>JAODAL010001210.1:0-243443 GCA_025379985.1 Phyllomedusa bahiana | reverse complement strand
CTAAGGGGTTCCTGACCAACTGTAAAACTGCCCCCGGGTGCGGCTTCACCACGCTTGGGGGGGTCAGCGGTCCACTATACCTGTCTTAACACCCCTTTCATTTTTTCATATATACGGATCAGCTCCGTTCCCTTTGCAAAAAAATAGCCCCAAACTTTTGTTGCCACCCCCATTTTCACAGTGGGTATGGTGTTCTTTGATGCAACTGGGCATTTTCTCTCCCCCAAAACACATTTTTTGTTTTTTTTAAAACCAAACATTTTTCTATTTTGGTTTTCATCTGACAATATACTTTCCCCCCCATACTCTTCTGATCACCCAAGTCCTCTGCAAACTTCAGAGGGCCGGACAGTACACTTTAAGCGGGGACACTCGGCCCCGGGGAAATTTGCCCCTGGGGTAGGTGTTACTGATGGTACCTTTGTTCTGGCCCACCCGCAACTTCACTAGTCCCCCCTTGGGTTCGGGGATTTTGCTCACCGTTTCTTCGATCTTGACCCCACGGTAGACTTGCATGAACCCCAGACAGGGAGATTATCAGTGGTTTAAAAAGTCTTCATTTTCTAATTATTGCTCCACGTGATTTCTCACACCAAACTCTTTCCCTTACACATTTATCTTCCCCCCGGGTAGGGGTTCATTTTTTTTTTCTTCGTCCTTCAAAACTTTTGGCTTTACCATAGTGGGGTTTGGAGTGTGACTTTTGAGGTTGTGGACAGGTGTCTTTAAACTGAAATAATTTTTAAATAGGGCCATTACACAGGTTTTGAGGAGGACAGAGTAAACCTCTTAAGAAGAATTACGGGACTGTAGAACAAAAAATTCTTGATGTTTTTTAGGTGACCGAATACTTTTTTTTCCCCACCATAATTTGCAAAAAAAACTTTTCAAATTAAAAATTTGTGTTTTTCCCCTGGTTTTTGTTTTCTCATTTTGCCCCTCCCCAATATTTGAGGTCAAAACCAATGATGTCAATTACAGGCCTCTCCATCTTTTTAAAGGGGGAGAACTTCCCAAAATTTTGGTTGGCTGACTAAAAAATTTTTTTCCCCCCACTGTACCTAACTATCTATAGGGGAGGTATTTAAATCTACCTACCGATGTCCCTAGTTGCCTTTTCCTATTTGCTTCGGGCCCAATATCCTACCTATTTTGGGGTTCTTTAATCCCTAACTCCCCTACGGGGGGGCGTTTAAAACCTACCTACTTGGGGGGCCTGTATACCTATCTACTTGGGGGAACCTAAAATACCAAACCCAAAGGGGGGCTATAATCTCCCTAAAAGAGGGGGCCTACAACATTCTTTTTCAAATTGGGTGCCCAAATATTTAATCTATTTGGGAAGCCTTATACTTATCACCAACTGATGGGGGCATAACCCCCTACCAATTTCCCTCCCCTATTTGGGGAAACCCCTTTTATACTTCCAATCACTATGGTTTAAATACCTACCTACTGGATCCTATATACCTACCAAATTTGGGGGGCCCATATACCATAGCTATTTTACTGAAGGGGGGCCCCATACGTTTAAACAGAGGGCCAAAATTTAAAACCTATATCCAAGGGGTGGGGGCAACCAACCTACCCTACTTAAATTGGGGGAATATGGGGCCATAAAAAATTTGGCCCAAAAAACCCCTTTTTTTTTTGTTTTTTTTTTTGCCCCAAAACCTTTTTTTTTAAAATTTTTGGGGGAAACTCCCCTACTAACCCAGGGCCGAGAAAAAGGGCATTTTGGGTCCCCTGGGGCGAGTAAAAGCCAATGGCCCCCCCCCCCCCCCTCGCTCCCAACAAAAATACCCCCCCCCCCCCCCCCACACACACACTAATTCCTCTCCCCCCTTTCGCCGGTCCTTAAAACTAATTTTCGCCCTTCCCACATAGCCCCCGCCCAAACTCCTCAGAAAGCCCACGCAAAATGAAAATCACCCGAAAAATTTTGAAATTTTAAAAACCCGCCCCCCCTCCGTATGCCCAGGGGAAATTTCCCCCTAAATAACAGACCCCAAAAAAAACCACCGATACTTTGGAGCAAATCTCCCAAAACAATGATTTTTTTTACTAAAAACACTCCTAAAACCAAGACCCAAAAACTTTTACTATTTTAAGGCCAAATTTCTGCCAGCCCCCTGACCAAAACGAAACCCCCAACATGGACTAAAAACTGACACAGGCTTTTAAGACATATCCCAACCGCCAAACGTGACCAAATAGGGGTAAAATCCCTATTTTGTAGGTACTCTGCAGAAATATAAGTGATTACACTGCGGGTTCCATTTAGTGATTTCCCCGGGAAAGTTTTGTTTTTTTCTGATCAGCTCTTTTCATTTTCCCCTTTTTCTTTTCCCTTTCCGGGTTTCACCCCTTTCATCCAAATTTTGCTCCCGGGCCGGGGACCCCGCCCGAGGTTTTGGACCCCCAAAATTCTTAGATTCCTCACTTTTCCCAGAAACTCCTTAATTAAAGGTAAAAAGGGTCCCCTTAGCCCAGACGGTTAAAATAAATATGCCCCCAGTCGGGCAGGTATATAGATATTGCCCCTTTAGACGGGTTGGGTTTATATAAATTGGGGGCCCCAGGAAAGGGAAATAGCGGGGGCTCAGGCAAAAATATACTAGGGTTCAGGCAGGCGGGGTGGGGTTTACAGGCGGGGTTTTGGGGGGGGGCCGGGAAAGGCCCTTAGGGGGCCACGGGCCCATATGGGGCCACGGGCAGGCGTTAGGGGCCACAGGCAGGCGTATGGGGCCACAGCGGGCGTAGGGGGGCTTGGGCGGGCGTTTTGGGGGCCCCCAGGCGGGCATAGGGGGGCCCAGGCAGGCAATGGGGGTTTCAGGCAGGCTATGGGGCTCAGGCAGGCGTAGGGGGGCCCCACGGCAGGCAAATAGGGGCCACAGGCGGCTACAGGGGCTCAGGCACCCGTAGGGGGCCACAGGCAGGGTTTGGGGCCCAGGCACCCCGTTTTGGGGCCTTAGGAGGCGAAATGGGGCCACAGCGGGCGTATGGGGGCCACGGAAAGGCTATGGGGGCCGGGCGGGCAAAATTGGGGGCCCCAAAGGCGGGGCGAAAAGGGGGCCCACGGGCAGGAAATAAAAAGGGGCCACAGGCACCGTACAGGGGGGCTCGGGGCAGGCGTACGGGGCCACAGGCGGAAATATTGGGCCCCGCAGCCTTAGGGGGTTTCAGGCAGGCGAAGGGGGCCCAAACAGACGGGCTATGGGGGCTCAGGAAGGTTTTGGGGGGGCACCGGGGCCGGGGCTTTTTAAAAAGGGGGGCCGCAGGCAGGAAATTATGGGGGGCCGCAGGCAGGCTTTAATGGGGGCCACAGGCGGGAAATATGGGGGGCCCACAGGAGGTTCCCGGAAATGGGGGCCACAGGCAGGCATTAGGGGGGCCCGAAAGGCGGGGCTTTATGGGGGGCCCCACAGGGCTTTAAGGGGGGGCCCCCGCAGGCGGGATATAGGGGGCCACGGGCCCAGGCAAAAAATAGGGGGCTCCCGGCAGGAAATTTATGGGGGGGCCGCAGACAGCATTATGGGGGCCGCGGGCGGGTTTGTAAGGGGGTCAAGGAAACCCTTATGGGGGCCACTTTCAAAAAATATAGGGGCCACGGGCAGCCCTTAAAAAACCCCCAACCCCAATAATATTTTCCCCAATTTCCCCGTTTTGCGCGCTCCCTTCTGTCCCTTCAGCCGGCGCTCCCCGGGCAGCTCCCGGCCCGTACGGCCTATGCCGCGCTGGCGCCCGGGGGAAAAGGCACGCGCGATGACTTTACAAAAAAGGCGACGCGGGGGGTTTTAAACCCGCACGGGCCGGGCGGGTCCTCAGCGCTGGAGGACCCAAGGGCCCCCTGGGGCGGCCCTGCAGCCCACCGGAGGATCCACGATCCTCCGGGAGGGGGCCCGCACTGTCTGGGGGGCGGGGAGCGCTTGTTTCCTCTGCTCCGCAGAAGCGGCACAGAGCCCCCCCGGCGCTTCGGGCCCCACGGCACGGCCTGGAGCCCGGCGGGGGTGGGCCCTGACGCGCCCCTTAGGGATGAGGCTAAAGGTTTGGGCCCCCTAGGCGCCCGCCTACCTTGGCCTACCCGCCGCCCGGGCCCCTTTCAAACAAACCCTTAAAAAATAAATGGGCTTGGGGGTCCGAAGGGGCCTGCCTGAAAGACTTTTTTTTTAAAAGGAAAAGGTCTTTCATGAAACAAAAAATGGGGAAATTTTTTTCACCCTTTTACAGGCAAAATCAAGAAAGGAGCTAATCTTCCTAGGGAATCAAGAGGATTTGTGGGCCACAAAGAGAGAATTTTTCCCACCATTTGTTTCCCGAGAGATTTCACAAAACACTAAAAAAATTTTTCTAAAACGGGAGAATGCGGATTCTGCACTTAGGACTTAAGCCAAATAAAGCAACATACAGCAAAGTTAGCTGTTGCTGTAGCTGAAAAGCGTGCCAACTGCACAGGGGCTTCACAAGGGAATTTTGAGACATCGAGAAATTGCAAAGCGCCGTCTCTAAACTCCTATTGGGGAACTTTAGTAGAGATATCCCTCTGAAGCTGTCTCCCCCAAACCACGTGTCAGTAATGCATGCAAAGGGAAAAAGAAGGTTTTTTTTAAAAAAACCAAATTTCCCCCCCACAGCAAAAATTTGATATAACAGGACAGGAGTAGTGGTGGTCAGGGGTGCAGTTAGCAGTAGTGCTGTACGGGACCCAGCTGAAATGTGAACAAGGGAGACTGTTACCAACTACTTGTTTCAAAAGTTTGGTAAAACTGTAATCATGGGGGGTCCTCCTTCTTTAAAAGGCAGGGAAAACCCCAACAGCAGGTGGGAAAAGCCCGATTCAGCTACGGACCCCTATGCAGTGAGTCAGTGCCCCCAGCCTTCTTTTGAAGGGCTGGCGGGGGCCCCATGACAAAATCTGGTAAAAAAAAAAATTTAGTTGTGAGGATCCGCTGTAGTGATACCATCACGCCACCTGTGTCACTGCCTATTTTAGGTCACAACCATAAGGCACCCTGCCTTGACCCTAATGACTGCACTGGACAAAAGCTGAAGGAGGGAGCTATTCGGTGGGTGAACAGGGAGAGGTATTGTTTTTCACTTTTAATAGGAGGCCAAAACACCAACCTACTTTCTGGGGGACTATATACAGTGGGGAAAAAAGTATTTAGTCAGCCACCAATTGTGCAAGTTCTCCCACAAATCCCAAAATAATTTATTTGCAAATTATGGTGGAAAATAAGTATTTGGTCAATAACAAAAGTTCTTCTCGATACTTTGTTATATATCCTTTGTTGGCAATGACAGAGGTCAAACGTTTTCTGTAAGTCTTCACAAGGTTGGCACACGCTGTTGCTGGTATGTTGGCCCATTCCTCCATGTAGATTTCTTCTAGAGCAGGGATGTTTTGGGGCCATCGATGGGCAACACAGACTTTCAACTCCCTCTAAAGGTTTTCTATGGGGTTGAGATCAGGAGATTGGCTAGGTCACTCCAGGACCTTGAAATGCTTCTTACCAAGCGACTCCTTTGTTGCCCTGGCGGTGTGCATGGGATCATTGTCATGCTGAAAGACCCAGCCATGTTTCATCTTCAATGCCCTTGCTGATGGAAGGAGGTTTGCACTCAAAATCATGACTGACTATGCCGGTGGTGGTCACAACCGACACGGGACTCTCATTCCAGGTGCCGGCTTTCCTGGACTCAGGTTCCGCCGGGAATTTCATCCATACTTTCCTGGTGTCTCGGTATCGTCTGCAGACAGTTCGCCTGGGAAAGCTACTGATGATATCTTCAGTCAGCGGTAAGACCCCATACAGTATCTTACCAAGCCTGTCTCTCTCCAGGTGGGTGCCTTGCACAAGGAAAAGATTGCCTTCTATGTACTTCCTCGTTCTTCCTCAGCGATCCTGTTGGGACTTCCGTGGCTGCAACGCCATGCACCTACACTCGACTGGAAGACAGGTGAAGTTACGAGTTGGGGACCTGATTGCCAGAACCTCTGCATGGTGGCACCTCGCCCGGTGCGTCTCGCTTCTACGCAGTCGTCCCACAAGGCCCTGCCAGGTCTGCCCACAGAGGACCAGGATTTTGCAGATGTCTTTTCGGAAAAACAGGCTGAGTCGCTGCCGCCCCATCGGCCCTATGACTGCCCGATTGACATCCTGCCCGGCACCAGTCCTCCCCGGGGTAGGGTGTATCCGTTGTCCGCACTCGAAACTCAGGTCATGTCGGCCTATATACAAGAGAATTTGCAGAAGGGCTTTATGCGTAAGTCCTCGTCTCCAGCCGGTGCCGTGTTCTTCTTTGTCGAGAAGAAAGATGGATCTCTTCACCCCTGCATCGATTAGCGAGGCCTTAATAAAATCACTGTGAAGAACCGTTACCCTTTGACACTAATCTCGGAACTCTTCGACCGGCTCCATGGAGCCAAGATCTTTTCTAAACTGGATTTGCGGGGAGCTTATAACCTCATCAGGATCCGTGAAGGAGATGAGTGGAAGATGGCCATCAACACTTGTGATGGGCACTTTGAATACTTGGTGATGCCATTTGGTCTTTGCAACGCCCCAGCCGTCTTCCAGGAGTTCGTTAATGACATCTTTAGGGACCTTCTCTACACTTGTGTCATTGTCTACCTGGATGACATCCTGATATTTTCGCCTGATCTGCAGACCCACCACCTGCAGGTTCGCCAAGTACTGAGACGTCTCTGTAATAACCACCTGTACGCCAAACTGGAAAAATGTCTATTTCATCAAACAAGTCTACCGTTCCTGGGCTACATCGTCTCAGATAAAGGTCTGCGTATGGATCCAGCTTTAAATTGTCGGCCGTCTGCACTGGCCTTAAACCTGTCGCCTTCGGGCTATTCAGGGTTTTCGCTAATTAATTTTAGCAATTTATTTCCCAAATTTTCCACTGGTGGCACCGATTGTGGCGTTGACCAAGAAAAAACCCAATCCCAGGCTCTGTCTCCGGTGGCGAAAATAGTGTTCCAATATATCTAATCTCGTGCCTTTGCTCCTGCCCCCCCCCCCCCCTCCACCTCCCAGAAGCGGAGGCCTCCATTGTGTTTTCAGTCAAGGAGATTCTGGCCATGAAAACTATCAGAGGGAGGCGATATTTTCTGATTGACTGGGAAGGATCCATGCCAGAGGAGAAATCCTGGGAGCCGGAGGACAACATCTCGGACCGTGACCTATTACAAAGAGTTATTAGTTCCAGAAAGAGGGGGAGGCTTAAGGGGGAGTACTGTCATGGCTGGTCCCACGCCCCGCAGGCCGGGTTGCGGGCGCAGCCGTGGCTCCCCTGTCTCCCCTGCTTCGGGGACAAGTGGCGCAGTGGTCCGCATGTCGGGCCGCGGGCTCACTCGCTCCCCCGTGATTACCAACTTACCCGGCCACGCTCCAGTCTCCTCTCATCCTTCAGCCAGCTGCTGTGCGCGCTACCGCCCTCTAGGGCACGCGCGTGGCAGCTCTCAGAGATTTAAAGGGACAGCGCGCCGGTAATTGGCTAATTGCCGGCCGCTGACCTTATATAACGTTACCGCCCCCGACATTTCCATGCCGGATCTATGTGTGCCCAGTGCCGTAGAGAAAGCGTTCTAAGTGTGTTCCTGACCTATCTGTGTTTCCGACCTCCTGCTACATCCTCTGACCACGAACCGTTGCCGCCTGTCCTGACCTGCCTGCCTGTCCACGACTACATTTACGTCTCACGATTTGGTACCATGCTCGCCCTTGGCTGCCACTGGAAGCATGTCACGCCAGTGGAAGCGACCTGGTAGTTTTTCCGCTGCAGCAAGTTCATCCCGCTTTGCGGCGGGCTCTGGTGGAAACCGGGTGCTACTTAGATTCCGCTCCCTGGTGCAGCTTACACCATCGCTTGCGGTGGTCCAGCGGATCCACTACTACCTGTCGTAACAGCCCCATTCATTCTTTCATGTATACGGATCAGTCGTCCTGTTCCATTTGCAGAGAAATAGCCCCAAAGCATGTTGTTGCAACCCCCATGCTTCACAGTAGGTATGGTGTTCTTTGGATTCTCTCTCCTCCAAACACGATGAGTTGGGTTTTTACCAAACAGTTCTACTTTGGTTTCATCTGACAATATGACATTCTCCCAATACTCTTCTGGATCGTCCAAATGCTCTCTAGCAAACTTCAGACGGGCCCGGGCATGTACTAGCTTAATCAGAGGGACACGTCTGGCACTGCAGGAGTCACTGGCGGCGTAGTATGTTACTGATGGTAGCCTTTGTTACGTGGTCCCAGCTCTCTGCAAGTCATTCACTAGGTCCCCCCTTGTGGTTCTGGGATTTTTGCTCACCGTTCTTGCGATCATTTTGACCCCACGGGGTGAGATCTTGCATGAAGCCCCAGATCAAGGGAGATTATCAGTGGTCTTGTATGTCTTCTATTTTCTAATTATTGCTCCTACAGTTGATTTCTTCACACCAAACTGCTTGCCTATTACACATTCAGTCTTCCCAGCCTGGTGTAGGGCTTCAGTTTTGTTTCTTCTGTCCTTCAACAGCTCTTTGGTCTTCACCATAGTGGAGTTTGGAGTGTGACTGTTTGAGGTTGTGGACAGGTGTCTTTTATACTGATAATAAGTTCAAATAGGTGCCATTACTACAGGTATGAGTGGAGGACAGAGGAACCTCTTAGAGAAGAAGTTACAGGACTGTGAGAGACAGAAATCTTGCTTGTTTGTAGGTGACCGAATACTTATTTTCCACCATAATTTGCAAATAAATTCTTTTCAAATTAGACAATGTGATTTTCTGGATTTGTTTTCTCATTTTGTCTCTCATAGTTGAGGTCTACCTATGATGTCAATTACAGGCCTCTCTCATCTTTTTATGTGGGAGAACTTGCACAATTGGTGGCTGACTAAATAATTTTTTCCCCACTGTACCTAACTATCTATAGAGGAGGTATATAAATCTACCTACCGAGTGTGCCTAGTTGCCTATCTACTGACTGTCGGGTCCATATACCTACCTATTGTGGGGTCTTTTATACCTAACTACCTACTGAGGGGGCGAGTATAACTACATACTTAGGGGGCCTGTATACCTATCTACTTGGGGGACCTAGATACCAACTAAGGGGGCATATATATCTACCTACAGAGAGGGCCTACATACATTCTTATCTACTTGGGTGCCCAAATACTTATCTACTTGGAAGCCTATATACTTATCTACCTACTGAGGAGGGCTATATACATACCTACCAACTTACTGCCTACTGAGGAGCCCTTTATACTTTCCAATCTACTATGGTTTATATACCTACCTACTAGGATCCTATATACCTACCTAATTGGGGGCCCATATACCATAGCTACTTACTGAATGGGGGGCCTATAGGTGCTTAACAGAGGGCCTATGTACCTATATCCAATGGGTGGGGGCAACCTACCTATCTACTTATTGATAGGGCATATATGCCAAACTGGGGTCTGACTACCTAATTTGGGGTGAAACTACCTACTATATGGGGACACAACAGAAGACTAAAACTGGGTGCACAAACGAAAGCCCCATTGCCATCTGGGGGCACTTTTACTGTTTGGGGCACAAGGAGGTATGGAATATGCATGTCCTGAGGATGCCTGTACACGTGAAAAGACTGCCAGGATAAAAATGCCTCACAACACCCATGCTTGTCACTCCATTCTGTCCAGAGGTATAGCAGCAAGAAATTTTCTTTACTCACGAAACTGGAATCTAGATTTTTAATATGTTAAGAAATCTGCTAGGTGACCCCCAATCAAGTTCTCTTTGTCCACCAGAGACACCAACTGAAGACTTTTGGAAGCAGAACTAGAACCATTTATTACCCTGGGGAATTGCAGAATATGTAACTTTCAGAACCTGCACATTAAATTCTGAGGTAACTAGAGACCTCCTAACGGCAGAAGTGACTGGACACAGTATAGAGGCCGCCATTTAATCCTGTCTGAAAGCACAGCCCCATGTCTTTATCCTCTTTATCTTATAAATTTGCCCTACTTTTGAGGGCAGAAGTGTCTGGTAAAATGGCTTAACTCAACCCAGGCAGAAGCCCCCACTGGCTATATTGGTCCTTCCGGACCATAGACATGTTCTTGATACATTGGACTTCATTGGAGTCTTTCTCTTCAGCCATCAGCACCTTCCCTTAGGCATTGTCTGCTTAGAAGGCTTATATGGCTCCAAGAGGTAGAATTTGGGGCTTCCCCAAAATCAACATCCATGTCTCAGACCTTGGATAGATCCTCACCGTCTTTGCAGCGAAAAAAACAGGACTTTCAGGATTAAAGGGGTTGGCTCACTACCAGGATTGCTGTTTATGATAGAGATCTTGCAAAAACAAGTCACTTTGCAGTATATGTCCATTAACAGTAATATTCCCATCCACAACAACAGTATCCTACCTATTCTGAGATATCCTTTCTTGTATGGGCTGCATCAGCTCCTCAGGTTGCTATAGCTACAGACCTGTTTGATCTCTTCTGAAAGGCTGCCAGCACTGGTTGCTATGGCTACAGACCTGGCTTCTACTGCAGCCTTGTAGAAGCCAGTAAAAACGCCTCTGAATTCAGAGTGAAACCAAGAAAACAGGTCTGAGGTAAGATGAATCAAAGTAGTGAGACAACCCCTTTAACTCCCTCATCATGGCCTTGTTTAAGTCTTTACTTTAAGGCTCTAGGTCTCTTAAAGATGGAGGCTGATGCTTCCCCATCAATGTCCTGGTCATCTGAATGCATGGACTTCAATAGCCCCTGAATCTTTTCCGTAAGCAAATAGGCTTTTACCATAATACCTCTTCTTTATCCAAGTGGATTCTGTTAAATTAGCTGCTACTGCTCCCATGATTCCTTTGAATGTTGGGAAAAATTTTCATCAAGTTCTGTATAGGATCTGAACCCATAAACTTATTTCCAAGGCAGCAAAGCTAACAATTGTGCTGCCTGTCCCTCAGGTTGCAGATAGGTCATCACCCTTGTCCCAAGGACAAATCTTAACATTTCCCAACCCTTGCAACCAAAGGGCTTTAATCTGGAGGTTATTACTCCTCCTCTAGAACATTTAAGGCCCTATGTATGAAAACTGTCTTTCATACATAGGGCCTTCAATCTATATTCATATATTCTAGGAATTTACATTGCTGGATTCTTTCTGGTCTGAGGTCTACACTCTTCTGGCTAGAATGGCCCAGGTAATTATTCCTAATGGTCCAGATTTACCTTTAATTCTATTACATATTGAAGATATTCCTTATTGCAGTAGGACACTGGTAACTCAAATACTTGATGCTGTCAAGGTGGCAATAGCTAGAAATTGGAAATCCACACAAATGAACAATTTGTGGATGTATCTACATTAGGTTCCAAGCTATATTGAGATACATGACTTTGTTTTGTCTGATTGTTGATATAACTTGTAACTTTGTAAAACTCTAATAAAAATTTAATGAATAAAATTCTACAATTTTGATTCTGCAATTGAAGAGATTATTGAAATAGGCACCACAAATGATACTTTTGAAAAAAAAAATTGCAACAAGTAAAGAGTGGTCACAGCGATTTCAGAGACCATGGGAACCTTGAAAGAAAATGATTCCTAACAGAGGCTTAAAGGGTTTTTTCCACGAAGTAAAATTGACGTGGGAAGCTTGCAAATGAAATAACAAACATTTTCACCATTCATTATTAAAAATTCTGCACCATTGTTTTTTTAAGCTGCTCCCTTAGAGATCCATTGTTTACAGCTCATCTCCAGGGGATACGACCAGGGCTGAGAGCTCCTCACTCCTGGCCAGACATGCTCAGACATCACCTCTCCTCTCAGGCAGCTACTGAGTGTTCAAACCCCAGGAGCTGTCATTCTACTCCCGTCCTTAGTAGTCCTTAGTAATTAGTCAAACAGTGTAAATAAATAAAAAAGAAACCTCAATGAGGTCTGTGCACAATGCTTTACATAAACATATGTTTCTTTGACTATAGAGAGGAAAGACCTGGTGATTAGTGCCAAATTGATTAAAGGGCCCCCACATACCATGTTCCATTTATTAATACTGGCATCTTCCTATGAGTCAGAGGAGTCTTTGGGCCCCCTTAGGCTTCAGGGCCAGTAGTGACTGCTACCCCTTCACCTCCTATAGCTATTATTATTATTATTATTTATTTTAGAGCGCCATTGATTCTAGGGCGCTGTACATTCAAGAGGGTTACAAACATAACATAAGTCAAACAAGTTCAATGCTGACAGTATGTGACAATCAACTGGTACAGATTCTGATTCTCAACTTAGATTAAAATAAGATGACATGGCAGAGAATCTCTTCTCCTTTCCCCTTTATTGTTACTGTATGGTAATAAATATAAATCCGAATTTCTTACATGGCTAAAATTAGAATAGTATTCCTACTTCTAATCTCAAATTATTAGGTAATAAATAATATTTTGTAAAATCCACAAGTCAGACCTTATAGAATTGTTATCTCTTCAGATTTTGTTGATATATTTACATTGTCATTCAATTTAATTTAGATGTTCCCACTGTGTAACTATCATATTGTTATATTGACTGATGTAATTAAATGGATTTTCTCACCATGCAGTTTTACAGCTAAAACCATCTTTAGAATCATACATGCTGTTCAGACTGTGGGCAGGTCTATTACAGTGATTGACACAGCAGCTCTGCTATTCCTTACTAGTCCTCTTACACTGACAATGAGTGAAAGAGATGAAAAAGTCTTCAATGATCTATACTCACATGTTAAAAAGATTTTGCCATGATGTAATGTTGACACTGACAGGAGCTGATCTGGCTGTGCTTGCATGTTTGCACTTCTTATCTAATGACAGGGAACATGAAGGAGCTTTCACAGGCTGGGGAGAAAGTGCAGTGTATGAGGCTGTGTCTTTTGTATAGATAATCCACTGGTTGTACTGTAATTATTTGAGTACACACTGCAGACACTCCTTTTTTCCTCGCTCTCTGCTCACCCCCCTCCCTCTCACCCCTGCAGCCGTGCATGACGCTGCATGCTTTATTTATATTCTCTCCTGAGCAGATAAGAGGTAAGGAACTCACTTCATGGCAAAACCCCTTTAAAAGCTAATCATTGTAATGAGAAAACCCCTTTAAATGTCAAATACCATTTGTTATATTTTGAAATAATAAAAAATTAATGATTAAAAAAAAAAAATAATAATCAAGTACCTGAATTAGACATTGTATGTTAGAAAAACAAAAAAGAATTTGGTATAAATAATACATCTAGGTCCTATGTAAAGTATAACACATAAATAAAGACATATATAACTTAGGCAAAGCTGCATATAACAGTGCAAAGATTAGGGTAAACTGGAGAAAATGAACAAAGGCAATTCCTTGCCTACAAAACAGTTTGATAAAAATGCTTTAACCCCTTGCCAACACAGGACTTACCCATACATCCTGGTTGATAGAGGTTCTGATTACTGGGTAATCCCCAAAAGAGGGCTGATGCCAGCTGCGGATCCCGCGGTAAAGAACTCTCCATATCACTATGTTAAACCCTTAGACCACGTCACCGTTTTTCAGCATTTGCACCCTGCAGCGAGATTGTGGGGTGCCTATTAGTGAACATGGCGCTGGCATCCTTTGCCGCCATCTAAGCTATTCTAGCACTCAGAAAGTGCTAGAACCACCATCTTTGAACACCCTTCTGCATTACTTATACAGTACAGAAATGTGTATTAATGATTGTGGCCCCTAGTGGTCAAACCACGGCAAAATTTAAAGTTAAAAAAAGTTCAATTTACCCCCCCCCCCCTTTGCCATTTTACAAATTGAAAAAAATAATAAAAACTTTTCATATAATTGGTATTGTCCCGACCTTAAAGTCTGATATTTAAATTATTACATTCACTAACGAAACCCCTAAAAAAAACAATTCCAATCGGCAAAAGTGTGTTTTTTTTGTTCCTCTCACGTCCCCTAAAAATATGAATAAAAAGTGATCTATCCCATCTATCTTATTATGGTACCAATATAAAGTACATTCTCGTGAAAATTGCACCATCCACTCAGATCCAAGGTGAAATCAAAAATTTTGGTACGTAAAAAAATGGTGCAGATTTAGAAACAGAAAATTTATTGGATTTTTTTTTTACGTACTAAAACATAATTAAACTCGTAATTTGGATTGCAGGAGTCTTAGCACAGAGAATCAGGTAACACATCATTTGTACCGAAAAGTGAACGCCACTTGGATTTTTTGGGCAGTGTCCAAGTATATTCTATGGTACGGACAATAACACAATTAGAAAGTACATCTTGCCTCGCAAATACAAAGTCCTATATGTAAGTTTGGAAAAATAAAGTTTATGACTCGCGCGGGGGTTAAGTAAAAATTATTACAGCTGCCAGGAAGGGGTTAAGACTAATGTTGTGGACATAAACACACATAAGAAACCTCCTCAATGCACAATGTCAATGCTTTTTGTTATTTACATTGGGGAAAAAAATATTTAGTCAGTCATCAATTGTGCAAGTTCTCCCACTTAAAAAGATGAGAGAGGCCTGTAATTGACATCATAGATAGACCTCAACTATGAGAGACAAAATGAGAAAACAAATCCCGAAAATCACACTGTCTGATTTGGAAAGAATTTATTTGCAAATTATGGTGGAAAATAAGTATTTGGTCAATAACAAACGTTCATCTCAATACTTTGTTCTATATATTTGTTGGCAATGACAGAGGTCAAACGTTTTCTGTAAGTCTTCACAAGGTTGGCACACACTGTTGCTGGTATGTTGGCCCATTCCTCCATGCAGATCTCCTCTAGAGCAGTGAAGTTTTGGGGCTGTCGATGGGCAACACGGACTTTCAACTCCCTCCAAAGGTTTTCTATGGTGTTGAGAACTGGAGACTGGCTAGGCCACTTCAGGACCTTGAAATGTTTCTTACAAAGCCACTCCTTCGTTGGCCTGATGGTGCACTTGGGATCATTGTCATGGTGAAAGACCCAGCCACGTTTCATCTTCAATGCCCTTGCTGATGGAAGGAGGTTTGCACTCAAAATCTCATGATACATGGCCCCATTCATTCTTTCATGTACACGGATCAGTCATCCTGGCCCCTTTGCAGAGAAACAGCCCCAAAGCATGATGTTGCCTCCCCCATGCTTCACAGTAGATATGATGTTCTTTGGGTGCAACTCAGCATTCTCTCTTCTCCAAACATGATGAATTGTGTTTCTACCAAACAGTTCTACTTTGGTTTCATCTGACCATATGACATTCTCCCAATACCCTTCTGAATCATCCAAATGCTCTCTAGCAAACTTCAGACGGGCCCAGGCATGTACTGGCTTAAGCAGGGGGACACGTCTGGCACAGCAGGATCTGAGTCCCTGGCGGCGTAGTGTGTTACTGATGGTAGCTGTGTGGTTCTGGGAATTTTGCTCACCGTTCTTGTGACCCTACAGGGTGAGACCTTGCGTGGAGCCCCAGATGGAGGGAGATTATCAGTGGTCTTGTACGTCTTCCATTTTCTAATTATTGCTCCCACAGTTGATTTCTTCACACCAAGCCGCTTGCCTATTGCAGATTCAGTCTTCCCAGCCTGGTGCAGGGCTACAATTTTGTTTCTGGTGTCCTTTGATGGCTCTTTGGTCATCACCATAGTGGAGTTTGGAGTGTGACTGTTTGGCCGTGTTCACACGGCTTATTCACGGCGGATTTGGGCGCCGTATTGAGCGCACAAATCCGCCGTGAATACGGGGCGGGACGGGGGCGGGGCCGGAGCGCGGCGGGGGCGCCGCTCCCGGCCCCATAGACAATGCATTGTTTACGGGCGTCCCGCGCCGTAAATAATGTGCATGTCAAATTTCTCCCCCCGCGGCGGATTCGCCCGAGCGAGGAGGAGCGAACGGATTCCACTGTTCTCTATGAGAGCAGTGGATTTACCGTAATGACTCCGACAGATTGGCGCCGTATTGAAGCGCAAATCCGGCGCGGAATACGGCGCCAATCCGTCGGCAAATAAGCCGTGTGAACGGGGCCTTTGAGGTTGTGGACAGGTGTCTTTTATACTGATAACAAGTTCAAACAGGTGCCATTACTACAGGTAATGAGTGGAGGACAGAGGAGCCTCTTAAAGAAGAAGTTACAGGTATGTGAGAGCCAGAAATCTTGCTTGTTTGTTGGTGACCAAATACTTATTTTCCACCATAGTTTGCAATAAATTCTTTCCAGATCAGACAATGTGATTTTCTGGATTTGTTTTTTCATTTTGTCTGTCATAATTGAGGTCTCCCTATTATGTCAATTACAGGCCTCTCTCATCTTTTTAAGTGGGAGAACTTGCACAATTGGTGGCTGACTAAATACTCCACCCCCCCCCCCCCCCCCACTGTATCTAAGAAGACATTTGAACAAAAGGGGATCTGCCCCTCGTGCGTGAACCATCTTATAGGTGCTTAAAGTGTTAGTTTTGCGAAAGGTAAAGCATATAATATTAGATAATAGAGATAATAGCAGGCTGCAGCAGCTTCATAGATTGAGAATCGAGCAGAGATAAGCATTGATTTCTAATGAAAATCTGTTTTCCCTTTGTCCTAACAGCAGCACAGCCAATGAAGCATTTCTGCTCCTGCAGACTAGTAGGACAGATCAAACTTTGAGTGAAAGCAGAAATGTCCAAATATACTAAGTGCTGCCCCCTTTAAATAGCTGGAAGATCAGCAAGAAGAAGATAGCTGGAAGATATTTAAGAAAATAAGGAAAACTAGGATAGGACATTTGTGCTGTTATTAGGACTAAGAGAAAGCAGATTTTTGCTAGATCTCAACCTTCCCTTATGTCCTACCAGCAGCACAATTAACGGAGCTTTAGCAAGCAGTAACCCCTATGAAGGGTCCTCATACTTGACGGAGTTCAAAACGGACACTCTCTGCCCCTTCCGACATCCGAAGGTCCAACATATAACCGTTTACTAGGGTCAAGTGTGAACTCCATGAGCCACACTAAAAATTGATTCAGCCCAGTTATAGATACTAACAAGTTGAATGGACTTGGTAAGAGGCTGGAGGATCCTTTTTTTCTGGAAGTTAAATACTGGGCTAGTAGCTTTCCTAATTCATCACTCATTGTGGAGTTGAAGGCCTTCAGTCTGGAGTGGGGTATGCACAGGAAACACTTAGGAAAATGAGGACACCTAGAAAAGACTTACATAGGGGAAGAGAGGGAAAAAGCGGTATGTCACCCCATTGGTAATTTAGCCCCAGAAATGGGGTTACTGGAATTCTAATTTGCCACAATAGAAAAGAGTGATGGGAGAGTAAGAACAGTGCAGACGACATCCTGGATTACTAGCACAACTAATGTAGAGAACTCACACTCCTAAACTAAAGAAAATAAAATTCACACCTGTCACTAAGGGGATCAGTTTTAAACTAGTGTTGGTGGAATGGGTATAGGACAGGACAGTTGGATGAGAACCCCGCCAACAGTTGTAATAGCAGCCATATTGGTAGAACTCAGCCCTCGCAAGAACAGAAGACTAAAAATAAGCTGAATAGAAATCTTAAAGGTTTTATTCAAGCTTAGGATACGTGATCATTATTAGAGCAGTGAGGGCATGATTGATCGGTGGTTTAAAGCTGCCATATGCTTGGGTGCTGCAAAAACTTGATCATATGTGCTTATACAAGCTGTCTGACTTGGGCCAGAGAAATACACAGAGCTAGAACTCCAAGACTTGTTAATAAATTTTATATATCAGATAATTTTTATTAAACAAAGTATGCAGATACAGAATAGAACGTCTTTTACCATTATTTTTTACATCAGGATACATAGATATACAATAATTTTGATTTTTAGATAAAAAAAACACTAAGAGTATATGACTATGTCCATACCATATAGCCTGTATTAGCATACACCCCTAAACCACCCCCCACCATCCCACCCAGACCCACCAAACCAAGACCAGTACCCATGATATTTTTGTTGCAACTTTTAATCAAGGACAGAAGTCACTTTGCCAAGAGTGTCTACTCCTTTTCTTCAACTAACAGTAATAGGAATAGACAATGCTCCCTTTCCTTGCGCCATTCCTTAATTTTTTTGGCAGAAAAGGAACGGAAGGCAAAACCGGGAAAATTGACCCAAAGGGCTCCATTTACCTTCCTTTTTTCTCAGAGCATTTTTTTTTTAAGTTTACGCCCCTTCCACCCCTGTTGACTTTTTTTTAATTTTTTTTTGGGTTTTGGTTTTGGGGTTGGGGGGAAGACTAAATTCCTCTAAAGGGAAAAATTTTAAATTTTTGGGCCCAAATATTTTTTCCATTCGGGAAATGCTAATTCTTTGTTCCACTTTAAAATACTATTTTCTTTAAAATAGCCAAGTACACAGTGCAGTGGGGTTCCTAAAAGGTATATCAAATTTTATGAATTTTGTTTAATTAACGGGGATAACCTTTTTCCCAGAAGTTCCCCCAATTTCCCCTGAAACTCCCTTTATCATGTGAAAAAAGGGGGCCCCCTTTTCCCAAAAATTGTTAAAAAATTTTTTAATTTAAAATTGCGGACCAGGCCCCCTTTTTTAATACTTGCGGGAAAAGCTTTTTCCCTTTCTAAGATCAAGAAACAAGGGGAACCCGGACGTTTACAGAATGACAAAATTTTTAAAAGGCATTTTTTTTTTTAAAAAAATTTTATTTGACAGGACAAAAAGGGGAAAACCTGTCAAATAGGGGGGGGCCCCCCTTGCTGAGGGTAGCACAACCCTAGTGTCGCCCTGCTTTTTCCCAAGCGCTGTGCCCCTTTATGCTGAAAGGGTTGCTGTATTTTTAGAACATTTAATGCTCAAAATTTTAATTCATGAGCAGGTATTAGTTTCCACCACAAAGGCTGCCCCAAACCCCACTGACGTTATTCACATGTTTTTCCTATTCAAAAAAAATGGGTTTTTGTCAGTAGGGTGGGGGGGGGCTGCCCTTGTTTTGGGGCGGGTTTGAAAAAAACGGGACACTTTTGGGGAAGGGGGACTCTTGAATGACTCTTCTGGTGAAAACTGTTAGTTTTTGAGCATTAAATACCGAAAAATAAAACCCATCTTACAGAAAAAAGGGGACACGGGCCCTGGAAAAAAGCATGTCTGTCACTTGCTTGTTCTGTCCTAGCAGGAGGGAAAAAAATTTATGGACAGGTTTTTCTTTAAAGGGGTTGTGTCACTACAGACATTGCCCCGGCATATCATAGGAAAAGCCCAATTTTGGTATTTCCAGGCCCAAATCTCTGGGCCCCCAACCCCCCCAATCCCCCTGTAAAACCCGGAAAAATTAACCCAAAGCCCCGGATTTTCCTAAAATTTCTCTAACTCAACCCCTCCATACTTTGGCGAATTTTTTAAGTGATAACTTTAACTGTAGTAAAATGGAAATTTTTCAGGCTGTTTACCCAAAATTATGATAAAAACAAAATAAACTATTTGGGTTAGAATTTTACATGAAACCCCAAAGGGTTTAAAAATGTTTGAAGTTTTGATTTTCAGGCTCCATATCTCACCATCCACTACTTTTTTGGGGAATGTGAGAAAACCCCAAAATTTTTTTTAAGACAATTTTTTTAAACCTATTTTTTTACATAAATGGGGACTTCCCAAACCTATTTTGGGCTTCTGCTTATTTTGGGCAGATTTTTCCTGAAAACGGGCTTTGGGGTTTTTTTTTTGCCCCCTAAAAATAAAAAAGGGTTAAATTTTTTAATTATTTTGTTAGTTTTTAGTTTTTAAAATCCAAAAAATCATCAGGTTCCTCCACCGAATTGGGAACAGTTTTTAAATTTTCGATTGTTAGCCCCTTTTTCCCCTTGATTCTTCCAAACCCCCATTTCCCCCCATCAGGGGCCCGGGGGTCTATTGACATTCATCTAAATCCCCTAAAAATTAAACCAGTTTCCAATCTTCCTTTTTTATTTTTTTTTGTAAACTTAAACCTTTTTTCGGGCCTTCTTTCCGATTTGTGAAATTTGGATGTTGCCTCCCTTGGACGTTTGATTTTTAAAAAAGCAAAAGAGCCCCCCTCCCTGCCGTGTCTGTCCCCCGGGTTTGAAATGTTAGACCTTGTGATGACCCAATTTGTTGTTTCGATATTTTCCCTTGAATTTCCCCCTTTTTTGGCTTTTGAATGGATGGATGGACTTCATTTCTTTTATTTTTTTTAGCGTCGGCCCCCCAACATGATGCATTTTGGGGCAATTTTCTTGGCCCGAGACGTTTATCTATGAGCGGGATGATGTTTGTTTTTTTTTTTCTTGGGTTTATTTTCTTCATGGCTGTTTTGGAACCGTGCCCTTTCGCTTGAGAATCAGCCTAAAAAACACATGAGCTTTTAAGGAATTTTGAAAAAATTTTTTGGGTAATTTGTAGTAAAACAAGAAGAAAAAGATTGTCCCCCCAACAGGAGCAAAACAGAAAACCAATGCGTTCCCCATGAAAGAATCTCCCAAAACCCAAAGCAGATGTTTAAATGGGGTTGTGGGGTTCCAAATTTAAATTGCTGAGATCCCCAAAATGATTGTCTATTAGATGAGGGTAATTTTAAACGTTCAAAGCTTTTGTTGTGGTGAGAAAAGAAGCCTAAAAATAAAATTTCAAAACATGGTTAAACTTTTGTTTTGTCAGTTTTTTAAAAATATAATTTAAACAAATTTAGAACAAAAAAAAAACTTTAAAAAAAAATTGCAAATTTAAAAAACGCTGCGTAATTTGGGGAAAAAAATTTGTTTTAAAACAAAAAGGTCCTAAATTAACATTTGTGGAGTCTTGAATTTGTTTTTGAGAGATAGTATTGCTCCATCAGCCCTTTTCAAAGAGGCCCCTAAAATCTGATTCTTTATTTCCATTTATAGAAAAACGGCATTTTCTACATAATTGGGTGGTGGAAAAGCCCAGGTGACGAAAAAGGGGGAAACCCATCTCTAAACAACTACGGGTTTAAAAAAGGAAATTTTGCCTCATTTTACAGTCATTTTTAAATAAAACCCGGACGAACTCTTCAAATATTTTTTGAAAGCAAGTGAAAAATTTTGCTGAAAGCTGGTCTCTTTTTTTGTATGGAAGCTGAATCTTTTCCCCTGTGTTAAACCCTTTTTCTGCCCATGTCACCCCAAAAACTTTTCAAAATGAAAAATCCTCATTGATGAGGGGGAAGCAACCCGCCAAAACCCAAATTCCCCGTGTCTTGGCACTGCAAATTTAACTAAATTGGACCAATTTTATTAAAGATTTTGGGAAATCTCCGACCCCCACAGCCTTTCCCCCAAAGGGGCCCCCTTTGTCAGAACGGAAAGATTGTTTGGACTCTTCTGTAGACTTGAATGAGCGTTCTGAGTTGAGCCGGAACTCCCATTTACTGCTATGGGATCATAGCAACATTGCGTCCTATAAACAACAGAAATAAAGCAGAAAACTGGATGAAGGGTTTGCAATCTGTTTGCCAAGCCCAAAACAGCCAGGGTTTGCCAACCCCGACTTGTTCTGTCTCCCTTTTTGGTGACTGGAAATGTTTTGGATGGGAGGGGCGGGTTACTTTTTTTCTCAGCCCAAAAATTTGGCCCTGAGGGGTCTGTTTTGATCAAATTTCATTAAAATATCTTCATTAATCATGGACTCATTGCAGATTGTTCCCGATTCCCGCCCAAATGGGTTTACCCTCTTTATAAACTAAATTTTCTTTGGGGCTTACCATGTACTGCAGCAAAGGTTTTTCATTCCAAATAAAATGCCAAATTCTTTTTTGCGTTCATGGGGGCCCAAGAAACCCTTTAAAAAAACATTTACGTTCCCCGGCCCCCCCGCCCTCGTGCTGCCCGGAAGCTGCTCCCTTTTCCCCTTCCCTTTTATTGAACAGACTTACGGCTCGATATTTATGTTTCCCAGCCTCAAAAAACCCAAAAAATATTCTTTCACAGGTAGCCCCTGGTTTCCCGCTCCTGCGCAAACCAAGCTGTTTTCCGGAAAACCTCTCAAAACCCCCTTGCCCGGCTTGCTGGGATCAGGTGCCTCCCTCTTGGGGTTTTCCCAAAAGGTCCTTGCCCCGACCCTTTTTGAAGGGGTTTGAGGAGTTAGTTTGGTAAACACAAACCCCAAACTCATTTTGCAGGGTTTCATTTCTTTCCAACTTCGGGAAGGGCCCCTATTCAAAGTGGAAACAATCGTTGGACGTGCACAGATCTCCTACCACTTTTGAATTATGGGGCCCCTTTGGGAAAATACTCAGAAAAAAAGCAACCCCCTTTCCCGGGGTTTTTTAAGAAATACTGCCCCAAATCTGGCCCAGTGAAAAAAATTCTTTTCTGAGGTGTTGGGAAAAAGGGGGTTTTAAAATGACTCCCCCTTAAAAGGAAGACTGGTTTCCCGGGGATTCCTCCCTTAAAAACCCCAAATCTTTAGTGTCAGTTTGGGGTTTTGGGGGCCTGCTTTGCCCGAACACTTTGTTTCCCTCCTCCCCCCGCGAGTGTTGGCGGCGCGGTGCAGAGAGGGACACCATGACCCACATCTGGTGGGGCTGCTCTGCAGCCCTTCTGGAGCGGGGTGATTGATATCATTTATAAAATTATGGGGATAAAAATCCCAAATAGCCCCGCCACTGTGCTCCTTATTTGGCATTCCACTTCCCACCTCCCTTCTTAAATCTCACCTTCTTGTCTTCTTGATCCTTGCAGCAAAAATAGTCATCCCCAGACTCTGGCTCTCCATAACCTGCCCATCTATAACGGTTTGGCTTAGAGAGGTACATGCATTGCAGCGTTTGGAGGAGTTTAGAACAGGCTCCCCATCACGTTACAGTAAATACCTATATACCTGGGAGGATTGGATTTCCTTTTGTGGATCAGACCAATATCTTACCTGCTTTTAACGAAAGGTTTTTCTCCTCGATCTGGTCATCCAGACGATAGTGGAGGCTTGGTGCACAGGTGTTTTCTAGAGGAGCGGTGCCACCATCGAGCTGACAATGTTTTGCTTTTTCTGTTATTATTGGTTTTTCTGTTTATCTTGCAAGGTCTAAACATGAGGTTTATCCTTCTATTGTCGATAAAAACTGTGACAATATTGAAGAATTTATTTCTTTTGTCATGACCAGATGTTTGCATCTATTAGACTTGACACATACAAAAACGTAAACCTTTTTGTCAAAGTATTGTATAACTCCTGGATTTTATAACCTCGATGTTGAGTTTGACCATGTATTTACATACTTTTTCAATAAAAATGTTGTGGATGGGAACAAAGGTTATATAAATATGTGTGATCCTTTGTGTCTCCATTTTAATGTATTAGTTAGTATATACCTCACATATACATATAGTAGGCACATACCTATGTAATACAGCATGTAAAAGCTGTCTGTATATCCGTCACTAATGTGTAGTAGTTTGTAGACATTCACCGTGTAATCCAAGATGGCACCTCTTCTGAAGTTACACCTGTGTTTAGACATTCCTGAGCTGTGAGGAGTGGTCTGTAGATAAAGGCGTTACCCAATAGGACCCTCACAGCCAGGTACATTTGATGCTTCTTATCTACTAATTTGCAAAAGTATATAAAAAAAAAAGCTGCCATTTTGTGAATAAAGCAGAAAGCATTTTCGCAGCAACAGGGCATGTTGTGATGTTCTCTCGGTGCACCCTTTGTTATTTTCCATCTAATTTGGACCCCCACAAGGACAGCATAGCCACTTTGAGGCTACTTCCATTTCAAAAGCACTTGAATAAGAAAGAACATCATTTACGAAAGTCAATGAACTCCTCATTGCAACTACAATAAGGCTGGGTTCAAGTGTTGCATTTTTTATGTAGTTGAAAAAAGCCACAAGCAACAAATAGAAAATTGTTCCAAATTGGAGTCAAAGCGTTCTCTCACTAGGTATTTTCAGAGAGGCCCAGCAAGCTTGAGACTCAAACTTCCTGGTTAGACTGTGGGCAGGTTTCGAGCAGTGATTAGCATACCATCTCTGCTATATATAGCTGATCCTGTTACAGTGAAGGAGATGTAAAATCTGTAGTATAAAAGACTATAGAGCTCTGAGGAGTGAAAACGTGACCTTATAACTCTTTAGGGTATGTTCACATGGCGTATTGCAGCGCCTACTGTATGTGCCGCTAAACACCGGGTGTTTTACAAGGACAGGATTGAACGGGAGCGTCCGAGAAGTAAATAGGAGTCTTCTATATCATGCCGCAAAAGGACCAATTAGAATTCTTAACTCCAGGAACACCCCTTTAATATGGCAGCTAGAAGCCTTATAAAGGCTTTCATTGCTGCCATGTCTGTTGTTCCATCTAGAACAGCCATCTTTGTACAGCCTCCGCATTGCTTATACGATTAAGCCCCCAAGTGGTCAAGTACGCTAGGTGGACTAACAGTATATGGGGGAGGATGGGGAGGAGTATAAAAATAAATTAAAATGTTCAAATCAACCCCCTTTTAGCATTTTACAAATAAAAAAGTTACACATATCACTATTCTTAAAAGTCCAATCTCTTCTTCTATAAGAAGGAAAAAAAACCCTGCAAACATGGCACAAGTACTTCTATTTTCACATTTCACCCCACTTAATTTTTTTTTTCACTTTTCCAGTATATTTTATGGTACTGGTTAGGGACAGTTAAAAAGTACATCTTATGTCACAAAATAGTGCTCATACAACTATATAGATGGAAAAATAAAAAAGTAATGGCTCTTGGAAGGCCAAGAGGAGAACCCCCCACCCCGAAGAGCCATATTATTATGACTTGTTGTCCGGAAGGGGGTTTAACAAAGTTCCTAGAGATTACACACAACAGGGAGTGACATCACCATGGTCAGCAGCTTCCAGCTAATCAGACGAGAGGAGAGAGAAGTGGGGTAACCAAGAGACTCTTGTGTGCAGTCAGAAGAGAAAATCTCATCTCCACAACATTGCAAAATAAAAAACAAAAAGGTATCTGATAATAGTCATTTACCTTTTCCCTACATGATGAAAGCTAATCATTGCAGTGAGAAAACCCCTTTAATTACAAAACAAATGCATTTGTTTTTTGATGTTGAAAAATGCAACAAGAATGCAGAAACTAATGCAACATGTGAACCCAGGCTTAGGGTGAGTTCACATGGAGTCTTGCGAAATATACCGGCAAGACACTGGTGTGTTAGAAGCACTTCTAAAGTGCACGCAGGAGAGATGGGTGGCATTCACCTCCATTATCCATAAATGCTGGGAAGTGACATGTCACTTTTTTCTCCCGGCGCGAAGTATGCGTCGGGGGAAGACGGACGGTAATTGTAATACGCCCTGAAAGACGGCGTGTGAACATACCCCAAGACTTCAGTTTTGCTTCTATTTTGAAAATATCATGACAATACAAAAGCTATACTAAATTAGCATTTGTTCTCCTGGCGTAATTTCGGCACACATTTCGCCGCGTATTTGCGCTCTAATACGGGCAAGATGTGTGCCGAAATTACGGTAATCCATAGTTCTCAGAGAACTATAGATCACGCCTCCTCTCCCCGCTCGTACAATACGATCATAGTGACGGCAAATGTTTATGGGCCGGGGCTGCCAGCCCCCCCCCCCTACCGTGGGAGTACACGCTGATCAAAGTGAGCTCCCGAGACACACAGTGTGGCGCCGCAATACATCGTGTGAATATACCCTTATAAGCACTGCCATACTTTTGATACTCTATGAAGTTGTCAAATATGTTCTGTACACACTACAAATTACTCAGCACAACTAAGAAAACGTGAATATGGAGGTTGCACTTGAGCACCACGGCAGCTTTAAAAACAGTTGATCAGCAGTGATGCTGTATATCAGACCACCGAGAATAGACTTAAAATTTGAAAAGTCCAAATAACCCCTCTTAACCTTAAAGCACCGGAGACAGCGAATAGAGCTACAGCCCGCAGGGTAAAGGGGTTAACGAATGGCTGTAGCACGCAATGTCTGTCTGTGGAGCGTCCCATACACTATACACTTTAGCTGGCAACAAGAATATATTTAACTGTGTCTCAAGAGCAACATCTCCCTCGTGGAGTCATTTAAAGAGATCATATGATCACCATAAAGAAAAGGTGACTTGAGGATCCTGTTCGTAAATAATATGAGGCTGGGTATTTATATAACACGCACGCAGCATTTCATCACAAGCTGCTGCTCCTCATACATCTACACAACATAACATGCAATCATCAAAGCTGTATATTCCTAAATAATGGGCCTCATTTATCAGAGCTGTCTAACAGCAACTGTTTTTTGTTGCCTGTAGCAACCAATCACCGGTCAACTTTTTTTTTTTTTAAACTGATCTGGAAAAATTAAATCTGAGTTCTGACTGTCTTTGTTGGTCACAGCAACCAGTTTTAACCCCTTAAAGACCCTGGTCGTATGAGTACGTCCCAGGGCCACTAAGGGGCTTTGCAGGGGGATCGCTCCGCGACCCCCCTCACAGCCGGCAGGTGTTAGCAGCTGATCGCCGCTAACACCCGGCAGTAACAGTGGCGGCGGGTGGCTCCGCCCGCTGGCGCGGTTTAACCCGTCAGACACCACGGCAAAGATGGCCGCGGCGTCTGACTGAATGAGAATCGGCATCAGCGCAGCTATGCTGCGTCGATCCGACGACCGGACACTTCCGTAGACAGGAAGTGGTGAAACCGCCATCTTTGTACACCCTAATGTTGCCTATGCAATGCATTAGGCTGTATTAACAATCTCGCCCCCTAGTGGTCAAGCACCATAGGGGGACTAAATGTTACAGTAAAAAAAAAAAAATTAAAATGAAAAAGTTTTAAAGTCCAAAAAAAAAAAAAGTATTAAAAGTTCAAATCACCCCCCTTTCCCCATTTTACAAATAAAATATAAAATAAAAAAAAAGTTACACATATTTGGTATCGCCGCGTCCGAAAAAGTCCGATCTATAAAAATATAACATCGATTCGGACTGCTGTTCCTTGGCTACAGATGTTCTTTACTGTTTTATGTATGTTCCAGAATTGTTATTTAGAATGGAAACAAAAATCGATGTTTCAAGGTACCAACTACAGGATGGTTATTGAGTCCCCGAGGTTTTGTTATACCTTGTATATTCGAAGTATAGAGTCTCTATTTAAGCCTCCTCTCGAGTTCACACGAGTATCTATGCTTATGATGTGGTTTAAAAAAATGGTCATGGAGGTTATCTGATAATACTCCACTCTACTCCATTCTTTGCTAGCGCAAAAGACTTAACAAGGAGTACTCGTACCTCCTTTATAATAGATGACTTTGTTATAGACCTTTATTACCTTGTAACGTGATAATGTAAGATGTAATGTTTCATACAATGTTCCCTTGAAAATCTTTTTTTTTTTTGAATAAAAAGGAGTTTACAAAAAAATAAAAAAAATATATCATTTCTCGTATGCTGAACACCGTAGAAGAAAAAAAATTCCAAACTTCAAAATTGCGTTTTTTGGTCATTTTACGTCACTCAAAAAACAAAATAAAAATGATCAAAAAAGTCGCATGCATTCCAAACTGCTAGCGATAAAAAGTACATTTCAGCCCGCAAAAAATGCCCCCTCACTGACGTCCATAGGTGTTAGTACAAAAAAAAAGTTATTGGCCGCACAAATTTCAAAAATAGAAAAATTGTTTGGAATTTTTTTTACGGTACCAAAACATAACGGAACCCTACATGTTTGGTATTGCCGGATGCGCAACAACCTGTAGAATACAGATAACACATTATATTTACCGAAGATTGAACACTGTAAAAGCAAAACACCCGGAAACATGGCGAAAATACGTTTTTTTTTCACAATTTGTCCCACTTGGAATTTTTTTGCGGTTTCCCAGTATACTCTATAGTAAAGTGAATAACACCATTAGAAAGTACATCTTGTCCCGCAAAATAAAAGCCCTCATGTGTCTATGTAGGTGGAAAAATTAAAAGTTATGGCTTTCAGAAGGCGAGGAGGGAAAAACGAACGTGTCAACAAAAAAAAAAAAAACGCCGGGTCCTTAAGGGGTTAATTAATGGGGCCCAATGTGCCCTGTAATAAGCAGTGGCAGAACACATTCAAAGCTTTCCTGTAGATTTGTCGCAGCCAGATCACCAACAAACACTCTGCTATCTGAGCAAAATCAAGTCTGTACATGTTTTCAACCTCTGGCTATAAATAAGCCATTTTCCATGCAGTGACAACAAGCAGAGATCTTATAAACAGTGAGGAGTTGAAACAAACCATGTTAGCAAGTTGCAGTCCCCCTTCTCCAGTAATTGTCACCCTGTAATACAAGAAATGTGTACAAACCAAATAGAAAACTGCGTTTATTGTACCAGTCTCGGCTGTTAGGCAAACTTTGGCCTATAGATCATTTTAAAAAAAAAACAAAACATTTTTTTTTTTACAAAACACTATTTACAAGAAGTTGGTTGTGGCAGGATTTAAAGTGAAATTGCGGGTTTAAAAACAAAATGTCACTGGTCAGGTGGGATCAAGCTGGCCCCGCCATGTGTGCTCCACAGGCTGCAGTACATAGGATCCGTAGCCACAACAAATCACTATGTGGGATAGGGCTGTAAAACCAGGAAGCCTGGTTACACAGAGGCGGAGCATGGTATATGCCTCTTAAAATGCATATCGTGTACGTATATCTTCCAGCTTCTTGGAGACCTCAGGTGGGGTCCTGTCCAGCTCCTCAGCCACACTTTTCTGTTTTATTGGCTCCATGGAATTGAACTGTTCACACAAGTCTCCATCAATCACATTCTACAAAATAAAACAAAGGGCCCAGGGTTAGAGATCATGAAGATTTAGGGAAACATGAAAAAAGGTGCGCCACGCCAGTTTTCAGGCGCATTAAATGTGTATAGTGCGCCTGAATGAATGAACCTGTCAAAGATCTGGCGTGTGGTATACCTTGTATATTAAAATTGATGCGCCTAATCTAGGTGCGTAGCATAACTTATGCTAGCAATGATCCGCTATGTGCCCACTTTAGGCGCATTCAAATGGGTTGTGCCTGGCGTATAATGCGCCTTGTTTTGGTGTATTACAGTTTATTTATATAGAGAAAAGAGCGTGCATGTTTATGTATGTATGTATATATATATATATTACACACACACACTTTGATGGCATATTGCTGGGATAGGCTATCCAAGTCTGATCTCTACCTCTGGAATGGGCACCTGAAAAGTTACGAAGCAGAATGGAAAGTTGGTCACGCTCAAACATGGCTCTAAATAGGAGTGCTGAGCAGGCGAACCTGGCGCTTGCCAGTATTTGAAAAATTGCATAGAAAAGAATGGAGAGCTGTGCGAAAGTGTGACCAGCTCGCCATACTGCTCCATAACTTTTGGGGCCCTATTCCAGAGTTAGATGCTGGTCGAAGACATAACCTTGTGACATGCCATCAAAGTCTATGGTGGATATACCCTTTAAGCCTAGTATGTGACCAAAACAACTATCAGTCAGCACCCTTTTAGCTCTAAAAAGGAAAGTTTTCCAGAACTCATAAAATACAACTTCATTTAATACCATTAAAAAATAAAGAATTTACTCCAATCTGGCTGCAATGGTCTCACTGATGTGTTTCATGCTCTAGTTTTAGTTATACAGATAGAGCATCGGTGGGACATTTATGGCCCGATATCAGCGAAAGTTTTTCTAATGGATCAAACAAGGTTATATTTGATAAGATTCTGTAATACTCTTTGTTTTTCAAATTACCCTTTTAGCACAATGTCCTCCTGGACCATCATGCATCTGCTTATGTTTTTAAGAGGAGTCATCAGTCACTTGGTTCAGGTGAATTGGTACCAAATGTATTCATTTTTAATTCCTTGTACTTTTAGATCTGGGTGCAGCATGATATTAAGGAGCACAAGTATATACCGTATATACTCGAGTATAAGCCGATTTTTTCAGCACAAAAAATGTGTTGAAAAATCCCTCCTCGGCTTATACTCGAGTCACTGTCGGCACTCGGGCGCTGCGATGGCCCGTGCGCCGGCAGGGACACTTCTTGCTATATGCGACTCCTCAGGGAGCGCATATGCAGAATCCCGAGCCGGCGACAGCGACGGGCACTCCCGTAGCGTCGCTGTCGGCGATCTCTTCCCTATATGGACTCCTCGGGCGCATAGAGGGGAAGATACCACTGCGGAGCAGAGAGCGAGCGCTCCGTGCTCCGCAGTGGACTCCGGACGGCCACGAGCAGTCTCGCGGCCGTCCGGAGTTTCCGGCACAGGCAGGGTGTGTAATCACGCTGCGTGCGCGGCCTGATGACATCACCCGCCTGTGCCCCAAGACGGAGGAGAGCGCGGGAGGCCGGACAGCGAGGAGCCAGGTAAGTGGGTGTTTTTTTTTTATTTTTTTATTACCTGCCTATACCCTACCTATTAGAACATATACCTGCCTATAACCTGCCGATTAGGACATATAACTGCCTGTGAGGGACATTAAACTGCCTATGTAATTTTATTGGTATCCATTTTTAATATTTACCAGTAGCCGCTGCATTTTCACCCTAGGCTTATACTCAAAACAATAAGCTTTCCCGTTTTTTTGTGGCAAAAGTAGGTGCCTCGGCTTATACACGAGTATATATAAAAAAAAACTCCAAAAACTACCTACCTTAACCGGGAAGTAATAGGAGCGGAAGCTCAGGTGGTCTCTCCCACAGAGAGGGGGATGTTCAGACCGCAGGTGCATTTCCACATGCTGGAAGAAGTCATGGTCCTGTAAACAGAAGAACAAAGATCTGGTCATCGACCCTGGATGTTATAACATTCTTAAATTAAACCATATTGAATAGCTGGCTGCATGAGGCAGACCGGAAATTTACCACTCCAATCCCTGACCGTACAATAAAATCCTTCAGATTAATAGGAACATCCCATTCTTAACAACTTGTGATTTGTTAGTTTACACCAACCAGCAGATGGCACAGTCCATGTCTCTAGAGTGAAGACAGGCCTGCTTGTCAGGGAACCTAAAACAAATGTAGAGCTATATAACCGCATTCGTACCTCGTGAGAAGTAAATGGGACAAGGAAGCCAATGCCGCCAGATAACGTAGTGTAGACCAAAGACTCTGAGCCTCCAGGGATGAGCGTTGTCTTCTGCAGGGACAACACTGTCTCCCCAACATGGTAGTTTACAATTACTTCTGCCTGCAGGACAAAGGATTAGTAAGAGGAGGATTCACAAATAAAAGGAGCAGAGCAGCAAAGGCAAGTAACACATCACCTTCTGAGAGGCTCCATTCAGCAACCCTCTGTCCCATAGAGCCTTGTTGCCTGTTGGATCTTCATCAACATCATCATTTATATTTTGAGGCAACCGCACCTACAGCAAAATGTAGAGAGGACAAAGCTCTGTAAAAGAAAGCTACAGTCTGCACTGCAGAAGCAAAGTCATTAACTATTTAATGACCACATGCCGTCTTTTCACGGCAGGCATTTCAGGTCGTTCGTTTGCAGCAATGTCTTTTGGCGTTGCTGCAGACATCGCGGTTTGCGGCTCCCGACGCCGCAGCTGCGCCGAGAATAGAGCTGTACTTCATAGTCCTGTTCCCAGCGCAGTCTCTGCAAGCACCGGGAAGCAGGGGAAACCTCTCCTTTGATTGCTGCAGTCAGTGACCGTGGCATAATCAGATGGCTTTCCCCTACTCTATTGGGTGACCCGGCAGAGCCCAGGGAACGGCTACACAGACAGCCCTGGGAGCCTAGATTAGCCCCAGGGCTGTCTGTGTAACAAGCCAGCAATCATAAGATGAAAGAAAAAAGAAAAAAATAATTGTGCATACATTACACAAAAAAAACCACCCCTACATATATGGTATCCACGTGACCATAATAACATGTAGAATTAATCTAACAAGTTATTGAGTGTGAAATGTGAATGTTGTTAAAGGAATTTTCTTCAATTTTTTTTTAATTAAAAGTGAACTTCAACTATTCCCCCAGAAAGTACATCTTGTACTGAATAGAAAAGGCCTCATACAACCGCGTCATTGAAAAAAAAAAAAAAAAAAAAAAAAAGAAAGTTAAACTGTCGAAACGCAAGGAGACAAAAACAAAATTTAAAAAAAAAAAAAATGCTGTCATTAAATACCTTTCAGACGTTTGGCTTAAGGGGTTAAGATTCTGAACAAACCTGAATCTTGAGGAGAACCTGCCCCTCAAGTGTGTGCATCCTGCAATAAGTGACCCATGGGCCCGCTAATGCTGTACTTCTACAAGGCTGACTGCTGCTTGCAGTTTGAGTTAACGATTTGAGCAGGGGATGGTATTTTTACTCTAGAGAGTAGACGGAAGTCCACTATGACTATCCAAAACAAGCCTCAATTTTATACAGATGCAGCTCGCAACTCACCACACAGATGTTTCCAAACTTGTCAGCGCCAGCAACAGTGTCATAGTCCAGCAGACTTGCGTTGGTGACCCAACGAGGATATGTATCATCGGCAAATATGATCAGCTGGTTTTCATTGCGTTTGTAGCGCACCCATATAAAACTTTCTTGTACATCAGACACAATGACACGTTGTCCAATGGTCTGTATTCCCACAATGAAGTTTGCAATATGCTATGAATGGGGAAAAAAATAATTTTAATATCAATAGAACCAACAACCTGCTTCTAGACTGATGAACTGCCCACACAACGCACCTTGTTTTCACATTTCCTCAAAAGCTTCTTCTTTCCCAGATCATAAACTCTCAGCAGTTTGCCAACACCTATCAAGACACGACCTTGGAAAGGAGCAATTGCAGCTGGAACCTCCTCTACAGGGGTCTGTGAAAATAAAACACACACATTTAGGGTATGTTCCCACAATGTATTTACAGGGCGTACTTTGGGTGCGTAAATGAGCCAAAATACACCCCACAAATATGGTAAAATTATAGCACTCATCGAGTGCCATGTTAAAATGATATGTAATATGAAATAAAATAGTAGGCAGAGCCTCGTGCAGTTGGTAATATGCGCTGGCCAGCGCATACTTTCAACAGCAGGGGTATTGCGGAGCGTACATGTGCGCGCTGCAATACCCTTACCTAAAAAAGATGGCAAAGTGAAAACTATAAAAACTTGGCCAAAACCCCAGTTCTTCCCCATTGTTCACCGCTTTTTGTAAAACAGTCCCCCAGCCACGGGAGGGTCGGAAAAAGGTTTTTGGCAAACCCCCCAAGAGTAGTCATCTAGTGTTACTGAATCGGATATGCCACACGCGGAAAGGAAAGCGACTTTTAAATTTCACAAGAAGCAAAGTGCTACCCGAAACAGGGAAGTAGACTCCAATTTACCTGAAGGCAGCCTCATTCTGCTCCAGCTGTACCCCGGGCCCGAGTGTTTCCTGGATGGATTTTCATGGATAAAAGATGCCCCCTGCCCCCTTCCCCCCCCTTTGGGGCTCCCCAAAAAAAAGCTCTGGTAGGTTCTATTTAGGAAAGCGCGCCCTCCAGCAGCAGCTCTCGCTCATCTTCTCCTGCAGCTTCGACCATTTCCTATAGCAAGGAATTGTAATAAAGAGTTACAAAATGTTTCCCGACTTCCTTTGGACATTTTCGCACTTGGGATCCGTGGTTTTGAGGAAAAAAGTGGTACACCCCATAGCTGGGCCAATTTTATGTGGGAATACACCCCATAGGCTGGCCCCCGGGTTCGCTTACCTCGCCTTGTGCTTGCGTGAGTTTGGTGGCCTCAGTGTAGGCATTGTGGTCCGTTTCAATGATAATCAAGTTGTTACTTTCAGGGTGGATCACAAACTTTCGTGGTGTGTACTGGAGAGGGAAAGCCACCTGGTTAAATACCGCACCCAACTTCTCCAGAGCCAAAATTCTGTTAGGGGATTGAAGTGAGAGAAGGGCGTTTCTAGCTTGTGTACCTTTCCGGTCCTCCAGGTGAGAGACACAACATAAGACTAGAACAGACTAAGAAACCGGCAATTACAGACCTTAGGGTATTAGTTGAAATGGCTACAATGCCTTCTGGACACTGTTCTGATGCAAAGCCAGAGGCGTATTCCAGAGTCTCATATGACAGGGGAGTAAGGTGGAAACGAGACTGGTAGGAATAGCTGAGCCAAGACCGACTGGACATAGCCAGGACCTACAAACAGAAGCCACAACATTAATTTCAACATACACAAATTACGTATGTCTATACATTCTTAATACAATAACCAGTTCCCCACCCCCTAATAAAAAAAAAAAAAGACGACTTACAGCCTCTTGACCTTGCATCCTCACACGAAACAACTTGACAGGACGGGATCCCAGATAGCGAGTTCTGGTATCAGACAGGTCACCAGTTACTGGATCCAACACTGTTCTCAGTAGTACACCGTTCTATACAGAAAAATTAAGTCATATGTCAAATGCAGGGAAATAACGGGACAATACACCCATGACAAAAAAAAAAAAAAAAAAAAATTTCTTACTTGAAGTCCAATGTTGAGTGGGAAAAAACCCCAATGGAACCCTCTCGCCGGCTATCCTGCCTTTTTCACTCCATTCTCCAGTCACAGGCCTCTGGCTGCGCGGGAGGCCCTGCTTCTGAGTGGCGAGACAGCCCTGCCAGGGGGGGGGGTCGATTACCCAAAAATCCAATACATGCGAGAAGAAAAATATCACAAATCCACAATTCACATTTCCTGCTTCCCCCCAGTTCTTTAAGGGAAAACCAGTATAAACCCAAAAAAAAAAAACTTACTTGGGTCTAGAGAGTGTTCTGACAGTTTTGCCCACCCCCCAAACCCCCCAGGAAAAGGGGGATCTCTGCTCCCGGGAGGGCATGGCCAAGCTCTAACAAAACTCCGCAGCTTTTTCTTTCCTTTTGTGTACTTTTCAGTGTCCTGATGAAGAAAAATAGGCATTTTGAGGAGGTTATTAAAAGATATAAAAAAATATCGAAAAAGCAAATAACTTACAGGGCCCTTTCAAATTTACCCCAGCTCCCCCCAGTGAGTGCGTTCCCACTCCCGGGGTTGACTGCGCACTTCACAATCATTTTCTTCCCAGGAGTCTTCCACTCGTTGACTTTTTTTGTCAATGGGGTTCCTCAGGATAGACCTGAAAAAAAAAAATCTTGTTAACTGTTTAAGTAGAGACATGAATACTTTACCTCCTGCATTTTACATCCCTGCCCTACAACGTTCCATATAACTCAACTCCTAGTCAGCAGCCACACCTACCTGGACTAAGGCATCTTCACCCAACAGAGAACAGGATAGGGTTGGGGTTGTCCCAAGAAACCGAATCCTTTCCTTTTTCTACATTTTCCCAATAGAGAGTCCGGGGGGTGGGTTCCAAAGGACACAAAAAAATGTATGCGTCATATTCATCTGCAAGAGGAAAGGCAACCAGAATTCAGGTTAGTATACAATACCAACAGCCCTCATTAAGAAGCTGCCCCCCCTGGGGCATGGTAAACCCCCCCACTCAACATACAAACACGAGATTCTCAGAGCTGGGAGCGAGCTACATTTCAAGTAAATGGCATTAAGTCTTAAAAAATAGGCAGTATCCCCAAAAATTGGGAGTTAAGGATATGTGAAAAACAATGGCTATTACGCTAAAGCTGCATTATCGACCTAGGAGGTTCCATTTAGATTCAACACCAGAGACCCCCGAGTTACCCACTTCCCTATACTAGGTGTACAAGAGCAAACAAAAACTATGTTATGTGTGCCCCAGGCGTAATGGAAATTTGCCTATCCTAGTCTTTTTGTATGCGTACGGAGAGTGAGGGGGAAAAACAAAAACCCGACCCTTGTGATCGACCCGTCACTGGAGAGAGAGGATGTACCCCACGAATCATGGGCAGAAATTGAAAACGATCTTTCAGTTTGCTATCAGTAAATGGGAACATTGTTTAAAAACCCGAGGCCCAAATGCGATATATTAGGGGTTGTGTTGCTCTTTAGATTTGGGTTAGACCAGTCTGCTGATTCGTTGTGGGCATGCCGACGTCTCTGCATGCTTTCATTTGGCCCAAAACGTAACACTATTAGGTTTTAAATTTCAAGAAGTCGGGTACAGTGTAGGAAGGTCCCACACGGAAATGTTTTTTGACATTGCAGCATTGCATTTTTTTGGCCGGGGTTTCGCAAAAGCCCGTTTTTTTTGGATTTGCAGTCAGCCCCATACATTAAACATACAGGATTCTGGCGGAATATATATGTTGCATATTCCGCCGAATTTTAATGCAGACAGTAAAAAAAAAAAATCCATGCTGTGTAGACTACATCATGGATTTTTTTTTTTTATTGCCGTCTATCAGATGGGGGTTTTTGTGGTCCCCCTGTGCTGTGTAGACATAAGCCATGCCCCTGTGTCAGCAGGACAGGATCAGGACACAGTTGAGCCTCTGGAGATAAAGAACAATGTTAGCATCCACGGGTATCAAACAGAAATGGTGTTAAAAAGGAAAATTGAAGCAGCTGCCAATAAAATGACAGTTTATTTTTCAAGAGCCTTTAAAGGGAACCTGTCACATAGGTTATGCCCCCCTGGCTGAGGACAGCACAAGCTAGTGACAGACCTGCTGTTTCCAGTGCTGTGTCCCTTATTCTGTAAGATGCTGCAGTTTTAGAGCATTTACCCCTCAAATCTTATTCATGAGTAGGTGTTAGCTCCACCCACCAAAGGCTAGCCCCGCCCACTAAGTTATTCACATGTTTCTACCTATTCAAAGTAATAGGTTTGTCAGTTGAGGTGGGCGGGGCTAGACTCAGGTGGACCGGGTTTGAAAAAAAACTGACACTCTGAAGGACTCTTCTGGCTGAAAACTTCGTGTATTTAATGCTCAAATCTGCAAACTACAGCATCTTACAGAATAAGGGACACAGCGCTGGAAACAGCAGGTCTGACACTAGCTTGTTCTTTCCTCAGCAAGGGTGGCAAAAACTGTGTGACAGGTTCTCTTTAAAAATGAGAAAGGTTTGCTCTGAGTAACACGATTAAGGTATGTTCACACAGGGTTTTGGATCAGTTTTTAGATGCGTGTTTGGATCCGTGTTTTGGACCCTAAACGGACCCAAACATGCATCTAAAATGTGCAGTGTGATTTTACATTGCTTTCAATATAAAAGCATGCATCGAAGTACAGACGAGTGATCGCCGATGCGTTTACTTGCGTCTTTCGGATCCGTTCAAAGAATAGACAAGTCAATTCTTGATCCGAAAGACACCCCACTTAAAATTATAGGGTGCTTGTCTGCCGCAGCCAAAACACGCACTGGCGTGTTGGATGCATTTTAAATCCGATTGATACAGCGCTTTGGATGCGATTTTCGCAGGGCTGTGGAGTCAGTCGTGGAGTCGGTGGCTATTTTGCAGGAGTCTGTGTTGTCATAAAATAGACCGACTCCGACTCCCAAAATATATAATAAGTTGGTCCAGTTCGTTCGATGCACTGCAAAGAGCAAGAGGAATTGGGTCCGGCCAGTGCTACTGCTCCCATATCTTCAGCCTCATCACACGAGGAGTGTAATTGATGACATGGAGCAGGCAAAGCACTGCCACAGGGGAAAAGATTCTGCTCCCAGGGCAAACAGATTTCAGCAAAATTTTTCACCTGCTTTCAAATCAGATTCAAGCATATATTGACCAAAATGTGATCCCAGGTCTCTTCTATACATTCCCAATGTTGGTGCAGACTGGACTTGGATACAAATAAAACTTTCTTCAACTCTACCCACAAGTGTTCAAAAGATCAAAACATTGTTACCCTTTTGCTTGTCAGTGTAAGTTCTACCTAAATAGCTTGATTATTGTATCATAAGGTGATAAAAAGCCTGATGTTACCATTTTACTACAGTAAAGTTATCACTTAAACATGCGCCGTCTATGAGGGAGTCAGGAGTCGGAGTCTTGGGAAGTCGAGGAGTCGGAGCTTCGGCATGCTGACTCCACAGCCCTGGATTTTCGGATCCAAAACGCCATGTGAACATACCCTTAGGTTGCTGCAGTTTTGATGCACTAGAAACTTATTCCAATTCAGTTTATGAGAATTAAAAACTCAAAACGATGAAATAGCTGTGCCAGGTAATAGTACTGTGTAAGACAGACAAATCCTGTGTGGGCACCACCTGGTCCAAATCTAACTATTCACAGAATGTAAAATGCTTGTTCTGTAGGTCAGGAGTCCAAGGTTTCAGTCTGCATGAGGCAGAAACCCCAAGCATGTAACCAGTGTGAAGCACATGTCCTAAACTAAACAACTAAAGGGACAGCCCCACCAGACTACAATCATGTATGAACTTTAACATGGGATTTCATGAGGTTGATGAAAGGTGGCGATTCTGATGATTGTGCAGCCCCAGACTGAGGCTGTCTTCAGTACATATTAAACTGGTTTCCATAAGCATGGCCGCCACAAATACCAAGGAGACAGGACATCAGCGGATAGGACTGATACACACCTGCATGTGTGGAGGGGGGGTATAGCAGCACCACCTCCACCAGCAGCCACCTGTGGAAGAAAAACAGAGGCTTGGTATTGGGAGAGTATCACCAAGTACCAGCCAGAGTTAGTATAAGCTGCCAGTGATGACACGCAATGAAATAGAAAAAAAAATAAATCAGGACCCTTTAAGTGCTTGCCTCTCCAAGCGAAGGAGAAAGCTCACTAGGAGGTCTACACAATGGCGCCGACTATAAGGCCAAACCCCACAACCTACTACCACTGTCCTGAAAGGACTATCCATAATAGTCAAAATACAGAGTTTACATGGAGCTCCCCTGATCACAGCAGCAGCACAGGAGGCCCAGTAAATTCTCACAGACTATCACTATAGTATGGGGTTATCATGTGGTTATTGAAACACATGCAGATATCAATATTCTAATGTCACAATAGCAAAGGGTCTTCATTGCAGCAGCACATTTTCTGGCACTGCAACAACAGATGTATCTCTCGCCTATATTTGCATAAAATGGGTATACTAGGTGGTAGAGACAGTCAGGCAGCTAGAATTCTTGTACTCTGGAATAATTTTCAGCTGCCATTAAGTTAGGTTTTCAGGATTAACCTTCAACAGTAACTACTACCATAATAATTTTCAAATAGAAAATAAAAAAAGTCTTGCGTTAATTGGTGTCTAGCACAATATAAGCCCATGACTGGAGATCTGCCTAAAGAAAGGATAGGCCAGTCATAAACAAGAGAAGGACCCAATACAAAGTGTGACAGAAGGAAAAGATTATACATATTACATTGAAGTGGCAATCCATGATGCATGTACAATGAATAGTGTAAGTGTATACTTATTGCACAAGCTAACTACATAGACACACGCCTATATAGAGCTTGGTAGTGAGACTGTGTAATATATATATATATACATACACACCATTTTACATGCATCATGGATGCATATATATTACAAACACACACACACGTAGACAGGTAACACAAAGTCTGTGGTGTTGAGGGGCTATGACTATCATAACAAATTGGCAGCACCCACCCACTTCACCCCTACAAACAGTCTAAACTAAGCTACAAACCTTCAATGTGTCTCCTTACAGTCCACACAGCATTGGGGTTACCGGGCAGCTCTGAGACGGCCATTTCAGAGACCTACATTAAAGAAATAAAAAGATAAATCTCCCAGAACGATCTACTCTTCTCCTATGCACAGGATATTCCTGTGCTGTCAGTTTCTGAAAACTTCTCCATGATGAAGATCAGAGAAGAGACATGAGAATTCATCATACTGCACAGAGAGGACAAGGCAAACACAACATAATATCTCACCTCGAGTCCGTGTCTTAAGACCCTAAGAGAAGAGCGTGGACCTCGCCCACAAGCCACATACAATTGAGGAGTGTCTTCATTGGCCAAGTCAGCAATCTAAAAAATGGACAGAGCAAAGACTTGTCTGTTGTCACCATAAAAAGCAGCAGATTCTCAACTTCACTACCTGTGGCTGCTACATATCCAATATCTAGTAGCTTACCTGGCAGCACATAATAGGAGAAAGACTGTCCTGCTCATCCACTAACACCAGGTTCTTCAAAGGACGAGGCTGAAAGAAGAAAGTATCCCCCTCCTCTAGGGGCATGGCAGAAGAGAACTCTGGTTCCTCATCATCATCACCAAGGTGAGCAATCTGGTATAGGTAACTGCAGAGATGTTGTTCAGTTAGTGCCCCATACCAATAAGATGTACCCCGTCCCCCACACCAGTCTGACACTTACTGGTTCCCAAACTCTGAAGCCACAAAGAGGAAGCCGGTCTTCAAGACGCACATTGCCGTGGCTACTGGAACAGTATCAAAGTATTTCAGACGGATTTCTGTAACCTGTGGAGGGAGGAGATGGTCAGAACAATAGTAAGGTAAAGAAATCCAGAACACCTAAAAAGCAGTAACTACACATGATATGGATGTGTTTACACGGCATAATCCTGGTGTAGAAAAATGTGTACTGGGCACTCTCCCAACTATGGTTAGAAGCTTGTTGAAGAATATTTAAAATGTTTGACCCAAGTCACACAATTTAAGGGCAACGCACAGTATGTAAACTTTTGACTTTGCAGAAAGCAATAAAAATGCCTTAAAAATTCTCTCATTCTGGCATTTGGCAAATATAAATAATTTTGGTTCCTAATTGACCTAAAAATGGGTACGGTTTATTCTGATTTCATGTCAGTTATGGCCCTTGGAAGGCAGGGAAGAAAAAAAAAAATAAAAGCTGCATAGCAGAAAATAGCTGCATCCTTCAATGGGTTACTACTATCCTCACCATATCCTCATCTGTCTCCAGTGTGATTTTGAAGATGTCTCCCTGCTCCGTCTGAGCCAAGAAGAAAAACATAGATTTGGTCTTGTGTGTTGCGGAGCAGACGAATATCATTCCTCGCTCAGGGTCGTCCAGGTCATTCTGTGTAGAGGGAAGAAAAAGTTCAGGCTTCGATAATTTACCCCCAACAAAAACAAAGATTTATCTTGAGACAGCAGCATAATCAGAATTTTTATTTCCTCTTCAAGATGTAGTCAGAGAAGAGACATGAGAATTCATCATTAATAGCTGCTGACCATCAGGAAAAGAGCACGCATGTGTCCACTTACCCTTCTCCTTGGAATAGGACAACGGATATCTGGCTGATCACCAAAATTCTTGTATGTGATATAATTTTCAGAACAAATTAGTACACCACTGGGGCCATCTGAACCTCCAGGAACTGTAAAGAAGAGACAATAACATGAAGAAGGCATGTCACAAATGTATCCTCCATATCTGCTAAGCATCCAAGGCACTGGAATTACTGCCCCATAGTCATATAACATACATCAAATATTTATCAGGCACTACCGGGGTCACAACTTACTGTTAAAGTCTTCAAAAATCCGTTCAGTTAAAGGGTTGTCTCACTACAAGGATTGCTTTTTATGTTAAAGATCGTGCAAAAACAAGTAACTTTGCAACATGTGTCCATTAACAGTGTCCTACCTATTCCTAGATTTCGCCTCTTGTATGGGCTGCATCAGCTCTTTAGGTCGCTATAGCTATAGACCTGTTTGATCTCTCCCGATACGCTGCCAGCACTGGTTGCTATAGCTACAGACCTGGCTTCTACTGCAGCCTAGTAGAAGCCAGTAAACACGCCCCTGAATTCAAAGTGGAACCAAGAAAACAGGACTGAGGTAAAATGAATCGCTGTAGTGAGACAACCCCTTTAACTTTGCCACTTTAGGAAAAGTTGGGTAGCCACAACATACCCAGCATTAACGATCTTCATAAGTGGTCACCTTGCCTTTCCAGACACTTGTCTGGTAGATTTCAATAGCTACATAATTCACTGCTATAATACTATGTTTAGAAAGCAGTGCAAGAACCCTGCACAGAGCTGTAATGGTAGCAGTAGCAAGAAAGGCTGTCACCCAGATTTTCCAGGAATGGATAACCAGTGAACAGCAGATTTTAAGCATGTAAATTTAACTTGGGACACTTTAAACACAGATCATATGCATATCCTATCCATCATTAGTTTACATGACAAGTAATGGTTGGGCACCTTGATTTTCTGCCCTATACAGGTTTATCTCCTGCCTCACAACTCACCTGTAATTAAGAAGTTGCCATGCTCCTCCAGGGGCTCACTGTACTTGCGCACTACGTGGTTCAGACCAAGGTCAAGTTCATAGAAGGTCAGGGTCTGCTGGGTGTTGGCAGCCGCTTCTCCGGTAGGATCATTATCAGCTTCCTACAAATAAACCAAGACCTGTCAGGAACCCAGAACCAAATCCTAACCCTTAATAAATGCCCTTGAAGGCGACTTAGCATCAGAAATACAACTCTCTCCAATTAGAAAGTCAGAGAAGAGACATGAATACTCATCATACTAAGCGCAAAGTAGGACTACATCCGCCCCCCCCCCGGAATATTTCCCTCACCTCATAATCCATCTCCAGGCAGGCAAACATGGGGTTCTCAAAGCCAACATCTACCCCCACCACATGATACACCAGGGTGTTGGCCTTGTGAGCCTCCAGTGGGGAGGAGATAGTAAGGCGGGCAGCAGCATCTCTGTTCAGGATGTACACAAGCTTCTGCTTCTCTATGGCACCTGAAAATACACAAATTTAGTTGGTGAGAAGCCACTCCGCAAAACCAAGGAGAATCCATATCAAGTCCCTCGCCAGGTCACACCCTGTAAAGACAGAGGTCCATACAGAGCTGTGAGTTCATCTAACTTTTTCACTGGTGGACAACAGTCAAATTAAGATACTATAGGTCAGATGGAAGCAATGAGCTGCAGAGCAATTACCAGAAGCAGGAAATTGTACAGTCGTCTACAGCACCCTCCCAGCAAAGGTTACCTGGTGGACGGATGAAATCTCACCCTGCTCTAGAAGCTATGACCATCCGTAGACAAAAGGTCCCCAAGAGACACAAAACCCCTATACATGATTCACATGTAACTACTCACTTATCATCACTGCTCTGCCCTTGGGGTCCACCGCCAAGAACTGGCCGGGCACAATCCTGCGGCATCCGCTCTTCCCGAATGTCTCCTGATGGATCTTCTCAAACATGTTCTTGGAGGGGTGGTACTCCAGAATGATGATGCGGCCAGAATCGCTGCCCACCACAATGTAATCCTTGGTGCCACCCGTCAGACGGAATGCCATGAGCGAGCGGATGATACCAAACACCTCTACCGTCAGCAGTGTATGCACTTTACCCGTGTTGGCATCGGGGCGAAGCAGCTCCAAAATCTTTCCCCGGGAAACAACAATTTCCTGGAGTTTGGTTCCTTTCCAACAAGAGACAACAGAACAATATGAGCACAACACATAAGAAAAGCAGATCATAAAGACAGTAGGTCTAAAATTAGTTATGTACATTGCGACTCCACTGTGAGAATAGTGAGGGCAGCTCTAGAGTAGAATACAGTATGTATCGGAGGATCAGTACAGGAAAAGTAATGTATGCACTCAGTGATTCCAGCAGCAGCATAGAGCGTGCAGCTCTGGAGTATTACAGGAAAAGCTATGTATGTACACAGTGCTTCCAGCAGCAGCATTGCGAGTGCAGCGGTGGAGTAAAATACAAAGTTGTATCTGAGGATCAGTACAGAAGTAAAGTATTGTATATATACAGTGACTGCTCCAGCAGAATACCGAATATAGCTCTGGAGCATATCACAGTATGTATCTGAGAATCAGTATAGGAGATGTATTTACACAGCGACTACCCCAGCAGAATAGCGAGTACAGCTCTGGAGTATATATCACAGTATGTATCTGAGGATCAGTACAGGAGATGTATGTACACGGCGACTACCCCATCTAAGCTTTGGGAATCCAGTAAGGCAATTTCTCTGTGGACTTTAAAGTTCACCATATCCCTCGGACTGTTTATCCCAAACCCTGCTCAGGCAACCAGAAAAGAACAATTCATCATAACCTGAGCAAAGCTCAGGCCAAAGTGGGACTACAGACTTGATTTCAGCTAGGGGAAGTCTTAACTGCAATCCAGCCTGAGCTAGAACAGCTTAAGGTGGAATCTATATGTACTTGTAGCTCCTACTTTAGCCCACGAGGGAAGCGAGGTAGCAGGAGACAAGCAGGCAGCGAGTAACATGGGATTTTTCCTCACTCAAGAAGCTAATTTGCTCTCCGGTTGTCACACAAAAGCCTTTTTTTCCTAGCAAAGCATTGCCAAGACTAGCATTAGCTCATCAAATCACTCTTCTACACCCAATTAGGCTGTTTGTTCACTTCATGACTCAGTTGGCTAACCCCCAAAGCTGACCACAGCGCACACAAAAAAAAAAAAAAAAAAAAAAAGGAATACAGATATTTCACAAAAAACTACCAAGAATATAAATAATGCCTATGGGTATAATAAATATTAAAATATAACTTAATATCAGATAAAAATACACCTAATATACAACAAAAAGAATAGAAAATAAACAGCAGAGCACTCGCCCCAACAGGGGCGACCCTGCGCTGGAACACCCTAATGGACAATTACAGTACTACACGGAGGACACAAAACATGTGCAAACATTAAAAAAAAAAAAAAAAACATACGGACAATAACTTAAAACAATAAATATTAAATACAGTAGTGCCAAAACGGGACAGTAAAGGCCATCCAAGAGACATATTACACATAACAAAACATGTCCGATGCGTTTCTCCCACAAGTCATGTGGGTTCGTCAGGGAACCAAAAACTTTTGTCTGTATACCAATTAGCATATAATAAGCTTACGTCCCTTAAAGATAGGAGCGATGGTCTATATTCGGTGTATTTTTATCTGATATTATTAAAAGTTATATTTTAATATTTATTATACCCATAGGCATTATTGATATTCTTGGTAGTTTTTTGTATTTCTATGGTGTGTTTGCCAGGTAATTGCATCATTGGGCTTCTTCTGCCCTTTATCTATATAGAAGGTCGTAGTTTTTAATACAGATATTTCCTCATATATAATGTTGTACAGAAAAGTTCTAAACAAACCAATTAAAAAAAACCCAACAAATTAAAAACCTGGTGCCAAAATAGCCGTTTTCTGTGTATCACGACTTCCAAATTTAGAAGTAAAATAATGAGTCATAAGTAAAAAAAAAAAATACCACCTAAATGCCACAAGCAGCGACACAACCCATTTTTAACCCCATCATGCAATACTGAGCTGCAGTTTTAAATTACTACTATTCTCAGACTTATATGACTTGTCAATTACCTTTTATTACAATTATTTTTTATTAGTTAGCGAGACACCAATAAAAAAAAAATTCCAGCCATATGTTTATTCATTCACTTTTGCGGGATAAAAATCATATTTAAATATTTGGACTCATATATATGCAGCAATACCAATTTTTTTTCTAATACGACAGATAGGAAAACATTTCCCGATTTTTTTTTTCTTCCACACTCCCAAGGAGAGAATTGACCAGCAGGGGGCACAATCTCTTCTTATACACTGCTTCTGTAGGCCTCGATACACGTCAAAAGAAGTGTAGTATTGCTGTAATGGTAATCTGTTAGAGAATGCTGACTTTAAGTAAATGATTGGTGTATAACTCAGGAGCAATAAAAAAAATGTTTTCCGACACTTAATATTTTTCACCTATCAACAATAAAATAATGTTTTTTTTTAGCTAGAGGGGTCCCACACCAATCACTTGAATGGAGACCCTATTCTTCCTCAATCGTCAGAAAGTGCTGACCTAGATCAGCGGTCAAAAGCGTGCAGCCGCTCCATTCAAGTACTATGAGGCTGGCAAAGATAGTAGAGTGCAGCGTTTGGCTATCTTCCTTAGGGTAGGTTCACACGGCATAATCGCGGGGTGCATTTTAGTGCTTCAATACGCCCGACGTGCACCCCGCACTTACGATAATTCATAGTTCTCATAGAGAGCTATGAATTACACCCCTCTCCCCCGGCATACAATACGACTGTATTGTTCGCCGGGGGAGAGAAGTGACATGTCGCTTACACGCCGCTGATAATAAAGTGAATGAATAGCGCGTACTTCTAAAACACATGGCGTATTGTGCCGTGTACAGTACGTGCCCCAATACGCCGTGAACATAGTCTTAAACTATGAATAGAATAGCAGTGTGCATGCTTGACAACTGGAGTTCCCCGAGAGAGTACGGAGGAGCCACGGGAGGTGTGGGGTAAATCAAGTGATCGTTGGGGTTTCCAGCGGTGATCGGAGAATTATTACCTATCCTACCAATAGCAACGGTGGGGGAGGGCGGAGTCCCTTTAAAGGTAGGTTCACATGACTCTTTCTGCCCTGACAAAGGGCAGCATCCACACCGACAAACATCACTGCTTCAGCGTGATTTTTGGATGTGGATTCGGAATGCCCGTCGTGGTTTTGAAGCCGAGTTTAGAGGTGTATTCCAGCCTTTATATTTAGCAGCACTGAAACAGCCTCACAGTGCTGCAGAAAACCAGCACCGTGTGCACTGCAATGCCAATTTCCTACTTAAAACAATAGGAGGTCTGTTTTGGACGCCATTTCCGAAACTGATTCAGAGCAGAATCCGCATCAGAATCGACATCAAAAGGTGGAGGAGTGAACCTACCCTAAGAAATCCGAGCTACAGTAAAAATCTCCGCACATTTATGGGATATCCACAGGATACGACAAATGTCCAATACATGTGGATCCACCTCCACACCTGGCCTGTCCTCTGTGTATTGGCTTACACATACTGCTGCAAAATAGTTGTAAAAAAACACTGGGGCACATTTATCAAGGCAATGGCGCCAGAATTCTGGTGCAGTGTGCGGCAAAAATAACCTGTCCATGCTTTACACCACTTTTATTATGTTTTAGTCACTTCCGGGCCTTTTATGATAAAAGGGCTGCAGCCTCTGTAAAAGGGACAGGGCATAGTGTGCATAGCTGTGCACCCAAAAAAGATGCACCAAAACCTTGCTGCAGTTTGTGCCATAAAGTGAGCCACCATAAAAATGGTGTAAAGTTAGACTCGACAATTCTAACATGCGGAAGATTGATGAACCCTGTGGTGCACTGTCTAGTCTAACTTCACACTGTCTGAATTAGACAGCATTAGGGCTTGTCCCCACGCTAAGTGTTTTCAGTCGGTTTTAGGATTTGAAAACTGTCTAAACCGACGGTCAACCTTTTACATTGATTTAAATAGAAAATCCATTCAGCAGTCCACACTGTACAGATTTTCTGCCAGATGGTTTTTGAGAAAACTTAGAGCATGTTCATTCTTCCACCCGATTTTCGGGCAGAACATGAACAGGTGGGTGTGAGGGGTACGGCTTGAATCCACAAACCGTGGAAAAAAGCCGTCCCCTTATGTGTCAAAAAAAGACAATACTGTGTGAATGCATCCTTAGTATTGACAGATCTGCCCCACAGTGTGAACCCAGCCTAATGGTACGGCCACACAAAATCCTATTTGGATTCTGATTAAAGATTCCGACCAGTATTTTTGAACTTTTATGGGAACGGTTTCTATTCACAATTTGCGGACTCGTCCATCCCCTAAACAATCTCCAGCCTAGAACAGGGCAGAAGATTGTGCATGTTCCCCAAGTTTTTTTTTTTGTTTTTTTTTTACGGTTTTCAAGTTTGAAATCCGACCGTCAGAAAAACTGAGCTGTGTAGACTTCAGCTGTAGCTGCGACGCCTATGTGGATGGTTGACAGCTAAGTCCGAAAACCCGACTGAAGACCCTGCTCTAAGGCTGCATTTACATGGTAAAGACCAAATACCGGTTGGAAATCCCAACCGGTATTTGGTTTTTTTCACACCCACATGTTCATGTTCTGCCTGAAAACCGGGTGGAAGAATAAACATGTTCTAAGTTTTTCTGACTGCCGGCGGTGTGAAAAGCCGCCCAGCGGAAAATCCGTACAGTTGGGACTGCTGCACAGATTTTCCATTGAAGAAGGGGAGCATTGCTTGTCGGTTTTCAGACGCTTTGAAAAACCGACAAATAACCTGTGCCATGGGGACAAGCCCTAAGGGTACCGTTAAAGGGGATGTATCGCTTCCTTACTTCGGCTGATTCACACTTCTCTTAGCTTCCCAGCTCTGTGAATGCAGGGGCGTTTCTTCCCCTCCCAGCTGGGATGACATCATCCCCCTTCACTGCTGGCCTGAGACTCCCCCCCCCCCCCCCCCCGAGTCCACCCATCACTGTGTCTCTTCCCTATCAATCTTATTTTATTAGAGCTGTATACATACCACAGGCTGCATTCAATCTAATCTGAGCACTGATCTCCTCTCACAGTTGGAGATGTATTACAGCTTTCTAAGAATGGCACAGATCTGCGTCTATGCAGGAGAGTTAGGCACAGGGTCAAAACTGTCATGTTTTCCTCATTGTACAATCTGCTGCAGTCTGTTTTCTGCTAGGTGTGGAGACAGAAAATGATACGGCCCCTAACTCTGAGTCAGAGACATAGCTCCGTGAATCGACCCAGGGGCTGTACAGAATGTAATGAGCTCTCAGCTAGTGAATTGCAAGGAGGAGGGATTAGACTCCACACTGGATATCAGGTGTAAATAAAAACACAAGATAAGGGACACTGTGAGAACAAGGCAGCTTTGCTAATGACATCCAATTGCAAAGTTGCTTGTTTTCACTGTCCCCTTATTCTGAAGACCATTTAATGAAACGATAACACCCCTTTAAATGAGACCGGTCTGCTGCCAATTTTCCACAGCAGATCTGCACCAATTGGTGTAGATGTTCACAGACTTCAATGAAGCTAGCAAAGTCTGCACTAAAATCCACTGGAAAGGTTTACCTGCAAATGATAGATTTTGTTTGGGAAAAACTTCACAAAAAAAAATAAAAAATCAGCACCAATTGCTGCAGATTTACAGTAAAAATGTAATCGTTCCCTAAAGCCCGGTTCACATGACATATAGCAGTGCTTACTGTGCCGCTTTATGTTTTAGAAGCACACGCTGGCCAGTGCGTATTTCTAAGCGCCCTAAGTGCACACATCCACCCTCTCTTTCCCCGTCACTTCTTTTTCCAGGCACTCAGTATGCACCGGGGGATACGCTGGGAAGTCACAGCAATCAATGAGTGATATGATTTTACCAAATGGGCAGGGCGTATGTCGGGTACATTGCAGCAGAATTACACCCTATGACAATCCCCTAAAGGTAAATTACTTTAAACCAACATTACAAGGGTCTGATCGGCAATTATCAGATGGTGCTAGAAACATATTGAGAACCTTCCAGAACCCACAACCCAGTGCAGTCGCTCTCCTCACAGGAGTGTTGGCTTGTCTGGTACTATACTACAGATCTACACTGGGAGTGAGTATGGGGGTTATCAGGCTGTCCAAATCAGAAGATGCCAGATGGGGTTATCTGAGGAGGGGTGTTACCTGAGAAGTTTCCATGGATGGCAAAGCTGATGCCAGTGGCTCTCTGCAGGGTGATGTTGTAGAGAAACATGGTGGCAGCAGCAGGGCGAGATCAGCGTCCGGTCAAGACGAAAAACAGCACAACTGGAAGACAGACGAAAAACGTTACAGCCGACGACACCAAGACACATGACCGCTCAAGAGACGGGACATGAGGGGGACAGTGGGACACCATTGTGAACAGACCCCACATGTGCCAGCTAAACGCCCAACTACCTATACAAACCTCCCCCGAGCTGCTAACTCACTACTATAGGTACAGCCGATGCACCCCCAAAACCAGAATCACCTGCTGCAACTGTATGCAAACCCCAGAGCCCAAAATATCATTCCCCTCCTCTTTACACTGCAGGTATAGCCGGAGCACCCCGAACCATTATTACCCCATCTCTCTATACAAACCGAGCTGCTACCTCACCACTACAGGTACAGTCCGTACACCCCATCAAGAACCAGAATCACCCAAAATATGTTTACCCCCATCACTCTATATCAGGCATCCTCAAACTGCAGCCCTCCAGCTGTTGGGAAACTACAACTCCCATCATTCCCACTGTTATAGATGATATAAATGCATGATGGGAGTTGTAGTTTCCCAACAGCTGGAGGGCTGCAGTTTGAGGATGCCTGATCTATACAAACCAAGCTGCTGCCTCACCTCCACAGGTACAGTCCGTGCACCCCACCAAGAACCCGAATCACCTGCTGCATCTGTATACATCCCCCACCTCTACACACATCTCCCCAGAACCATGTCATGTGCTGCCCCCCAACTACCTGCGTGCATAACACCACTGACCACACACCCATTGTACCCATCGCACACTGCCTGCCACCCGGGCTCCCCGGCCTATATCAGGCCCAGCCACTGTGGCCCAGGACCGTCACCCACCCTATGCCTGGCTCCGGGGATGGAGCAGGGGGCAGCACTGGCTGTGCCGCCGAGGAGCAGGGCGCTGGAGGAGGGCCGATGCCACTGATTTCAGCCGGATTGGAAGTTGGCTCACTCGGCCGCCATTTCGCGCCGCTGAAGACCACGAACGCTATGAGAGGCCCCCGAGCACCTTCCTTATACCCGCCTGTACTGATAGCAGCCGGCAACACGACCACGTTACCTGCAGCCCAGGCAGCTCCTGTCCGTACACCGCCGCCCCGGGACCTCCAGAGCATCGAGCGGACAGAGTTCTCGTGTTGTGCTGCTGACTGGCACCGCTGCAGGCAGCTCAACACCTGTTCAGGAGGTCGCCGGAAGTGACGTGACACCTAGGAACCGGAAGTGACGCGGCCTATCAACATGGCCAGCTCGACGAGTTACCAAGGAGACCGGGGCTCAGCTCTGAGCATGGACCATATTCGCTCCCTTACAGACCTGCAGGAATTAGAGGAGGCCTATGCCCGGCTGTGTGCTGAGGAGGTGACAGGGGACGGGCTCTGAAGAGGGGGTGGCTCAGTTATTGCCTCTATAGACAGCCATGAAGCAGTGTCAGTGGAGAGCCACACAGGCCAGTCTGTATCCCAGCAGTGCTCCTGCCCTGTATCTCAATGGACCACATTCAGAACTGTCCCTGTTGCCCATAACAACCAATCAGAACTCAGCTAAATTTCCTATACTGATCTGAAGAAATTAAAGCTGCTCTCTGATTGGTTTCTATGGGCAACAAGGACAGTCTTCCCTATGGGCCTTAGGTATGAAAAGTGTCTTACACTAACACTGTACTTGTTACCCATAGCAACCAATTAGAGTTAAGCTTTCATTTTTCCAGAGCAGTATAGAAAATTAAAACTGAGCTCTGATTGGTTTCTATGGGCAACAAGGACAGTCTTCCCTATGGGCCTTAGGTATGAAAAGTGTCTTACACTAACACTGAACTTGTAACCAAAAGCAACCAATTAGCGTTATGCTTTCATTTTTCCAGAGCAGTATAGAAAATTAAAGCTGAGCTCTGATTGGTTGCTATGGGCAACAGGGACAGTCTTCCCTATGGGCCTTAGGTATGAAAAGTGTCTTACACTAACACTGTACTTGTTACCCATAGCAACCAATTAGAGTTAAGCTTTCATTTTTCCAGAGCAGTATAGAAAATTAAAGCTGAGCTCTGATTGGTTGCTATGGGCAACAGGGACAGTCTTTCAGTTAGACACTTTTCATACGTAAAGCCCATAGGGTCTTGCAGGAAAACTGTCCTTGTTGCCCATAAGAACCAATCAGAGTGCATCTTTCATTTCTTCAGAACAGTATAGGAAATTAAAGCTGAGCTCTGATTGGGTGCTATGAACAACAAGGGCAGTCTTCCTGTTAGACACTTTTCATAAATGAGGCTCCTATGTGCTTCACTCACAGTCATCTGATGAAATGTCTATGACTCTTCAATGACTTTAGCAGAGAAAATTCTAGTTGTGACCAAATTGTACTGATACAACTGGGAATTGTGTAACCCGTCACTGTGGCAGGAAGGTGCAATTCACGGTGCATACCCAAGCAGCAAGAAATCCGGTAATGGTCGTGCTGATCGTCTTTATTCAGTGTCTGTTTTACAGGTGGAGGTGGACGCAGAGCTGGAGGCGCTGCTCGGACAACAGGGGGCGGTAGAGAACAAGATGCTGGCCTTACAGCGCATGGGGTGTGTATACCTATCTGGGAGTGCTATGCCTTCTGTATGAAGATCATCCCATAGACAACAGGTTTCTGCTCGGATCACTTACCTCGTTCAGCCTGCTGATTTCCAGCTGTTTCTAACGTTATCCCAAGCACCTTCCATCCCTTGACTCCCAACCTTGAACTAACAAACCTCTTTCCTTCATTTAGGCCAAACCTGCAGTTGATAGAAGGAGATGCTCAGCAGCTGTCAGGGATGATAACGTTTACCTGTAATCTGGCTGAGAACGTCAGCAGTAAGGTCCGACAGCTGGATCTGGCCAAGGTATGTCTGCATCGGAGGAGAAACTTTTTTTTAAATTTTTTTTTATTTTATCTTTATAATGCTGTTATATTCCACAGCACTGTACATAGATTGACATTCATTTGTGTGTGCATATATGGGTTTTTGCCATCCCTGTCTTCTCGATTGCTGTGTTATCAGCTTCCTGGAGCCAGTGCTCACGTGATCACGGGAGCTCGTTAACTGCTAGGTCTTAACAGACTTGGGGTGCTTTCACACGGTGCGTTTTTGATGCGTTTTTCAATGCATTTTTTGTGCAGGAAGGTACAGCAATTTATGCTGTACATTACTGCACCCCAATCGCGTCAAAAATCGTGGTAAATTCGTGGTAATTACCGCGATTTTGTGCAGCAATGTACAGCATTAATTGCTGTACATTACTGCACAAAAAATGCATTGAAAAACGCATAAAAAAACGCACCATGTGAAAGCACCCTTAGATCAGTTCTGCGGTCCATGCAGATTTCCCCTGTAACTGGGCTAATTTATCCACCCCACTTAGGCTTAGTGCATAAAACGTTTTACCTGTTTTATGTTAAAACGTAAACACTAAAATAAATTAATTTTTTAAAATAATCTTAAAATTATTTTATTATATTAATATAAAAATAAATACTAACAGCCCAAAATGCAACTTTTAACTTCACCCTCAACGACCCTAAAGTTTCATATCAAAAATGTCCGTGATGGAAAAGCAACATAATTACAAAACTTACTTTAGCGGCACTTTTGCTATTTAAAAAAATAGAAAAATAAAAAATTAGTAACAACAAAATTTTTAATTTATATATATGTATGTATGTGTATATATATATATATATATATATATATATATATGTGTGTGTATATAATGATCTAAATTATCACAGCACACTCAAGGGATTTTTTGTTTTTAAATGCAATATTTATAAGTATAAAGTAGATACCCTGTTTCCCCAAAAATAAGACAGTGTCTTATATTAATTTGTGCTCCTAAAGACGAGCTAAGACTTCTTTTTAGGGGATGTATTTTTTTTTTTCTATGAACAATATTTCACATTTATTGTTGAACAAAACATCAGCATATATTAATATACTGTAGTGATTTCATCACAAACATCAGCATAAGCAGCCAAACTCTGAATTTCATAACTAAAAATGCACTAGGTCTTATTTTTGGGGGTGTCTTATTTTAGGGGAAACGGTTCAAACGTGGATTACATTGAATTGATTCCATACAAATTAAAATAAGAAGGATATGCTGTCTGGAACAATGTGGTCATCACGCAATACGTTATTTATATATATGTATATTTTTGTGAAAACTCCTTAAAAATAAAGCCTAACATATCACAGAACAAAGGTGAAAAAGAACTAGTAGAAGAACCGAGTGCTAGAAGGCGTTGTCGCGTTGAAACTGGCATGTACTCAGGAAAAGAAAAACATGCCTGGTCACGAAGGAGATGGCTTGTAGGTTGCTAAAAACTGGCCTCAGCAAATGGAGAGTAGACTGTGCTTGTGCAGCTCTCCCCATTCATGTCTATGGGTGTCCGGATATAGCTGGGCACACCTACTAGATTCAGAATTGCCATAGAATATGCGACCATCTCCTCACTCTCAGATTGGCTCATAGCGAGCTACGGGCTCAATTCAGAAAGGGATTTTGCTTCATACATATTGATTTCTGTTCTGAGAGTGTCCAGGTGCTGCCCCAATAGTCAGAGTATTCGTGCAGAACTTGGCGAAGTGGCTCCACCTTTGAATAGCATTTTACACTATATGTATAAATATAATCTTCAAAGAGTGCAGAGTAATTTTGGAAATCTTTGGCTTTCCTTAACTTGCAATGAAAAGTTACTTCATGTTTTAACCTCCAGAGCTGCAGTCAGCATTTTACTGATACAGCTATTTATCCTGCTCCCCATATCTCTTTGTACTTGACTTGTTCATGTGTTTTCAGTGGGTACAGCGGTGTAATTGAAATCTAATATGCCTGATTCTTCTGTTCCCTGACATTAGATAGTTTTAAAGGGGTTTTGCCACGATCTCATTTCATACCTCCTGTATTCAGCTCTGTGTGCTCAGAAGGGAGCGTGTGTGATTTGTTTGAATTGCATATCATGTGACCCAGCAGGATGACATCACCAGGCCTTTCCTCTCTCTAGTCAAAGAAAGGTCTGTTTATTTACAGAGGTACAAGTAGCTACACTGTAGCTTAGAGGTAATCCTTTTTACCTCCCGACACAAGGGTCCTAGGATCAAATCCCTGCAGGAACCAAACCTGTGGATTTTTTTTTCTTTATCAATACACAGACCTCATTGAGGTTTGTTTTTTAATTTATTTGCACTGTTTGACTAATTAATAAGGAGTATAGAGGACAGGAGCAAAATGACAGCACCTGGGGTTTGAACTCTCAGTAGCTATCTGAGAGAAGAGGTTATGTCTGGGCATGTGCGACCAGGACTGAGGAGCTCTCAGCCCAGGTCATATCCCCTGGAGGTGAGCAATAAACAATGGCTCACTAAAAGGGCAGCTAAAGCAAAAACGGTCCAGAATTTTAAATAACAATGAACGCTGAAAATGTTTATTATTTAATTTGCAAGCTTCCCACGTCAATTTTACTTCGTGGTAAAACCCCTTTAAGATGTTCAGCCTTCTTTGATCCAATGTGTGTGGGCACCTTTGCACTGATTTTATTGTTCATTTGATTCCTTAATGCAAAATTATTCAACTGTATAAACAATCTTCAGTAAAAACATTCATACCATTTTGCTTCTGTAAGGTCTGAACAGCTCCTTCTCCTCCCCCTACGTTTGATGTAAATTTGACAGCACACTGTTCCTGGTTTTATTGGCGCTTTGCTTTCCCTCTCTCTCCTAAAAGGGATATTCCCACTATAGACTTTGATGGCATATCATTAAGATGTGTGGGTCTCACCTCTGGGACCCGCACCTATCTCAGTTTTGGGCCCCAAAAACCTGTCCGCTCAGAATGGAGAGCCAGTCATGTTTGCAGACAGCTTTCCATTCTGTAGGAGTTCCAAGTACAGTTGAGCAGTGTGTTTGGCCGTGTGCAAGTGCAACTGGCTCTATCCTGAGCCTACAGTGTTGGGGGTTTGTTCCAGATTTGGGACCTGCAGCTGTCAGACTTTGGTGGGATATCCTATCAATATCCCATCAATGTCTATGGTGGGAACACCCCTTTAAGTGTTTAAAGTAGCAGCAGGAAAAGTAAGAAGAATGTACAAGCAGGTCAGTGTAAAGAGGGAGGAAATATCCTGGTTTTTAGGGAGAGCAGGCTAAAGATGGATAGGCAAGTGTACACATGGCAGTCTGGAGGCAGAGATAAATCCTAGAAGCTGTGTAGAGAGAAGATCCCTTATGAGCTGTAGAAGGAGAAATCAGTGCATGAATGCAGCAGTGCTGATATGAGGTCTAGTGAAGACACAAGCCCCCCAGACACACAGACCTCGCATCAGGCCTGTGTTACCCACATGAGAAAAGTGTGAAACTAGAAGCACGTTACAAACTACGTATCAGGCGGACTGAAAACTGAAGTGCAATTCCCATCTCAGACACTTATGGCCTATCAACTGGACTCACACCTATCTCAAGTACAGTGGCCCCCTTACCTTGTCCTTGTTTGTGCCACAAGAAAGGAGAGAACCGTGTACAGTGCTGCTCACCATTATTGGCACCCCATCATTTTTTCTTAGACTGTACAATATCTTCAGAAATAAATGGAAATGTACCAAAGTTATATCCTCATGATTTTGAAATCAGTGGTCCAAAGTAATACAACAATAAAATATTGTTTTTCAACTTACATGTTATAATTTCAAAGAAGAAATAGAACAAACTACGTGTGCAGCAGGGCTGCGGAGTCGGCAAGCCAAAGCCCGACTCCGACTCCTCAATTTCCCAAACCTACGACTCTGACTCCTGACTCCCTCATATATGGCGCATGTTTAAGTGATAACTTTACTGTAGTAAAATGGTAACATCAGGCTGTTTATCACCTTATGATACAATAATCAAGCTATTTAGGTAGAACAGACACTGACAAGCAAAAGAGTAACAATGTTTTGATCTTTTGAACACTTGTGGGTAGAGCTGAAGAAAAAGCTGTATTTGTATCCAAGTCCAGTCTGCACCAACATTAGAAATGTGTAGAAGAGACCTGGGATCAGATTTTGGTCAACATATGCTTGAATCTGATCAGAGCCCAGAAGGATTCAGGCAGTATTGAAAACCAAAGGTGGATTTCCTAAATACTAACAAAATAATAAAAATTAACATTTTGATTTTTAGAAGCAAAACAGTAACAATGCAGTTACAGGAAAGAATCTGCAGAACTAAGCAGATGCTAAATACTTGCAAGTCAAATTTATGTATAAGATAGGTAAGATGACTGTATATAAAATTACAGTAGCCTCATGTACAAAGCTGTAGTGGATGGAGAGATATGGAGCCTGAAAGTCACAAGTTCAAAACATTGTTACCATTTTGCTTGTCAGTGTAGAATATATTTATTGGATATGACTTTAGAACACAAAAAAATTGTAAATATGCAAAACACTGCAGGAACATTTGTGGAGTCTCTGAATTTGTTCTGAGAAATAGTATCGCCTCCATCAGATCCTGCATACATGACCTCACATCTGATCTCATTATTTCCAGGCTAGAGCACGACCTCTCTACACTAACTTGGGTTGGGGGAAAAGCGGTGACCACAGGGGCAACATCTCTAACAATGTCAGGGTATAAAGGAATTGCCTCAGCCACAGTCAGTTTTGATGAATGGTTGAACTCTTCTACTTCTTTGAAAGCAGGTGAAAAAATTTTCTGAAATCTGTTTGCCATGGGAGCAGAATCTTTTCCCCTGGGGCAGCGCTTTGCCTGCTCCATGTCATCAATTACACTCCTCATGTGATGAGGCTGAAGATATGGTAGCAGTGGCACTGGCCGGAACCAATTCCTCTTGCTCTTTGCACTGCATCGAACTAACTGGATCAATTTATTATATATTTTGGGAGTCGGTCCATTTTATACTTTGATTGTACACCCTTTGGCACTGATGACCGTGTAACCATCGTGTAACCATCTATAAACTTCTTGCACTTCTCACCTGGTATTTTCTCCCACTCTTCCTTTGCAGTTTGTTCAAGCTCTTGAATGTTTCCATGGTTCTTTTTCCCAATGGCAGATCTCAGCTCACCTGAAAGATTTTCTATGGGATTGAGGTCAGGACTCAATGCTGGCCATTTTGAAACAGTCCATTTTTTCTTTTCAACCATTACTGGGTACTTTTAGATGTGTGCTTTGGGTCCTTGTCTTGCTGGAGCACCCATGTTCTTCAACCAAGTTTTCTTACACTGGGTAGGACATTTCACTCTAAAATCTCTTGATAATTCTCTGATTTCATGATTCCTGTGATATAGTCAAAGCCTCCAGTACCAGACAGAGTAAAGCAATCCCACAGCATTATGAATCCTCCACCATGCTTAACTGTTGGTAGGATGTTCTTTTCCTTATAAGCTTCATTGCTCCATCTTTAAACAAACTGTTGCTTTGCATTACCAAAAAGCTAGATTTTTGTTTCATCTGTCCACAGAACATTTGCCTAGAAGTATTGTGATTTGTCAAGGTACTTTTTGGCAAAGATCAGTTGTTCCTTTTATGTCTTTTCTTCAGCAATGGTTTCTTCCTTGGCCTTCGTCCATAAAGCTTTTCTTGGATTTAGTGTGCAGCATATGGTACTTGTTGAAACCATGACCCCAGACTGTTCCAGGCTTGTCTTTGGATGTTTGACGTGGTATTTGTTCCATCATTTGCACCAATCTTCAAAGATATCTCTTGTCAGTTTTCCTCTTTCCCCCCACATCCAGGGAAGTTTTTGACGTGCTTGGCAAACTTCTTAATAACATTTGCGCTGTACACAAACTGATGCAGAAAAAGCTGTCAATCACAGTATGTGGGATAAACCGTACTCCTACTGTCACTTAAAGAGTCAAGGACATATTTTTGCTGCTTTTTACTCAGAAATCGTGCTCCAAATCATAAATTACAGAGCCCAGTTGCTCTCACTGGCACATGCTGTGCCCAGATAGGGCAGCATGAACCTCCTGATAGGTTCCCCTTAATGAAAGACTGAAGATTACCACCTGGAAAATAGTGCAGATTTTTAAAGAGACTCTGTCAGCAACATCATTTTTTTTTTTACTAATTAAGACAAGATCCTGATCAATATTCTTTTCTTCTCGGCCATTTTTATTTTCTGATTGTAGATTTCTCAATTCGGTTGTCTGCATGATTGCTGCCTGTACTGTTTTCAGCAGCATATAGAGAGATGCTTTACAGGAGCTTCATGGACATAGGGGCCAGTGAACAGGATCAGTCTCATTGATTTCTATAGGAGAGTTTTCTAGGCATGCTCTGTGATCTGGGAAGAAGTCAGTGTGCAGGGAGGGGGAGCTGTTACTATCTCCTATTGTGAATGGTGGATCCTGTGTTAGCTATACACATTTGTATCATCTTTCAGTGTAACCCTGCTCGTACTGATCATGAGTAGACTACTGAAAATCTTTCTCTACAGAACAGGAAGTGTGAGACTATGATTAGGCCTACTGGACAATGTGAAAACTGCAGAACTTAAGAAATGAAAAAAATATTTAAAGTGATATGGAAAAAAAAAAAACATAACCAAAAATTCTTTAAAAATGGGTTTAACATAAAAACATAAATTAAACAGTATGCATTGTCCATGTCAAAGTTGTCCATATCCTTTAAATCTTGCACAGTGTGTTACAACAGGACAATAAAAGATAAATCCACTGCACACCTTTTTGATTTACTTAGTTATAGATACAATTTATTAACAAACGTATAGTAAGGATCATACAAAGGAATGGAATAAGATGTGTCACTACATATACTGGCGGCATTCACTTCTCCTTCGGACGTCAGGTCCGTTTCCTTCCATCTCCAGAACGCCTGTACTCAGGGCATTACGCCCTCAGGATCCTCACAATACCTCATTTATCCCAATTGCTGGCACTCCCGGCATAGCACTTTACATATACCTAGACATTGGTATCTACCTTAGTTCTACATCCATTAACCCTAGATGTTCTTGATAAAGGCCAAATAAGCCGAAACGTCGATTCCTTCTAGACATCTAGATTCTATAATTTCATCTAGAAATTCTATGTGAAAGCATTTATTGAGTATATGTAGTGACACATCTTATTCCATTCCTTTGTATGATCCTTACTATATGTTTGTTAATAAATTGTATCTATAACTAAGCAAATCAAAACGGTGTGCAGTGGATTTATCTTCTATAGTTACACGACCTTGTGTCTTTCCATTTTGCACCGAGATTCATATCTAGTTCCTAGGTGTGCGTTACCTTTCTACTATTCTCTGTTACAACAGGACATGCTGTGTGCAGATACTAAGCTGTGAAAGGGAAGTCTTTTGAGAAGCGCCTGGTTTATTTTCCTTCCACTTAATACATTGAGCATAGATCCTGCTGTTGATCTCTTCAGGGCTCTGCTGGGGATGGATTGCTGTCTATGTATTTTCTACAACTGATTACTGAAGAGTAATTCACATACTCTTTCTATGTTCCATAGCCGGCTCTATCAAGCCATACAACGAGCAGATGACATACTGGATCTTAAGTTCTGTATGGACGGTGTGCAGAGTGCGCTGAAGAATGAGGAGTATGAGCAGGCAGCAGCGCATATACACAGATACCTATGTCTGGACAAATCGGTCATTGAGCTCAGCAGGCAGGGAAAAGAAGGTGATTTCTAAAGTGAAAAACTTAAATCGGGTGGTGTCCGTGTCATAAAATGGATATGTGCATGTATATACATTAAAGAAGTATTCCAACTATAGACTTTCATGACATATCGATAGGCTATACCGTTAAAATCTGATAGGTGTAATTCCCATTGGTGTGACCAGAGCCTATATAAGGAACGGGCCTCCAGAAATGTAGGGGAGCTGGTCTGCATTCTGTTCTTTAGGAGTTCTGAGTACATCTGAGTGCCGTGTACTCTGAACTCCCATAGAACGGAATAGAGAGTTGTGCGCAAGTGCAACTGGCTCTCCAACACTTTCTGGGGCCACTCCTGAGATAGGTGCAGGTCCCAGTGGTGTGACCCGCAGAGGTGTGACTTTGGTGTATTCTATCAATATGTCATCAAAGTCTCTGGTGTTCCCCTTTTAAGCCTGTCAGTTATGGGTTCTCAACGGTTTCTTTATTTTGATCTAGGCAGTATGATTGATGCCAACCTACACCTTCTGCAGGAGGCTGAAAAGCAGCTCAAGGTCCTGGTCAGTGAAAAGTTTGATGCAGCAACTAAAGCTGGAGATCTGCCTCAGGTAGAGAGATTCTTCAAGATCTTTCCACTTCTGGGGCTGCACGAAGAGGGAATCAGCAAGTTTTCTGCATACCTGTGTCAGCAGGTAAGAAGATACTTGTCTCCTACCCTGACCTTCTGCTTCTTGACATCTTTACTGCCTCCCCTTACTGCTCCTCTGCAGTCTCAGCTTCTATAGTGCCTTCACTCGCTACTGTGCTTCTCTGCTGTTTCCACTTAGTGCATAATCATTTCTCTGCTGCCTTCCTTCTTTGCTTCTGTACCTTTCTGTTACCGCTCTTGTACTATCTCTGCTTACTACTCCTGCACTTCTCTGCTGCCTGACACCCTGGTTAATGTCCCTGAAGCCCTCTACTGCCTCCCCTCATTGCTTATACATCTCCCTGCTTCCTTTCCTTATTGCTCATGTACTGTTCCTGCTTACTGTTTTTACACTGCTCCTGCACCTTTCTGCTGCCTTCCTTTACTGCTGCTGTAATGTATCCATTTAATGCCTCTGCACTTCTCTAATTCCTTCACTCTGTGTTCATATACCTCCCTACAGTGTCCCTTAACCGATGCTGTACCTCACTACTGCCTCCCCTAACTGCTCCTGTATCTGTCTATGGCCTCCACTTACATCTCCTGTATCTCTCTACTACTTCCCCTTTCAGCTCCTGTACCTCTCAAAGGCCTTTCCTAACTGCTCCTGTACCTCTCTTTGGCCTTCCCTAGCTGCTTCTGTACCTCTCTACTGCATTCCCTAACCGTTCCTCTACCTCTCTACTTCCTTCCCTAACTGTTCCTGTTGTACCTCTCTATTGGCTTCCCTAACTGCTCCTGTACCTCTCTACTGCCTCTACTTACAGCTCCTGTATCTCGCTTCAGCCTCACCTGCTTCTATACCTCTTTATGGCCTCTCCTAATTGCTCCTGTACCATCCTACAGCATCCCCTTACTGCTAGTGTACAGCTGTCTACTGGCTTTCCTAACTGCTCCTGTACAACTCTAGGGCCTCCCCTAACTGCTCCTGTACAACTCTATGGCCTCCCCTAACTGCTCCTGTACAACTCTATGGCCTCCCCTAACTGCTCCTGTACAACTCTATGGCCTCCCCTAACTGCTCCTGTGCAACTCTATGGCCTCCCCTAACTGCTCCTGTACAACTCTATGGCCTCCCCTAACTGCTCCTGTACAACTCTATGGCCTCCCCTAACTGCTCCTGTACAACTCTAGGGCCTCCCCTAACTGCTCCTGTACAACTCTAGGGCCTCCCCTAACTGCTCCTGTACAACTCTAGGGCCTCCCCTAACTGCTCCTGTACAACTCTATGGCCTCCCCTAACTGCTCCTGTACAACTCTAGGGCCTCCCCTAACTGCTCATGTACACATCTAGGGCATACCCTAACTGCGGCTGTACAACTCTAGGGCCTCCCCTAACTGCTTCTGTACAACTCTATGGCCTCCCCTAACTGCTCCTGTACAACTCCAGGGCCTCCCCTAACTGCTCCTGTACAACTCTAGGGCCTCCCCTAACTGCTCCTGTACAACTCTAGGGCCTCCCCTAACTGCTCCTACACCATCAGCCTCCCCTAATAGGCTCCTGTTCTTCTCTTCGGCCTCCTATAACTTGTACCTCTGTATGGCCTCTATGTACTGCACCTGTACCTCCCTATGGCGTCCCCTTACTGCTCCTGTACCACTCAACTTCCTACCATTACAGCTCTTGTACCACCCTACAGCCTCCCATTACTGCTTCTGTACCTCTGTACGATCTCTCCTAACTGCTTCTGTACGACTCTATGGCCTCCCCTATTGTCTCCTGTACAACTCTATTGCTTAGCCTAACTGCTTCTGTACCTATGTCCTTCCTTAGCTGCTTCTGTAACTCACTACAGCCTCCCTTAACTGCCCCTGTACATCTTTACTGGCCCCCCTAACTGAACTTGTACCTCTCTATGGCCCCCTTAACTGCTCCTGTACTGCTTTACTGTCCCCCCCCCTCCCCCCACAGCTCCTGTATGACTCTATGGCCTCCCATATCAGCTCCTGTACCACTTGTATGGCCTCCCCTTGCTGCTACTGTAACTGTCTCCAGCCTCCCCTAACTGCTCCTGTACCTCCCTTCTGCCTATGATTGCTATTTCTGTTAGTCTTCTCTGGCTGATGGTGGTCTCTACTTTTGTAGGTAGCTAAGAAAGCTGAAGAGAACTTGGCACTAGCTTTGGGGTCAGAGGGCAGCGAGCGTCGAGCATCTCTTTTATTTGCCGATACACTTACCCTATTATTCGAAGGTAAGTGTAGAGCAGTGCTGCTCAAACTGTCAGGTATCTCAAGTTGCACGTAAACTACAGCTGGCGGGCGGCTTTAACATAAGCGAGCTCGTAATTTTGCATACAGGCCTTTTTTTTTGGTGCACACGTCTCTACTGTAGGACCATTGCCTTGTTGTCATTTTAATGTTTTTTTGGTTTGGAAGATAGATAAATATACAACCTTTATCAGAAGTGGTGACATAGGGGGCAGGGCAATATTCAGCCATTTGCCTGTTACAATGGACCAACCTGTATACCTAAGCACTGTCAAGCTACATTCTCTGATTATAGCTTTGTAGTTGCTCTGATGCCTCTGTAATTGCTTTTGTACTTCAGGTATTGCCAGAATTGTGGAGACTCATCAACCCATTCTAGAAACATACTATGGGCCAGGCAGACTCTTCATTCTTATTAAACACCTGCAAGCTGAGTGTGACCGGCAGGTGGAAAAAGTGGCTGATAAGTTTATACAGCAGAGAGACTACCAGAGAAAGGTGAGGCTAAAAAATGTATTCAGCAGAGAAAGTGTGTCATGAGTGGTGGTGAGCCTTAAAGATGAGGTAGGGAACACGACACTGAGGGAAGAGTCTCGCACTTAGTAATCAAGTGGGGAGAATGTGACCTTAGCATCTTAATATCTATGGACCCAATGGTCAGAACCGGGTATTTTTCAGGGAGTTAGCGGAGGATTTGTGCCAATCAAAATCAATGCCAAATTATTGGAGGAGACATGAATGCGGTCTTAGACCAGGTGGAGGATAGGAGGGGAGGGCCAACATCCCAAGCAGGCAGAAAAGTCATTTCCAAGTCTGAAAAGGGAGTTCTACGCCGCCTCTTGGATGCCACTAATCTCCACGACTGTTGAAGGGAGCGGAATCCTGATGAGCGGGATTACACCTTTATTTCCACGGTTCACCAGTCGTGGTCTAGGTTGGACCATCTTCTGGTTTCTGACAACCCTCCAAACTAGAATTGAAAGTGCCGAATTTTGAACATGGCATCTCTGATCACTCCCCAATCTCTTGGATTTGATGGAATTCTTTCCGAGAGGTGCAGACTTTATTTGGGAAGTTTCCTTTTATCTTGCAAAAACGGATACTTTTGCTGAGATGGTCAGGGGTTGGTGGATGACCTATGCTTCTGACAACCAGCCCCAAACCGGGAAATCCTTCACTTTATTGGGCGACTGCAAAAAGGGTGCTTAGAGGCGGGGTTTTAGCCTAACCTCCGCTTATAAACGCAAGCTGAAGGAGGCCTATTTGCCCGCCCCAGAAAAGGTTAGGGAGACCTTTATAAGACCTTCCTTGGGGATAGCTCTGACAAACCCAAACGGGAAGGGGAACAGGCCAAGCGGGAGTTTGACCTTTGGGCAGATCGTAGAGGGGAAAACTACATAGGTCACACTTACACTCCCACACTCTATCTAGGTACGGAAACAAATCCGGGAAATTTCTTTCCCGGCTACTGAAAGGGGCCTACAAACCCGCACACATTCAAGCTCTCCGCACACCGGAAGGTACTATTACCTCTGATCCGGTAAGGATTAATGACACGCTCAGACACTTTTATGCTACTCTGTACTCATCACAGGGTCAATTTCAAGCAGAGGTGGGACGGGCCGATTCCTCTCCAAAGTCAAATTGCCGCACTTGTCAGATCCCAGGGGAGGAACTGAATGCGGACATAACTGAGGAGGAGGTAAAGATGGCTATTCGCCACTTGAAGGCGGGCAAGGCCCGGGACTTGATGGGTTCTCTGGGGAGGTTTACAAGATTCTGAGTGATCAGATCACCCCCATCCTCACCGACTACTATAAATCGATACTGCATAATGAGCCTGTTCGCCCAAAAATCAAAAAACCCCATACTTTTAAAATTATCCCGAAGAAAGGAAAGACCGCTGTTTCCCTGCTTCATATAGGCCCATATCCCTCATAGACATTGACCAGAAGATCCTGTCAAAGATATTGGCTGACCGTCTCGCGTGTTATATGCCGCACTTGATTGGACCCTCCCAAAAGGGCTTCATCAAGGGAAGAGCTGCGGTGGGAAACATCAGGAAAGTGCTCGCAGTATTGGAAAGAGTCTGACACAAACCATTGCCAGGGGAGAGGCCTGTCATGGTGGCCTTAGACGCAGAAAAGGCTTTCGATAACGTGCGATGGGACTGGCTTTGGTTTGTCCTGGACACCATGGGAATTACAGGGAGGGTTTCGGTCTGTCCTCTCGGCCTTTTGTGGGCCGAAACCCCAACGCCCAAATTCATACCCCGGGTTTCCTTTCCCCAAAAATCCCCCTCCAGAAAGGGACAAGACAGGGATGTCTGCTTTCCCCCTTACTTTTTAATTTGGCCTTAGAACCCTTGGCACGGGTACTTGAGGATTCTGACCTCTTCTCGGGGATCCGGATAGGAGACAAAGAGGTGAAGACCGCTTTGTTTGCAGACGATCTCATACTATTCATGTCTGCTCCCCTGACCCAGCTCTCTCCAGTGCTGGAGTTGCTGCGATATTTCGGCACGCTATCAGGGTATAAAGTGAACGTGTCCAAGAGTGAAGTGTTAGAAATTGTCCCGAAGCTATCACAGTCCCAGTGGGCGAACATGGGATCAGACATTACCCGGGCTCAGGAACACATAACCTATTTGGGTATCAAGGTGGGTCGGACTCCAGACTCAATGTATAAGTTAAATATTCCCTCCTCTTTTTAAATTAAATCTCCCAGGATCTGAAGGGGTTGGACCTCACTCCCCACTGTCACTTGCCGGTAGATCCCCGCCATAAAGATGGTCTGCTTCCCACAGCTGCTATTCCCCCTACAGACCCTTCCCATTTCCTCAAAACATACGGACATTAACCACATTAATCATGCTTCCCCAGTTTTATATGGGCAGGGAAAAAAAACCCGTATTGCGCTCCCTAAATTAAGCCATCAGCAGGGCAGGGGGCTGAATCTCCAGATGTTGGGGTTAAAACCCTGGCTTGTTTGACCCGTCATATGCTCGACTGGATTGGGGGTCGTTCCTGCTTCTCGAATTCGGACTTAGAAAGAGAGTTAATGCGCCCTTGGCAACCACAGGCCTTGCTCCATACCAGGTATCCTAAGCTGCCTTCTCTGATTAAGTTGTCTCCATTGTTTCGGGACACAATAATGGCCTGGAAGGAGCTGGGAAACGCTTAGGCCTTTCCTTCGCTCTCCCCAAAAGGACATGCCCATTTGGGACCAACCCCGAGTTTCCGCTGGGTCAGAGCAATCCGATGTTTAGGAAGTGGAGGGAGGCGGGTCTGGCCAACGCGGGACAGTTAATGCAAGTGAGTTCTCGGAGATGGCTAAAGCCCTTGGAGATGCTCGAGAGGTTCTCCTTGCCCAAATCACAACTTTTGGCTGCCTATCAGCTCCATTTCTGTAATGGGAGACTAAGATGTCTCCAAGGAGACCAACCCTAACGATTTTGACCTTTTTGTCACCACTCACAGGGAGACATATTGTCTATCGAGGCTCTATGCTGATATGAGAGGGTTGTGTAGGAAACGGGTAGCCTCTCAGGCATTCCACTACTGGAGTCGCCGACTGGGAAATGCCCAGATCCCAGAAAATGATCCCGAAGGGTGTGTGAGCATACGGAAACACATCATCTGTGAGAAACCCGGCGGGAAACTTTTTTCAAAAATAATTCACAACGCCATCTAAAGCCTTCAATTCTCCCCCCCCCTTCAGAACTTCCCGAAGATTGCAGCACTGCCCAAATGAGGCACCACATATTTAAACGGACCCATGGCACGGTCTGTGGGGAAAGCAGCTATAAAACAACCTCTGGGACACAATCCTTCAATAAATTTAGCTTCACTTCGGGTCACCCTAGAGAAACATTATGAACCCTGATCTTCATTTCCCAGGCTCCGGACGGGATGGGGGAGAGGTTTCTGAGAGTCAGTCCACTCCACCGGTTTTTTCCGGGGAAAAGTTCACATTGCCCTTCTGGCAGCGAACGAAGCCTCTTGCAGTTATGGCTGAAGCCCACTCTTTCCCCCAATCTCGGGGTCATAAAGCAGCTGGAGGATTATCTTATAGCGGACAGACTGGAGACAGAGAGGCGCAAGGAGATTCGAACCCCAGGGTTCTTCAGATGTTGGAGAACCTTCATAGAAATCGCATTTTTCTGACAGAGAGATAGAAGGGCCCCTTATGCAGAGGTTCAAGTATACGATTTGGTACTGGAGGGAGGGAATTGGGGGCACGCTGGGGAGACTTCAGGTCTGAGGAACTTTGGACTTGAGTATGAGGTTCCATTAAAGACAATAAGTGCACATGAGACGAAGATAGTACGCAGTTGCACTTTAGTAGTGTTGATATTTTGTTTAATTTAATTTCTTTTATACCCTTGTAAATTGATGTTTTCTCTGTATGTATTATCTCCATATTCAAGGCACAGGCCCGGAGATTATGCAAATACGTGATATGACCACTATTACATGTCAGAGATATGTGTTTATTGTTTAAATGTTTGAAAATGCAATAAAAATTTGTTTAAAAAAAAAATAAAAAAAAAGATGAGGTAGGAGTGGACTGGTATATTTATTACTGAGGGGGTTTAGAATCTGGTTATATATATATGTAATGCATGGTATGACGTATTTTCCTGCAGTTTCAGCGGGTACAGAGCTGCATGATCCGAGCTTCATCCTCTGACAAGATTGAGCCCAGGTGAGTGTCCTACTGTTCACACCAAGCACCATAGAAGAGACATGCTTCCCGCTAGACTGACAAAAAACAAAAAAAAATACATGACATTGGGGCCAGGGTGGGCAAACTAAGTTTAAAAAAACCCCAAAACTGATATTTTCCTACCTGTCCCCTGCTGCTGCCGTTGCCAAGCTCCTTAGCAGCGATCCCCTCCACTTCACTTCCTGGTTTTTGTCCCGTCACACTGGATAGGCTCCATTATAAGCGAATGGAGCACGGGCCTCTCTGTGTTGGGATGGGAACCCGAAAGTGGAGCGCATTGCTGGGAATCTCTGGAGTGTCAGCAAAGAGGCTCAATAGGTAAATATCGGGGTTTTTTTGCCCAACCTGACCCTATGGACATGTAATTGCGCTTCAATATACCCGAAGTACGATTGAGAGCTATGATTACCTGTTCTTCCCCTTGGCAATTACGCGCTGGGGAGACTGACCATCCCTCTGAAGCTTCAGGCGTATAGCGGCGCGTACAGTACGTGCAGCTATATGCTTGCACTATAATCGTGTGAAACTAACTTAGTGGATAACCCCTTTAAGTAGTGGCAGTGTGACTACACTTCATGACCACCTTCTGACCATCGAAATTACCAAGACAAAAAATGATTATTGTGCCAAGTCCTCAAAAAGTAAAGAATTTTCAACCATGGCTCTATCACTGACCCCCTTCCCACCAAAGCAATTTTAGTCTACGTCACGTTTGTTTTTTCTTTTCGCCTTCAAAGAGCCCCCAAAAATTTTTTACAATTTTTCCTTCTACATGACACAATAGGGTTTATTTTCTTGTGGGACAAGACGTACTTTTTAATGGTGCCATTAAACATACCATATAATTAACTAGAAATTGTGGGGGGAAATGCAATTGCACCATTTGTTTAGAGCAGTGTTTCTCAACTCCAGTCCTCAAGACCCACCAACAGGTCAAGTTTTCAGGATTTCCTCAGTTCTTTTCGGGGCGGTTTCCCCGTGTTCCCTCATAGGACGTGATAGGCCAAGTAGGGTTTTGTAGGATATTACTGTGTGTCCCTATACCCACACACGTCTAAGTATTTGAATATTTCCCGTTAATTCATTTGGTGGAATTAATATTATTTAGGTGGGATAAAACTTTGTCTTTGTATTTTAGATATTATTTTTAAAAGTTATATTTTAGAGAAACACGTATTTTTGTGGTATTGGTTTAAAGTCTTTTTTCGTGTTTTTTGCGGATACTCCAGTATTATCTGTGTACCCGTTTTTGGAATCTTTTTTGTATAGTATTTATTGTTGTTATTCGTCATCCAAGTTATGGCAGGTTTTTTGTCTGCAAGTATAGACCCCAATCAATATTTGTCTGAGGTTAAAAATGTCTTTTCAGAGGATACTCTAGTCCAAAAATGGTATATGCCATCTTTTAAAGCAGCCATTAGAGATCTCACTAAATTGTACAAAGAACAACTTGCATCTTTTTGGGAAGTTCAAAGTTTGGAAACTTACATTAGTAAGGGGATTGTGCCACGTGAATTGAGGATTACACTCGCACCTGCTACCAGATGTAAAACACCAGCTTTCCTAAACAAATGGGAACAATTAGCTACATCAAGTTCACTTAACTTTATGCAACTATTATTAGAGGAAGAAAAATCTAATCTTGAGATTTTGAATAACAAACTCAAGGAACAAATAGAGGTCATTAAAACATTTCAACAAGAAAACGATTTCAGTATTAAAGAAAAACAACTTCAGAACACTATTGAAAGGTACCAATACTATATTAAAGAAAGGAAACATAGACAACACACAAGAGACATTAACGACTTTAAGGAGAATAAGGCGTATTCTGTCCTTGATAAAAACCCTAGACAGGTGCCGGATACTGATCTCTCGTCTACCGATACAGAACTCTCAGATTTAGAGAAGGGGCCGAGAAATACTCGGGGAAGGCCGAGAGGTAGAGGGAAATCATCTAGAAGGGGTTCAGGTCGTGGAAGAGAACAATCTTTTTTGGGGGAAGGAGTTTCTTATCCTCTCAGAAATCGAAACCCCCCCCAAAACTAGAGTACATGTGTAGAGAGAATCTTTCCACTCATACCCCTAATCCAGAGTCTATGAATGTATTGGCTGAAAGAACTGTGTTCAATGATAAAAATAACAATAAAGTTATTAATCTTTCGGATAGAATCTTGAGTGATTCTGAAGTACTGATTTTAAATAAAGGCCTCTCTTTCGTACCCACTGAGAAATTTAATCTATTCCATTGGGTGAAAGATTTACATCTGTTTGCACGGAAGTTATATTGGTACAAATATTTCTGTATGCAATATAAGAAACGTAGTGCTGAACTTGGTATACCAATAGAAATGCTTGAAGAGGTAGAATTACTCGAGAGTCTATCCGAGGTCCCATCTGGACAACGAGTTAAGGGTCCTTAAGAATAAGAGTACTCGTGCACCCCCTAAGGGAGAAATACCACACATTGATTTATTTGTTGAACTTACCGTTAAGGAGTTGGAAAAAATTAACGATACTAGAGTGAAATGGAATTGTAGTAAAAGTGAATATTTAAGCATCAAATCTTTGGCCGAGGATAAAAAGATCACCATTAAGCCCTCTGACAAAGGGGGAAATGTGGTGATCATGAATACCTTGGATTACGTTAAGATGTTCTAAAAGACAGAGAAGGCTATGAGATTCTGGCAAGGAATCCTACTCCAGTGTATCACGAGGAATTAAGGTCCATTCTCTTGGAGGCCAAGGGTATGGACCTTATCAGCAGTGATGAATTGGATTATATGTTCCCTAAATACCCAATAACAGCCACATTCTACTGCTTACCGAAGGTCCACAAAAAATGTGGTCCCCTTAAAGGGAGACCAATTGTGTCAGGTGTAGGGAGTCTTTGCCAAAGGGTGGGTGAGTATATTGATAAGATCTTATCACCCTTTGTAGAAACACTCTCTTCATATACTTGTGATTCTATGGACCTTCTTCGTAAACTAGAGGGAATTTCGGTCCCTGAAACTTGCCTATTGGCATGTAGTGACGTAGAGGCATTGTACTCTTCAATACCCCACTCATGTGGATTACAGGCTGTGTGATCATTTTTGAGCACGAGAGGTTGTCAATTCAATGACCACAATGACTTTGTACTACGTCTGTTGCAGTTTGTTCTTACAAAGAATTTTTTTACCTTTGACAGTAAGATCTACCACCAGCTCAGGGGCACGGCCATGGGTTGTTCCTGTGCGCCGGCCTATGCCAACTTGCTCCTGGGCTGGTGGGAGGACAGGTATGTCTTCAGTGAGAGCAATGCTTTTGGGACAGATGAAATTCTGCTCTGGGCTAGATACATAGATGACATCTTGTTATTATGGAATGGTACGACTGAGAGGTTTAGGGACTTTGTCGAATTCTTGAACATTAACAACGATCTAAATTTACGCTTTACGTATGAGATTAATCCATGCATTCTTCCCTTCTTGGATATTCTGATAAGAAAAACTGCCACAGGTATTCTCGAAACCACAATTTTTCGTAAGTCCACAGCCACAAATTCCCTCTTGAGGTGGGAGAGCAGTCATCCTGTCCCCCTCAAGAGGAGAATTCCTGAAGGCCAATATCTAAGATTGAAACGGAACTGTTCAAATCTGATTGAATTTAAACAACAGGCTCAAGATCTGAGGTCGAGATTTCGGGACCGCGGTTATCCAGACAGGGTCCTTAAGGAGGCATATCAAAACGCCATTAAATGTCCTAGGGAGAGCCTGTTGGTACCTAAAGAAAAACGTGAGACAGAAAAGGTATTCAGATTGGTGGGTAACTTTGATGGAGCTGCGAAAGTGGTAAGAGATATTATCTCTAAGAATTGGAAGGTCCTCACTGGATGTTGACTTTAAAAAAGTTGTGGGTGACTATCCTCACATTACTTATAGGCGTGACAAAAATCTCCATGGCAGATTGGTACATAGCCACTATGAAGTACGGCCTGTTAAAACATGGTTGCACCAACCCTTATGCGGTTCATTTAAATGTAGTGGATGTGTTGCATGTGATTTTATTCAAACTGGAAAATCTTTTCACAGTAACATACTCGATAGAGACTTTGAATTGAGACAGTTTTTCAACTGTAGGAGTAAGGGAGTTATCTATAAGGGCACGTGTATTTGTGGTCTCGAATACATTGGTAAAACGATCCGAGAATTGCGTAGGAGGGTGGGAGAGCACCTTAATGATATCAGACACAACAAAGATACACCAGTGGCACGCCATGTGCAGAATGTACATGGTGGGGATGTCAAGAGCATCAAATTTATGGCCACTGATGGGGTGCCCCCCCCCCCTCGAGGAGGCAACTGGGACAGACTTCTCTTGCAGAGAGAAATGCAATGGATTTTTAGGCTCAAAACAACAGCTCCTTTGGGCCTTAATGAACATCTAGACTTTTGTTGTTTCATCTGATGAATCTGTATATATTTTTATAGATTTGTCAATATTCACTTTATTACAATTGTGTGATTTTTTTTCCGCCTATTTTAGTGTTATGGATTCTATTGTACCTACCAGAAGTTCATTGAGAATTAGTTCACCTGGTGGTACACTGTATACCTTGGATCTGTCTAATATTTGAATGGGTCTATAATTTATGCTTTGTGGACCTTAAATCGCCATGACAAACTGGTTACCTTTAGGTAGTACACGCAGTTTTACATACTGCGTCCGTATGAGCGATCCGACTGCCCTTCTGTGTACTCGGGTTGCTTAGTTACGGCACCTCTGTGTTGCCGCCCCCCTGCTGTGACGTGGCGCTGATACCGGAAGTATGTCGCGCTAACTTGTTTTAGACGCGACTCACAGGAGCTCGGCGTGCATTCGGCTACGGCAACCAGCGGTATACAGGACGTGCTCCGTTTGGAAGTGACGCGTCACCATCGCGTCTAGACGCCGGAGACTGTTACCGACGATACACCAGGAAGCCCTTACCATGGGTTATCAGGTTTGATGTTTATGTATGCCCGGAGCAGGTAGTGGTTATTGTGCTATATCAGAAAGCCCTTATTATGGGATATCAGGTCTGATATCTGTCTTATGCCCAGAGTGACCTTTGCTAGTTGGTGGCATTCATTTTGAATCTTCCCCTCAGTCTGGCTGACAGCCATTGGGTTTGAGGATTTTAGGCATGTACAACGTAATTTGCAAATTGTATTGACCATTGTCACCTACTTGCGGTCACATTATATAAAGTTTTTTCTGGGCATTCTGTCAATTTTGGCCACTTCTGTCTGTTTGTTAACATAGGACATAATAGCTCTTGGGGCAGTTCGGTTGGGTATCTGTATCTTTTCATATACTACCCTATAGTTTGATCATGTTGGGTTTTTTTTCAGGCCCATTGTGAATGTTTCTCTACTAAGTACCCTGATGAGGGTGTAGAGGGGCACTGAAACCTGTTGGGACAGTCTAGCTATATGTTGCAGGGTTAGTGTGCGTTAGGGACTAGGTTCCTGCCGGGGGCGCTCTTTTCGGGGCGGTTTCCCCGTGTTCCCTCATAGGATGTGATAGGCCAAGTAGGGTTTTGTAGGATATTACTGTGTGTCCCTATACCCACACACGTCTAAGTATTTGAATATACCCGTAATTCATGTTGTTTAATATATTATTTAGGTGTATACACTTTGTCCTTTGTATTTTAGATATTATTATTAAAAGTTATATTTTAGAGAAACACATATTTTTGTGGTATTGGTTTTCCTCAGCATTGCACAGGTGATCTAATAATGGTCAGTGCATTCTGCACAGGTGATATAATTATTGTCAGTGCTTTCTGTGGGCAATCCTGAAAACATGACCTGTTGTTGGGTCTTGAGGACTGGAGTTGAGAAACACTGGTATAGAGATTAGGCCTTTATGGAATTCACTATTTGGTATCAATAACATGCTATCTGAATTCAGCAGGTCAGTACGATTCTGGTGACACCAAAGTCTTCATGATGTTTTAGTATTTAAAAAAAACCTTTTTTTATTTTTTTACATTTGCGCTGCAGCTAATAACTTTTTTGTTTTTCGATCTATGAACTAGAGTGGGGATCTTTGTGGCTGAAGTGTAGTTTTTATTTGTACCATTTTGGGACACATTTGACTTTTTGATCCTTTTAATTCTAATTGGAATAGGAATTGACAATAAAATTGCTCTTTTGGCATTGGGTACTTTTATTTTTCACAAATAAATTTAATTGCCATAGATAAAACCATGGACTCTACTAAGTGGCTGAACAGAGGAATTGTGTCCAGTTAAAAACTCCTATCTGGATTACTAAAGGGCATAAAAGGCTCCAGTGTACTACAGGGTTGGGCCTTGACGAAGGAAACCGATTGTTTCTGAAACGCGTAGGAACTGTGTAACTGTTGAGCCTCCGTAGCTCTGGTGATGTCAATAGCAGCAGTTCACGCCAATAGCAGCAGTTCATGCACATGGCAGCTTGAACGGTATCTGGCCATGGTGTTCCTGCATACTCCTAAGGCTATGTTCACATGATGTACTGCGGCGCGTACAGTTTGTGCCGCAGTACATCGTGTGGCTCGGGAGCTCGCGCTAATACGCGCGTACTCCCGCGATGTGGGGGTGGTGCAGCATGGGGGGAGAGGGGGCGGCACCCCGCTGGCCCCATTGACATTCATTACTTGCAACGTGTATTCGCCGCAAATAATTGACATGTCACTTATCTCCCCACGCATACAATACAATCGTATTGTAAGAGTGGGGAGAGGAGGCGTAATCCATATTTCTCTAGGAGAACTATGCATTACAGTAATTTTGGCGGGCATCTCGCCCGTATTAGAGAGCAAATACTCTGCGAAATGCGTGCCGAAATTACCCGTGTGAACATACCCCTAGACACATTTCTGACTTCAGTCAGGTAGTTGAGTCTTTATGTATTGTTAGCATTCCTTGTTTTATCTGTGGCAATTTAAGGAATAATAGAGGCTAACTTGAGGATTCATGCCAAACATTAATAAGTATGTGCTAATTGTATACTTATTAATGAATCTTAGATGAGATTATACTGTGACTGAGGAATTGGACTATAGCAGTTTCTGTTGGTTTTATTCTGCACGATCTCGGTGTGTGAAATGAGAAGTGCATTATCAATTATGTTTAATTTTCTACATTTTATGATTTTATTTGTAAAATGGCTCTTGTACTTGACCAGTAGGCGGTGCGATCGCTTGTACACTGTTCTGCAATAATATATGTTACAAAAGCGTGCAAAACTGGTTCTCTCATTACAATCTGGTTATGGCAGGGTGTAATAGAAGTACTGAATAATAGAAGTATTGCCTTCAGTACGCCCCCAGCTGCCATGACAACCAGGTGGCACGCCACTATCTCATCACTTTGGGGGCTAGTCAGGCAACCGAACAGAGCACAGTATAGTTCCCTATTACCTTGCAAGCTGCAAACATGTTTGCGGCAGCATCTAAGGGGTTAAAATGTTGGGATCACAGCTATCTCCAATCCTGGCTGCTAGCAGTAGGTTCTGGCTGTCATTAACAGCTGTTACTTGCAGCGTAAAGAGCGAGGTCAGTAATTGAGCCCACTCCATATGCCCGTACAAACATCATGGCGTAACTGTGCATCATATGTCGGTATGGAGTTAAAGTCTTTTGAAGATCTAGAACCATTCAAGTAAACACACTAAACTGTCTTAATAAAGGTGGGCATATGCTTTAGACATAAGCAGGGTGATGGCTGAACAACCATAGAAGGAATGATCATCTGGTGTACAATTGTCTCTCAGAGCCTCAAAGAATTTACCCTGTATTGGCCATGACAGCCACTGGTAAAACATTTTCATCAACCATTACCTAGCAATGGATAAACAATCTTTCTTTCACCTAAATTAAACATCTTTTATCTGACTATTGGACAAAAATTTCAGACATGCTAACTTCTATTCAGATGACGACAGCGAGTCATAGGATACCTAAATAATTCATTGAAGTGAGCCACGAGCCAATTGACCATTATGATTTGCTGAAATAGGATCAGGGAACACCCATTTTTCTTGTAGGTGGAATCTAGCAAAAATTGCTTTCCAGTGGATTTCCTATTAAAAGGGGTATTATAATTTCATTGATTTAGCTTTAAAGGTGTAGAAAAGGTAAACAAAGACTATTATGAAATACATTGCTGTTCTGATTTTGCTTCTTTTCAGTTAGGATTAGATCACATCTCCTGCTTTTGCAGACCAGACCCTGCTGTGTTTCTTTTCTGTAAGAAAGCTTGTTTACATTACTTACTGACTCTGTAGCCTTGTGGTTAATAAACCTCAAGCACTCATGTCCCTCTAACAGGATTAGCTAGTAACAGTAAGGCAATGTTCACACGGCATAATTGTGGGACGTATTTCGCCCCGCTAGTAATTGACATGTCACTTCTCTCCTCGCTTGCCGTATTGTGCGAGCAGGCAGAGGAGACGTAATCTATAGTTCTCTATGAGAACTGTGGATTACCGTAATGACTGGGACGTATCTCGCCCCGTATATATCGCAGTACGGCACGAAATACGGGGCGAGATACATCCCAAAATAAGCCGTGTGAACATATCTTTAGGGTATGTCCCCACTGCACGGTTTTTCGGCCGGTTTCTCAGCCGGTTTGCGGTTTTTCAGACCGCCTGAAAAACCGACCGAAAATGAGCACAATTGTGCTCTATGGCCGTGGGGACGGGCACAAAACAGGACAAATACCGGCCATCAAACCGGCCGGTATTTGTCCTATACCGTGGGGATGCGCCCATAAGGTTATATATCAATCAGTCCTATAGACCCACCATTAGCCAATAAGGATTTTTTCCCGTCCGGTTTTGGGAGGGAATTGTTCTTCTCAATGAAAAGCCGTCCCCCCGCCCCCCCCCCCCCCCCCCCCCACGCGCGGCCCGTGGGGAGGGCACAAAACAGGAAAAAATCCCCGGCCATCAAACCGGCCGGTATTTGTCCTATACCGTGGGGATGCGCCCATAAGGTTATATATCAATCAGTCCTATAGACCCATCCATAGTCCAATAAGGAAGTGTGAGCCCTATGTTTGCTGTGGCTCTGTGAAACATGCTGATGTTTAATATTTAACGTGGCTTTTTATTTAGGTTCAGAGAGTGCTGGCATTCAGGTGTAACAGGGTTGTGTTACATAGAATTTTAGGGTGTATTGTGACTCTGTGTACATTCTTCATGCAATGTAGAGATCTGGACCCTATACTGGCTGAGGTGACTTTGATGAGTGCCCGGACGGAACTTTATCTCCGCTTTCTTAAGCGACGCATCACATCAGACTTTGAGGTTGGAGACTCTATGGCAGCAGAAGAAGTGAGACAAGGTAATCTGTTTCTTACTATCGGGTTCAGTGTTTTCAGTCCAACTATGTATGGCTTTAAATACACAGTTGAATCACATTATTATGACCAGTTAATATCCAGAGTCCAGTTGTGTGCAGCATGGACAGCAGCTACATGGGCTATAAGTGACACAGTAAGTTTTTAGTATGTTGTCACAGCTATCTGGAGCCGTGCTGACTGCAGTGCATCCCATAGTTGTTGCAGAGTGTATGGAGGGGGTGGGGGATCTATAGGGCAAACACCACTATCAAGGTGGTCCCATAGATGCTCAATTGGGTTCAAGTCTGGAAAAATTAGGGGGCAGTGTCAGACATTTGTTTTTGCTGTAATGTGTTGCGTCATCTTGCCGGAAGATCTCATTCACTATAGGGAAGACAATTGGCATGCCTGGGTGTATGTGATCTGCAAGGATGGATTCATACCAAATCTGTTGAGAGTGCCTTCCACATGGATAAGTGGGCCCAGAAAATGCAATAAAAATATTCCCTAGACCCTAATACTGTTGTCATCAGCTTGTGTTCTTTCAGCAGTGGTTGTTCTCTGCCAACATCCATCCATTTGATAATGACCACCCGTCTGCCTCAATGTTCCACACTTAGTAGGATTTGCTAAATTGTTTTTTTTTTTTAGACATGTCTGGTGATCCTGTTCTATTTTGGGGGTGAACTGCTCCACTGTAGCGTGTGTTTGCCCTCACACAGCTTTGTAGCTAAAATTCATCACTCACAATAATGGTACATGGTGCTCTTCAGTTCTCACATCACTTATTCGCAATGGTGCCATTTGTCCAGTCACCATACACTTTCACCACAGCAGGATGCAAACCGTTCACAAACGCCGCAGTTTAAAAAATACTGCCACCCTTTGCCCGAAAGCCAAAATTCATCCCTTTTTGCAACTTTGATAAATTGCATTTTTGCCCATGACGGCAACAAGGGATATGTGTGCAGACAGCCTATCGCACACCTTATATACCTACCAAACCAGGTCACCACATGACTTCCTTCACAAGCTCCGCGTTGCCAACGTTGAAAATAGGAAGTGGTCATAATAATGTGACTTGACTGTGTACATTGCTGTTTGGAGCCTCTGTCTTTGTGGCACAATTTTTTCTGATCAAAACTAGAGAGAGCTTTACAAACCATTATAATTCAATAGGTCCATCAGTTGCGGTTTTCATCCATTGGGCTGTGTCTCCAGAGCAACATTAAGGCTGGCTTTTTAAACAGGAGCTGTAATACAAGTATAAACTATCCCGTAATAACTAACCCTTGATAAAATTGGAGGAGTTGATATTAGTAAACCTCTATCTGGGTGCTATCTGTTCAGTAGCAGCTTTATGGGCTCTTACTAACTCTGGTTTCTGTTTTAGAACATCAGCAGAATCTGGACAAGTTGCTTAAGCATTGTCTCCTCAGCCGCTCCATGCAAGAGCTGATCGGTTACTATATCACCATGGAGGAATACTACATGAGGGAGTCTGTCAATAAGGTACAAAGAAAATGGTAATAGCTAGAAGGAATTGGAAGGGAGATTGACTTTGTGGCCTCCACTGTAGATATCATTGGGGAATTGGATAGTAGGTTTACACTGGGTAGTGTGCGAGACAGGTGTGGAAGACACTGGTGTAACTGGAAATGAGGTTAAATAAACTTATACTGAGCGAAGCTGAGGACTTGGAAGCCAGTGGAAATATCAAACAATAAAGTATTCCTATTTGGTGTAACGGGAGGTTATTTTTTATCCTATGTGTAGGCCGTAGCCATGGACACATGTGATCGTGGGCAGTTGATATCCAGCATGGTGGATGATGTCTTCTACATTGTTAAGAAGTGCATTGGGCGGGCTCTGTCCAGCTCCAGCATTGACTGTCTCTGTGCCATGATTAACTTGTCGACGACCATGATGGAGTCTGACTTCAGGTAACCGAGGGGGTCCATATTCATGTTGGAGCAACTTGGAAATGACATATTTTATCTATACTGAGCATCCGAAATGTAATCCTGAGAACCAAAACCTAACTTGTTTTCTCGTTCAGTTACTGGTATTGTGATGTCTGAGGTCTCTTAGAATCATGATCATTTTCCACATGGAATGAGTCTGCTTTGCCTTTCTTTGCAGGGAGGTTCTGTGTAACAAGCTAAGAATGGGTTTCCCGGCTACTACATTACAAGATATTCAGCGTGGGGTGACAAGTGCCGTGAACATCATGCACAGCAGCCTCCAGCAGGGCAAGTTTGACACCAAAGGCATCGAGAGCACTGATGAAGCCAAGCTGTCCTTCCTGGTAAGATGCTGGACCACAGTAAAAACAAAAAAAAAAAAACTACGACTTTTCACTGCTGCTTACAAACTCCGTTGTCTTTTTCCAGGTTTGTCTGAATAATGTAGAGGTGTGCAGCGAGAACATTATGACCCTGAAGAAGAATCTTGAGGTATGAGGTCAATTTACACAAGAAATCTGTGTATGAGGGATACAGGCACAGCATGGTCAAGAAAATGCAAACATATTGCTGATCACAGTGTCCACAACCGATGGACTCTTTTATTATGTTATTATCTATTGTAGTGCAGATTACAGGAAGCTCTTTCATTTGTAGATAATAGTTGTAGTCTTTAGCAGTGGACTTCATTTGGCTGCTTCAGGACCTGCTGTATCTTGGGCCTACAATACTGATACATTAACTCCTTCCTGCTGCATTGATTTTTGTTTAGATCATGTTAATTTTTCCGTCCCCACCTTCAACATTTATATTTTTATTTTTCCATCTTTCAAAGTTATTGGTACCATTTACTGTACTATACAATATGCTGGGAAATAAAAACACATTCTTTGAGGGATGTAGAGAAAAAAATGCAAGTGCATAATTTTTTGGGGGTTCAATTCTTATGAAGTTTACTCTGTACAGTGAATGACCATGTTATTTTTATTCTGTGGGTCAGTACGATTCTGACATTACCAAATTTATATAGTTTTTGTTTTACTACTTTTACATTTTTATTATTTTTTTATTTCCTTTGCTCCTCATTTTTTGAGACCATTAACTTTTATTTTTCCACTTAAGGAGTTGTGAGGACTTGTTTTTTTTGGGGGCTAAAATGTAGTTTTCTTTTGTGCTATTTTGGAATATGTGTGACTTTTTGATCTTTTTATACCAATCTTTTGGGGAGGAGAAGTAACCAAAAAAAGTAATTTTACTGTTGGATACTTTTCTTTTATGTCGTTCACCATGCGGGATAAATAAGGTAATATTTTAATACATTAGAGTTTCACAGACTGTATAACCTATAAATGTTCAAATCATTTGTTCTAGAATGACTGCAGAAAGTTGTTCAGTCAAGACTTTGGAGGAGAGCAAGCTAAGGCCAAGATTGACAGCTGTCTCTCTGACTTGGCTTCTGTTTCAAACAAATACCGAGACCTTCTCCAGGTAAGTCTGTGGGTCCTCACTGCTTTCTCTACTTAATGCATAGTTCATTTTGGGGAGCAGTGACATTTTTTTGTTTCTCCCTGGACAGGAAGGTTTGGGGGAGCTGAACAGTACGGCCATTAAACCTCAGGTCAAGCCATGGACAAACCTCTTCCTGTCTGTGTCACACAACATTGAGGAGGTGAGGGTTAAGTGACGGAGGAGGAGTGGGAATGTGTTTAAGCACAAAGCTAACCAATATATCTCTATTTGTTCCAGGAGGAATTTAACGACTATGAAGCAAATGACCCCTGGGTGCAGCAGTTTATAGTGAACTTGGAACAACTCATGGCTGAGTTTAAGGTAGGTTCCGGTAAGGTGTCGATGTGACTGAAGCTACATTGACATACAAACCAGTGCGGTTTTCAAATTGCCTTCAGATAGCAGAAGTTTGTTTCTAATGACCACAAAACAGTAGTTTACTGTACAGCAGCTTACGATTTAACTGGTTATAGTTTTCAGCACTATGCCGTTTTGCCCGCAATGCAAACACTATGGGCCACATGTATGGAAACTGTCTAGGTCTCGCCCATAGCAACCAGAGTTCCTCTTTAAAAAAATTTTTTTTAAGAGCTCTTATGAAATGAAAGGGGAGCTCCGGTTGGTTGCTATGGGAAACAAAGAGCCTTAGACCTAGACAATTTTCATACATGTGGCCCTATGTGTGTACCAGCCTTATGCCACCTGCCTGTCAGTGCTGGCTGTTCTGATTATGGAGTCATTTAGTAGTGTGTGTGTGTCTCTTTTTATAGTCTGGCCTCTCCCCCATCATCTATGAGAACCTTACAAGTCTTCTCACCAGTCTAATTGCCATGGAACTGGAGAAGGTGGTTCTAAAATCTACATTCAGCAGGGTAAGATGAAAGTTAAACAACCATTGTGTATGGTTGTCATATGCTTAAACATACTATAAAATACACCTATATTCATTAATGTAATTAGTCGTTAGCTGACAGGAGGAATTACATTACATCATAGAATACACAAAGGTCTAGCAGTGCCTTTCCTCATGCATGGGATGAAGGCTGACTGTATTGTGGAAGTGTTGAGATTCACTGCACATGTCTCTTCACAGCTTGGTGGGCTTCAGTTCGACAAGGAGCTGCGCTCTCTCATTGCTTATCTCACCACTGTTACAACATGGACCATTCGAGATAAGTTTGCTCGACTATCCCAAATGGCAACGATTTTGAACCTGGAGCGGGTAAGTGCCAATCTGTGCCAGTGTGAATATGGATCTTGCATATCATGTACTCACCACTCACACTCTTTCCTTGTTGCCAGGTGACAGAAATACTGGATTATTGGGGCCCTAACTCTGGACCCTTGACATGGCGCCTCACACCAGCTGAAGTTCGGCAGGTGCTGGCTTTACGCATAGACTTCCGCAGTGAAGACATTAAGCGCTTGCGGCTCTAGATTGTGGACCGGTTTATTGACTGGAGCCCGCATGTGCGGAGTTTTATTGACTTCTCAGCAGCAGAAGTTCACTCACTAATCAGTTGTTCACTGCATGCAGTGGAAGAAGACTGGAAATTTGTAAATTTTAGGAGGGCACAGGGACTGCACTTTATCTTACAAATTCTGAAGCATTTATTGTTTACATAAGAAAATATAATCTGAAGGACACTTTAATGTACAAAATGCCATAATCAGAAGCTTCCACCAGGGTTAAATAAAGTCGATCATCTTGATTACAACATCTTTCCCATCTATTAACTCTTTGGACACAGTGAAGCCCTCAGGTCTGGAAGAATCTCAATAAATCTCTACATTACCCATGTGATAACTTGTCCCATCAGTAGAGGGAGTCATTGTTGTGCAACTAAAACGCGTATGACATCCTCATTGTGCCTGAGAGCAGCATACCTTCACAATGAGGTACAGACCAATCACTGCTATACCTCTGCACCACCTTAACCCATCTACCCTTTATATCCTGAGCTCCACCTATCTCTCCAGTCGATGATGATAATGGTCTTGCCACAGCTGCATTCAAACGCCTCCATCAGACTCCATATGTACTGTGAAAGTCTCTGTTTCCACCTGTACAGTGTGGATGCTGCACCTCTCCAGACCCTAGAAAACAATACAGTACAATGATCATGACGATAGTTTCACAAAAGTGGTCAGATCTAGATTTAAAAGAAAGGGGTACAGGTGTTCAGGCATCATGTTTCCTTAAAGGGGTTGTCTCACTACAAAGAATAGTTTTCAAAATGTAGGGAACACTAAATGAAGACGTTTTCCAAATATATTGCGTTGTTCATCTTTTTTTGTTAAGGAGCTACAAGTGATTTTATCACCTTCCTGGCTCTATCTGGTTCCCCTAGTGACCGACCTGTGTACTCTTTTCTCCCCTGTTTGTTCTATCTGATAGCAGGGAGTGAGGTCACATCACACAGGGCAGCACAGAACTCGGGACAATGACAGCTTGTTTTTATCTGATCTTTCAGACAAAAGACAGTAATTACTCTACTGTTTACATAAGCAAAGAAGCTTCTCTGGACCTCAGAGAAGATAATTTAGCTGATAAACATAATAAACAGAGAAGTCTAAATACACTGAGCTCAGATGCGAATTACAGACAGCTTGATCAGGAAGTGACAGAGCAAAGCAGCGTTATTTCATTAATGGAGCCTATGAAACTTTGAGATGAGACAATCCCTTTAAGATACTAACTTTGCTGCAATACATATGTGATGTTGGATCAGTTTGATTACAGCAGCTACTTCTATATACCCTGCTCTGATTTCAGCACTGTGTGCTGGGACATGTCAAATACCTGCGTCCTCTCAGAACACGCTGTAGAATGTCTTTCTGATTTGGCTCTTTGGTCAATATATAGAGAAAGCCTCCTCCTCCAGCACCTGCCAGACTCTGCCCGTACACATACGGCTCTAATATGTCCATTATCTTCCGTACTGCCAGCGGCTCACAGCCTGGTGCCATGCACTTCTTCTGTTGCCAGTATGTGGAGAGACAGTGTCCAAGTAGCTGCATATCCCCTGCAAAGAACACACCGATTGCATGAGATTTTACAAGCCATGTGATTGGAATGTTCCCCCATTACCCTGGTGGAGAAAAGTCTAGTTAGAAATCTAACCTTTCCGAAATGACTCTGCACAAAGCTCAGCATTGTTCACCAGAGCATCCACGTTGTGTAGGATGTCTGGGAGACGAGCGTACCAATTTCTGAGAACATCCTGAGTGAAAGATGCAATGGAAACAAATCTGTACAACTCATATGTAATGCAAAGAAAATTGATGTCAAATAGCAAGTAATGTGAAGATTCCCCCACACAATACACAATATGACAGAAGGTTTAGGTGACTGGTATATATTACCTGCAGCAGATTGCGAGCTAGGCGGGTTTTTCCAGTATACACAAGCAGGAGATGCTGGTTTAACATTTCCAAAAACCCATCAGGCAACTGGAGTCGGTCGACTGTCACATGTAGAGGAAGTTTAGGTTTTGACCCACGGGACCAATCTTCTCTCCATGAGCAATTAACCTCCAACCTGATCCTGCCAGCCTCCCCCTCAAGATATATACATTAAAATGGAAACTGGCATTATTCTGGGCAATTAGAAATAAGCAATGGCTGAACGTGCACAATACTGGACAGACCTGTCGTGAGCACCTGCTCCAGGTGAATAAAGGAAAGAAACCAGCATGGATTAGCGATTCTGCATCCACCGATCTCCCAGATGCTTCATACAGCACAGCCATATACTGCGCCAGCCAAAATGCTGCTTGTTCCTGCAGAAAAAAAAACCACATTGAACCTTTAAAGCAGGACATGGACATTAAGGTATAGTGGGGTATGTTCACATAGCTGATTTTTTTTTTGAAATTCAAAGAAACTTTATTGATGAACATAATGGACATTATTATGATAAAAAGCAAAATAATGTAGGAAGGGAATGTGTACAGAAGATGAAGTTGGAGCAAAATATAACGTGCGGACTTCCGACACCAACATTATAAGTATAACAACTGTGCATATCATATCCATAACTGCAATCTCAAGAGTCAAAAAAACAGAAAAGATTGCTTAATTGTAAATTCATTGTCTTCTTCATTGTGATCATACGTATTTGAAGTTTCGGTATTATCAATATCCCATATTTGATTGTGGTACATATAAGTAACTATAAGCATGGGTCATAGTATACACACGAACAAAAACACAAAAAACCACTCATACACAGAAGGAAGGGGGGATGGCAGAGAGAGAGAGAAGGAGGAAGAGGGAAAAATACAAAAAAAACAAAAAACCCAGGGGTATGTGGGGGGGGGGTGTTAAGTACTCTTCAGGGTCCGCTCTTGCTTCCACTTGACTCCCCAAGTCCCATGCTGTTTCCCATGCACCACAACCTGATTTTGATGCGGTTTCTTCACCTAAAAACTGCATCAAAATTAGCCTCCAAAACACCACCAGTTCATTTCATTTAATTCCTATGTTCACATCAACAATGAGGTGTTTTTAGGAGCATTTTAGGGTGCTTCTTGGGCGCTGAACAAAGAGAAGTGTAAAGTTAAAATTCTTTGAAGTGTATTTATGCTGTAAAAATCCAATAAGGAATCCATGGAAAGCTTCAAAACCTTGGCGCGTTTTTTGACACGTTTTGCGGCGCTGTTTTTGCCCTGGCTATTAATTTGTATTAATAGAAGCTGTTCCCCTTTCCATGGTAAAAAAGACCACTATTTCGTTGCTTTTTTCCCCACAGTAAGGGGGACGGCTTCTGTCCGTGGTTTGCGGATTCAGCCATTCTCTTTCCCATTAAACTGTTCATACTCCGCCTGAAAACCAGGTGGAATAATGAACACATTCTAAGTTTTTCCTTACACCGACGGTGTAAAACCCTGTCCGGTAGAAAATCTGTGCAGTGAGAACTATTGCACAGGTTTTTATATGTAAAAGGTTGACAGTCGGTTTACAGACGGTTTTCAAATCCAAAAACCATCTGTAAATCAGAATTAAAACCCTTGCCGTGGGGATGGACCCTTATGCTCTTGTATCTTGTGTGTTCTGCAGCAATCTGCATGTCTTATGTCCACTAAGACAGTGTGACATGGGTTCTATCCTCTATATCCTATCCCAAAATACCAAAGGAATGTTTAATACTTACCCAAACCCGATCCGTGTGGCAGTTTAGACCATGTCCGCAGCTCAAACCCACCGCCATACTTTTCAGCAAGTTGTTCAGACAACGATTTCTCACATGTCAGGTTTACAGTTCCAGAGCAAATGAAGGCGGCTTTCAATAATGCCCCTGAAGGAGGGGGAACATGAGGTCAATTACATTTCCCAAAAATTCCAGCATATATAGAAACACATGCTCTTTGTGTCACCTGGAGCCTGAGGCTGGCAGTAGTCTTGTAGATCACTGAGTCTTCGACAAGGTCCAGGTTATGTATGGAATTTAACGCTTTAAGTGGACACCTCCCGCTCTTTTTGTGAGGGCAGCATGGGCTCTGGTATCCGTCGAGCTTGAGCACCCATTGGCCTGTCACCATCAACCAGTACAGCCAGGTTAACCACTGCGCCACCATGCTCATATGTGATAGGAGGTGTGTCGCTCCACCCTCCTAGAAACATACAGAAGCAATATCACTAATCCTTGTTCAAACAAGAAGCAAAAACTGGATTGAGTATGGGGGTCACTCATATAACTTACCAGACATATCAAATGCGTGTGGGACCTCTGCCAGTACACCCAAGACCACTGAGATAAGGTGGCTAGCGCCTTATCTCCATGATAGATACAAACTTGAAGGAAGACATCACTGCTCTGCGAATTAAAATTTGCTCCGCCCCTTCATAATGACGAGCAGCACGGATCAAAATTGCTGGCCTAAAAAGGGGAAAATCTTGTAAAAAGCAGAAGACGACTATAACGGTGCAACCATTTCAGGCATCATAGCTGAATCTGTAAGGGTTTTTGCACAAATAATGGATTTTCTGCAGATTCTCCAAATACATTTGCACGCAGAACATCTGCAGCGGATTACAATATCAGCCATTTGCATATGATCTTTAAGAAATTTATGAAAATTGTCCTGTGGTGCTGATTTTTTAAATCCGCTGCATGTCCATTTCTATTGCGGAATTTACTGCAGCTTTTGTTAAAAATCTCTACACCAAAGACAAAAATGTGCTTACAAATTTTAAGTTTACACATTGGGCTTCATTCATCAAAACTGTTATAACAGTAGAAACTGTTTTGTTGACCACATCGAAAACCGAATCCAAGCCTCAGCTTTCATTTTTTAAAGCTTCTAAGCGCTTGATTGGGTTGCTATGGGCAAAGACGACGGTTTTACCGTTAGACAATTTTAATAAATGAGGTCCATTGTTCTAAGCACGAAAAAACAACACGTAACCAACTGTTTAACTCCAAAGAGGAAATCTTAATCAATATCAAACTGTTTTTTTGTTTTTTTTTTTCAAAGGTATTTATTTTTTGAATTTTGCAATCTTTAAAACATAACGAAATCAGTTTCACACTTTACTCCAAGGCATTGACAGTGAGATTCGGTCCCAATACATATAGTTCCTACATGCAATAATCTCATATCAAAATGATGTTTACATACTATTCCACATATTACTTGAGAAATGACAAACATATGAGTCTTTACATGCTTTATTTGGTTTGGTATTATACTCGATGACAAAGGATAATCCATTGGAAAAAGAAACAATAAGATGATTACGGCCAATCTTGCTCGAGACCCTTCTCTGGTTTATCATCCATCATGTATTGTCGTTTGAGTCACACATCCACACCACATACCAATCACTCCGCCACTCACACTTGCCGGCCCCTGGCCCATCTTTCCGTATCACAGTCACAAATCACACAGTCCTGAGGCTGCAGTCCAGTTTGCTCCTAAACCGTGAGTTTTTTGGAAGGGGTTTTGGGGACGCCCCTTGCCCGGGGTGGCATATGTATTATTGTACCTGGGAAGTTCGGCATTAATCAGCTGCTGCCTCTGTCTACAGTGATGGGACCCTTAGCGGGCAGGTTTCCAATTTAATAGAAGCAGAATGTTTTTCCTTAGCATAGAAAAGCAAAAATTAACAGGTTTCGAGATGTTCCGGTCTGCCTTAATTGGTATCAAATTCCTTTCCACTATTCGAGTTGAAGATTCTCTAGGGCAGGCAATCATTGGGGTTGCCCAGGGGAGGAGGGTTTTTTAATGTGGGTTTTCCCCGCAATTTGTACTCATTACTTTACCGGGCTTTCACCAATACCATATATGCATTCAATGTTCCCCTTTCTGCCCCCCACATCCGGGAACAATCTGTCTGGAGGGTAATGCAATGCATTGATGCAATCGGGATGTGTAAAGGTAAAACCCTGTTGTAGCCACTTCACTTTGGATAAGTTGATTCTAGCGCTCAAAACCGCCAGCGCCAGTGGAAGGTCTTTAGTCAGAGAGACGCGCCACATCAGTCACAGGTGTAGGTGTAATGATATTGGTGGTTTGTAGGCAGCCAGGTAAAGGTGACACCTCTCCAAGGGATTAATCGCCAAGTGGGGAGACCTACCCTGACAATCCATATTAGCCGATATTTATTTGTCCCACGTCTGAGTTGGGTTTTCAAACGGGATGTCTGTCAGGCCACTTTTTAAATAGCTTCTAGGTACCCATATTCAAGACCCCCCCCCCCGGACCCCCCCCCCCATCAACCTGTCCCACAAATTGTGTGCTGTGCCACGCATGTCCGTAACTGCATAGTTACCTCTAAAAATAGGCTAATCAACTTGCGAAGTTCTTATTTGGGTCTGCTGCAGCGAGTTTTAGGATGTAGGAGTATGAGAGTGTGAACTGTGGAGAGATGTTTTTCAAGTACACGAGTGGCACCAATTTTTATAATCTGGTAACATCTATTGGTTTCGGATAATTTCCTGTTACACCACAACCGGGAACAACTGGAGAAAACAGACGCTGTCCTTCCCCGCATATGACATTAGGGGTGAATGAAGGCCCTCCACACAGGACCACCGCTGGCACCCCATTCGCAGCGTTTTCTCTATAGTGAATGGCTGGAAACAATGCCCCTCTTATAATCGGTAGATTTGTGAGCGCCACTCCAAAAAGAAAAACCCACTAAGCGCCTCCAAACACCACTGACGGGGTCTTTTATTCTGCCCCTCCGGAACCAATTTCTGATACTTAATGCTAACCTGGCAACGCTACATAATACAATATATAAGTCTTGGAAATGCAAGTCCACCTATGTCAGTTGGGGGCTTTTGTGTGATAGTCTGCTTAGTGAGTTGGTTGCATCCTCCCACTGAAAGGAGAAGAGTAAATTTGTCAGAGATGGTGAAATTCGATTTAGGAAAGTATTCTCCTGGGTCTGCGCGATACAGGTACAAAAGATTAGGCACCAGCACCATTTTAACTTATATTGACTCTCCCCAATAAGACGACAGAGGAACGATTGCCCAGGTCTATTAAACCTCAGGCTCCACCTGCGTCATCACCGGCTGAAGTTTAACTCCTTATATGTAGTATATCTCGGTGTATATACAATTACTAGATATTTAAAAATACGCGACAATCTGAACGGGTTGGGTGATGCGGGGTCACCAAATCACCGGGTCAATTTTCGTCTTGAACATTAAAAAGTACGGATTTTTACCCAGGATTCTACCTGCAGACTCCCAGATTATCCTCCAAACACTTTCACTGTCTCCTATCAGGCACTCCAAAGACGGTCAAGGATCTCCCAAAATATACCAACATGTCATCTGCATTTAGGATATTATTTCTTCCAGATCCGCAATGGACCATCCCAGACTGTTATATGTGCAATGATTCATAATTGAGGAGTGGTTCATTAATGAGGGCCAAAAAAGCAGACGGCGACCGAGCTCGGGCACCCCTGCATAGTTGCCCTCCCAGCAAGTGGGAGGGAGAAAGGAGGAGACAACAGCCATGTTTACCCTGACTCTCCTGTAGGTTATTGCAGGTATATAGGCGGTAACCATTTGATAAAATTAGAAGGAACCCCATCCGTGACAAACAGTTGCCCACAATACAATCTCCTCTCCACCGAGTCAAAAGCCTTCTCGTTGTCTTAAGGCGGCGATCACCCTACTCCCTGCATTTGTCTTTGCTCGACGTGACTTGAAGTAGTAAACAATAGGGGAAGGTTTTGATCGGTCGTGTTCCCCGGGCATTGAATCCCGCATTGGTCTGCTCCATCCCAGTGGACAGAGTTCACTCCATCAGTCTTATAGCCAAAACTTTAGCCAATTCTTTGCATCTAGTATTAAGCAGGGACTATTGGCCCTTAGGATAACTGCAATGGTCCGGGGGTACTGCATGTTTTACGGATTATTGTGATCACGCCTCAGAGGTAAAGAGTGGTGGCAAAGAACCCTCCATAGCTGCAGCTATACATACAACATTTTTTCTAGTCTACCACTCCATTGCTACTGTCTGTCTTGGTTTGTACCACTCTGCTGGAAACCCGTCTGGTCCAGGCATATTATGCGTCGCCAACCCCGCCCTATAGCCCCTGCTAATTTCCGCCACTGGATATGTCTGCTTAGGGTCCTCGTCCTCTTATCGGGATAATTCTGGCTATTTATTTCGTGTCACCAAGTAGTGCGGGTATGGACTGGACGTTTATGTTGTGTATGGATAGGAGGTTTTGTGCTTTATTGTTCTGGTGGATTTTCTGTTCCTATGTTGAGGAAACGGATCTGACCGCAGTGTTCCGTGTGAGTCAACCCACCCCCGGGCCCCACAGTCATGGTTGTCTCTGCTGGCCAGAAGACAGAAAACGCCAGTGCCTACCCATTTTTGTCTTCTACCTCATATCTAAAATCTGATTGCTTTCTTGCATAAGAAGTCTCTTTCTGAGTGTAGGTCTCTGTCAAAGGTGTAAACGAGTACTCCCTCTGAGCCTATAACAGTATGATCCTTAGTATTTTGAGATGGGGTGTACATACTCGCTTTCTCTCTCCGCAACTTCAGGGCCTTTAATTTCCGTCTCTTTTATCCCAAGTCAAGCTCTGTTGATGTATGGCACCAAGTATTTGGCACCTCTAAAAACAGCCTTAGAGGACATCCATTCCACCAATGGGTTTATTGAGCCCTCCTTTCACCCTCAGTATGTTTCTATCTGTTACCTGAAATTGTATTCAGTATTTTTTGGGAAGTCTAAACATCTAGGGTTCAGTCTCCATATACCTCTAACGCAAACACGCAATGGGTGTGATGCTGGTTATCAAAACTTCTAGAAAGGGCGCGATCATGATTCTGATATCCCACGTGGTAGGTTATTCTACAACAGGTTCCATATGCAAATTATATCTTTTCACACAAAGGCCAAATTAGACGGAGGGTATGAGACCGAGGAGAGAGAGTTGTTGGCAGGTGAGAAAAAACTACGAGAATTGCTATCTCTGGGTGTGCAGCCATCTCCATGCCCCTTCTATCAGGCCATTGGCTTCTGGCCCAACTCTTTAAGGCCCTTCTATTATGGTCAAATAAGGATGGAGAAAATCCATGTCCCATGATCTAGAGTGCATTTAAAATCCCCTAAAAATGGAGCAAATGGCTCGTACCCGGGTATGTGGGAAACTTATTGCAATTAAGGAGTCTGTCCAGAACTCCCCTGTGAAAAGAAGGCGGGACACTCTATCACCCCCCACTAGGATTTTAGTGCCCCCATAGCTTTGCATGTAACAGCACGTACCTCCCCGATGGGTCTATATGAAGATCCTGTAGTTGAAATGGGACGAGATTTAACTAATCAACACCGAAACTCCACGGCATAGTTAGAATACACTGCATGATATGCTGTCCCTATCCCATGGCCTCTTTAATGCTAGGATCTTCTGCCCCTAAGGTGCGTCTCTTGATAAATATTAATACCAGGATTGTCGCGTTTTAACATAATCAAAAACAAAGTGCCCTTTTCAGTTTACTGTTTTAAAACCCCTGACATTCCAGGACACTATCTTACAATCCGCAATTGTGAGTTAATAACCTAGAGAATAAACCACACAAACAACTTACTAGTCCAGGGAACGAACAAACACATCAAAACCATTCACAATGATTAAACTGCCAAAACCCACCAAACTAGGGCCAACCAGGCCTAAAGCTAAGCCTCACCCCACCCAACCCTGCTCAAAGCCACCCAACATGCCGAGACTGACAATCCCAAAACATATCCACAAACTGTTTAGAAACAGCAAGATTGTGAATACAACACCAGGAGTGCAACAATTGGACCTGTCTCCTGGCGGAAAAGAATTTGCGTCTTGAAAGACCGCTTTACATATTGTACCATCTAAAGGACTTATAAACAAAGAAAGTCCCTTTCTCCGCCTCATACAAAGGAAACGACCTCTAATGGTAAGCTAAACATAGGCTAACAGAGAGAAGGTAAGCATCCTGCATAATAAACAATTCACATTCAAACAAACACTTATCAGTATGGTGAAGTCTTCAGGACCAGACATTTTCATGGGCCGCTATGCGATCTCAAGGAGACCTCCTATATAACAACTCTGAAGGATCCTCTGGGTGTTAACAAAGAAGAGTGTCACGGTCCGATGTTGAACTCTCAGTCTAGTGGGATTTATAGCTTGGCGTAGTTAATACAAGCCTCCAGCAGCGAACTCCTTCACATGTATTAATTGCCTCCCTTTTTTTCTGAACTCAGAAGTGAAGTCAGGGGGAATCGTAGAAGGAATTAACTTGCTGTTTTCATATTCTATGTCCCCTTTTCTCCTCGGCATGAGGTAAAATATAAAGGATCCCTATCCTATAATGTGGTGCTTCAAGATTTAAGGGCGGGGTGGGGCAACGGGGAGGCAATGGCCTCGTTGGAATTACTGGTGGTGCACGCCTCAACCCAAAAGCTCAGATGTGAATTCATTGGGAGCCAGGTCTTTCGTGAGCAATTCGTTCTATAAACTTCTTTACTGGGGAGGAGTCCTTCCAAATGTTCCGGCAAGCCTGAATTCGCTCCATAATTGCCGCCTGCTACGGTCTTACTTCATGCGCCCCTCTGCCTAGCTGCAGGGTTTTCTCAACTGTGGTTGTAGGGTGCGAATAGACTCCTGGTTGGTGTTGGTGATGTCTCTCTACCCGCTAAATCCTGCGTTCAGCTTCTACAGTTCTTTCCCTGATCTTATCCATTATCATACCGCAAATTTGGTTTGCCAATCCATTTGCTGGGGTGAATCAATTTTTGAGGGTCTACGTAGTCTGACAGGTTTGCTTATTGGCCGGCCTTATCTTTTCAGTGTCAAATGGCCCGTTAGATGGTGGTTCTGTCTGGGGAAGGCCCATCGGTTTTGACTCTTGTGTCTCTATTGTGGTTCATGCTTTTGTGTGGAAGCTGGCGCCGTTAGTATTTCTATTCCGGCCCATACGTAGGAATTGAAAACTAAACACACCAGGAATACAAAAGCTATCAATCAGAGGACGGCCAGCGTGAAGGGGGGAAAGGTGCAGTCCAAATAAGGCAGCTGTTATACTGGGCCAATCAGGATACAGTGGTGCCCACTGGTATTAACATATGCTCTGTGAAGTGTTACAACTTAAATTGCTGTGACTAGAGAGTTATTATTGTGGTGCGCCTTGGTCAGCTACATTAAATGACCCAGATTAATGGTCCGGACATCGAGAGCACGGGGCCACAGCCTCCGCGCCAGATTTAGCGTTACAAGAACAACAGGGCAGCGTCAGTAGGAGTCACCGGAGGCAAAAACAGTCTTCATTGACCGAGTGCAGACTTCACAGAAGTTACCATTGTAGTGCAGAGAGAATCAGTTTAAAACTGGAAGTACCCAGTAGATGGCGGCCAATCAAGCAATGTTTTGCCATGGAAGTGTGAATTACAATATTAACTTGGTCAAGATATTGAAACGTAAGTTTCTGGATGATATAAAAGATCAGATAAACTTATCGTCCCACAATAGATATATAATTCAGAGGAGTACACAGAGGGATTTGATTGCAGGTGAATGTTGGTTCCCCTGTGGGGCATGTGTAAACTGCCTAAGGTGTTTGCCCTTTCCCTCCCTCCTCATGTAACGTTCGGGACTCGGTGGCAGGGTTATAGGCAGATCTCTCTCTCCTTGCGTGCAAAACAAGATGGGCAGCTGCTTTTCGCGGCTTTTTTAATCCCGAGTCCAGCCAACAGGGAAAGTGGCTCCCTGGGGAGCTCTAAATCTTTACTATCCCCCACCTCCTTGTATTTGGAGTTCTCCTCACCACTTTACTTCATCTGGGCTCAGTTGTCTTAACTTCTCTTCTCAAGCTCCTACGGCCTCAAAGCTCAAAGCCAAGTACACGATGGCTGGCCAGTGGAAGAATGTGTTGCACCTCCTCTCCCAGTCACGGGTCACTGCCTGCTTCTCCTCTCAGGACTCCAGTAAATCACCCGGCTGTATATGTGAGCGCTGTCAGCTATCTGCTCTCCTCTTCACCTCCAGCACAGTCCGGTGCCTTCCCGACACTTAAACTCACTCTCCAGGCTGGATTCAAACAAGGAGAAACAGCCTTCACCAAAAAGCTAAATGTCCTTATCTGTAGCCTCAGGAGTCTCTATCCTTGTCTCTGTCCAAACCTGGAGCAGCAAGGACCACTATAGGGGGTCCAAAATCAGGATTATTTCAGGATAATCACAGGTGCTCAAGAGCCACACGTCCTCACTCCATGCAAGTCAGGCCACGCCCCCCTAATATCAAACTGTTGATCACATGATGGTTCCCAAATCGAGTCCTTACAATATGGGGAGAGGAATTCCATAAACTCTTTCTTGGCTTTGTTAAAGGAAATCCCAATAACTTTAAAATTGGTAGTAGGAATAGAAGGCTTGGGGTATGTTCACACAGCGTATTTGCGGGACCAAACTCCGACCTGCAAATATGGTAAAATCATTCTTCAGGTCCAGCACTCATTGAGTGATGTGTAAAATTATCGTCATCACTCAGACGATGACAGAAAGTGGCCTCGGGTTGAAAGTATGCGTTTGCAAGCGTGTACTTTCAACAGTGCTAATGAAGGTGTATTGCGGCGCATAACTTCGCACAGCAATATGTCATGTAACCATGCCCTTATATTGTAGAGAACACACCCTATGGAATGAGAAATTATTAAACATTGTTACTTTCTGTAAATTAAAACCCTTCGGATAGCTAGTGTTCAGTGATCTAATATGCATCTCTATCTAGCAAAAGACATTTAAAATTGACTCCTCTTGCTGTGTAGTGCACACCTAGGGTATGTTCACGCCGCGTATTTCAGGTCCCTGTTGGACCTGAAAATTGCATCCCAAAACGCTGTGTTCATCGGATACTAAATGCGTGTTGGATGCAGCAGGATCGCACCCTATAGTTTATTATAGGGCTCCTGCTGCGTCTTTCTTGGATCTGAAATACAGATCCAAAAGACGCAATGAGACGCGCATCGGCGATCACTCGTGTGAACGCCGATGTGTGTTTCCTATTAAAAGCAATGTGAAATCACATTGCTTTTTGTAAGCTGCATGTTTGGGTCCCTTTCGGGTCCGACAGACGGATCCAAGCACACAGCTAAAAGTGTATGTAAACACAGAGTCAGCATGCCGTGTGAACATACCCTAAAATTTCACATTTCACAATTTCAAAAATAATGTGTAGAGGTACATGCTTTTTTATGTGATTTTTTTTAAGGTGCATTTTTTCCTTACACATGATTTGTATTGTGGAACAATGCCATATACATACAGTATACACGTGTGTTTTTGATGCAGAAGAAAAGAGGTCTATGGGGAGAAAAGTGGCACAACTACCGCAAGCTGTATTTGGAAAAAAAATTCCACTAATGAAAAAAATAAATCCTAAGTGCAGAAAAAAAAAACAGCCAAGAGAACAATGTTTGTAGTATTTTTTATATTTCCCTATTGACTTTCAGCTAACATCCAGCCACTGCAATTTTTGAAAAAAAGAAAAGGAGAATGTTTTCACAAAAACCCAACATGTTAAACCACCCTTAAAGTTTTTTTTGTTTTTGTTTTTTTTGAGTCCTCTGTACACTTGCACAGTTTTCAAAATAAGACTTTGAGTTACCTGTTTAGCCATCTCTCCCGCTCTTCAGCCAGCAGTTTCACACCCTGCTTTATATTGCCTTTTTCCAGCAACTGGTAGGCAGAAGCCCAGGCCTTGTTAGCTGCAGGACCACTCCTCAGCCCTCCTTCCCTGCCAGCCATACAGCCAAGTAGATCAGCCACACAAGCAAGGGCCCGGGCAGCAACCCCAGCATCATCAGTCATGGAGGCCACTGTGCAATAAAAGGAAGACCGGTTACTCTGACAACCTAGTGAAGATGTCTATACGAGTGAGTAGCTATGTACTAACAACATCTGACTGACGGAAGTCTATCTCAGTGGTCCCTACTGAGATTTTTATAGTTTTCACATTTGTTTTCAATTAAATGCAGTATGTATGAGAAAAATTCTAAACAATACGTAAAATGATTTAAACTATTTCCCACAGTTGCAGGCATCTTTCAACTCTTCTAATGTCCTGATGTGGGAAATGTTTAGATCATTGTAGACGTCTTACCAGTATCCAGTGTGTCTAGCAGCTTGTTGTGGGTGCCCTCCAAAACTGCAGCTCGGATTATGGGCATCAAACTCCTCTCCTCCCTGCCCAGAAGAATCCTTTGCACTTTGTCCTGAGCTTGGCTAAAAAACATCTCCCTGCGAGCCTGCAGTGTTCTCTCCTGATCACGATGTTGCCATATCTCCTGCCAAGACATGCGCCAGGAACTGCGCCAGAGCTGAAGACGACACCTTGTGTTTTGGTCCCTTGGACTGAGGAACCACAGAACAGCTCCCAACCCCAGAGTTTGAGAGGGGTGAAGAACAGGGAACAACGGGGCAGTTAATACGCTCCGCTCACTATTGCACTCATGATCCCAAAGGTCACTATTACTGCAAGCAAAGCACGAGAGTAGACATTTAAGATACATAAGAGAAAACCAACACTCATAACCACCAGTTGAATCAACCACTCACCAGATTCCCGTTTCCTGAAAAAAATCATTCCAAGGCATATTGAGAAACGTTGGAGATCCACCCTCAGCTGGGAGCTGAAGCACAAAGTATACAAATGTTCTCAGGTGGTGGCACACAATTTACATATGTATCTACCATTACTTCTCACAAATGGCAAGAACCAGGGATTGGTCAGTACCTTCAGGTGGTCATCTGTCCCCAAAAGAGTGTACACCGTCAATAGCAGGGACTGGACTCTGATAGGATGTGCTTGTAAAATAACATCCTTCAGGTGATGGCCTTCAAGCTCAGAAGATGCCAAGTGGTCAATTCCAGTCAAGAGACACCCACTGCCCACACACAGGGGACCCTGTAAGATAAAGATGTGAACAAAGGAGATGAGCATTTGCAATCTTGTCAAAAGAGAACGAAGTTGAAAACAATAGTGAGTAGTAATAACTGGCAATGAGTTACTTAGTGGTAACAGGAAGACAACATAAGGGGTAGTAAGTGGTAAGAACCTACAGCAATCATATGTGGTTTACCTGTAGGTCACAGTTCTGAATCACACTTCCCTGGGACACAGAAACGTTTCCGATCAGACGGCTGTTGATCACGCAGCTTCCATCTTCTATCAGCTCAGGATACTAAATGCAGACACACCATCTGTAAGACTCTACATATATATTTAGTTGAAGAGTTTAGAGGGGTTTTATCAATACATGCTTTTGCAGACTTGAGCTGTTTCTATCTGTTACAGCTTCTAAGCCTGGGGCCAGTCTCTTCTCTCAGTAGGCGTGTCTCTCCTGCCAAAAGGCAAGTCTCTCCTCATTGAAGAGTTGTTACATCATCATTCTGTTAGCAGTGGAAGGGAGAGGATGTCACAGCTCTGCAGCCCTCCTGCTTGCTTCTCATGGCTGCAAAGCTGTCATCTCTAGGCTCCACAAGCGCCTTGTAACCAGAACACCTGTATTGGTGTAAGCAGTCATACATACAGCCTGAACTGATGAAACAAATGTGAGGGATGCATTCTGCTCCCCCCTCTGTTATCAGGCAGGAGATGGCGAAGTCTGTATAAGGCTGTTATATGGGGGGAAGGGGTGAGCAGTGTATAGGGCTGTGTTATATAAGGAGAGAGTGAATCTAGCAGCTAGAGACTCAGTAATTGCCCAAATCGCTTACATAGAGCCATCACATAGAGAGAAACTGAGACAGCCTTATTATACACACAATCATCTCAGGCAGTACGTTTCACTTTCAATTTCAACAGCTCAGAGGGGAGTAAACACAGAGTGCAGGCAGCCAATCACAGTACAGGGGGTGTGTCCCATCCACCTTCTGCAGAAATAGCTATAGATGCACAGATTAGCTCAAATCTGCTATACTAAGTGACTTAGGTAATGCAAACCAATAGTAAAAGTGCTTATTTTTACTGTCCCCATCATTAGTGATAAAATCTTTGTAGCGAGAAAGCCCCTTTAAGTGCCCTAAAAACAAAATTTAGCTCTGTCATCCTACCATAATTGAGGAATGGGCTATCTTGCTGTGTTTTCCCCCAGCTGAGGCTGAATTGACCAGATTAGCAATGTGATCTCGTGCGCAGAGGGAAAGATACTCGTAGCTGCCTTCCGGAATATACACTGCGGGCACAAACATGTAGGACATAGGTCATCATCATAGGGTGCTCTAGATGGGTCAGTTGAATGCTATACTAGACAGTGTCACCAGTCTTTAAAGTTATATATAAATATAGGAAATTTTTCAAAAAGCATTTCTGCTAATATAGAATACATAAAAATGTTGATGTTTTTAGTGTACATTTTTGATCAAAACTGTAAATGTCCATCCACCACGGCAAGATGACCTCAATACAGATGGGTACCTACTTTAAAGTGTTACTTGGGCTTCTTAGACACCTACCCATACTTAGGGGGAGGTCATGCAGCTCCTTCCACAGTACGGCCCGTGCATTTTTTAACTTATGGTTGTTGCAATGGCTCCTGGTTAGGAACTTCTCTTCACTTACATCACGACACATGCTCATCAAAACATCCAGGAAGAGAGATACCTGGGAATGAGTATGGATATGAGAAATCAGACTTTATTTGGGGAATAAAATACTTAAAGAGAACCTGTCACATAGATTATGCCCCCCTTGCTGAGGACAGAACAAGCTAGTGTCAGACGTGCTGTTTCCAGCGCTGTGTCCCTTATTCTGTAAGATGCTGGAGTTTTAGAGTATTTAGTGCTCAAACCTGCAGTTTTCAGCCAGAAAAGAGTCAAAGGCTATGTTCACACGGCTTAAAATGGGACGTATTTCAGTCCGTAATTACGCGCCGTATTACGGCTGGAATACGTCTCGGTCATTACGGTAATCCACAGTTCTCATGGAGAACTATGGATTCCGTCTCCTCTCCCTGCTCGGCGAATACGCCGCGGGGGGAGATAAGTGACATGTCATTTACTAGCGGTGTATACCGCGCGGCAAGAAATCTATTGGCCGGCGGGGTGCGGCCCCGCTCCCGCCCCGCCCCCTCCACACTGCTAATTGGGGGGCGAATTTACCCCCCAAAAATAACCGTGTGAACATACCAAAGTTTAAAACCCCGCCCACCTAGGCTACCCGCCCACCTCACTGATAAACCTATACTTTGAATAGGTAAAACTGAAAAACTGCCAGTGGCGGGGCTACTGCCCAGTTTACCGTTCTACCTTTTCAAAGTAATAGGTTTTCATTGGGGTTTTGGGGGGGGCGCCTAAAATGGGCGGGTTTTAAATGACTGACCTTTCTGGCTAAAAACTGCAGTTTGAGCACTAAATACTCGAAAACACAGCATCTTCCAGAATAAGGGGACAAGCGCTGGAAACAGGATGTCTGACACACCTTGTTCTTCCTCACCAGGGACATAAACTATTGAAGGTTTCTTTAAATGGGTTTTTCCACCACAGTGATTAGCTGTAAACATGTAGGCAAAGGTAAATACAGGCTATTACCAAATATATTGCTGTTCTGATTTTTCTTCCTTTCAGAGCTTAGAGCAGTTCTTATATCCAGCTTGTGTACACAAGCTGCCTTAGATTATCGACCATTTCTCTCTGCTCTAGCACCAGTGGTTGGGATGGTCAGGAATGTGAAGTCACTTTCTGCTGTGTCTTAACAGCAGTACAAGCACTTGCTTATATTTTTACTAACAAATTGTAATCCTTTACAGCTCTGTAGCCTTTTGTCCTGCTGTTTAAACCCTTACATTAACAATGTCCTTCGAACAGGCTCAACTAGGAATAGCAGAGCTGATAAGCCAATCACTAAGCAGACCACCCACAAAACCCAACCTGGGGGTCTGTGGGGGAAAAAACCCTTTTAAAAAGGTTTTGCCCAAGAATGAGTTCCTTTCCTCTTACTGCTCAGGAGAGAAGATAAAATCAGCTGCTGATCACAGGGGGAAAAGGGGGGGGGGGGGGAGCAAGAGCCAGGGGGGGATCTGCAATGTTGAATGTTTACTCAAATAATTTTCATTTCAAACCCGTGGGTTCATTATAAAAAGACACAGGGTCTTCCTGCTTTTTTCCCCCCCAGTCCCTTGCAAGCCGTTTTTTATGTTCCTGTCCCCAGAAAGAAGTGCAGACAACGCAAGCGCGGCCAGATCAGCTCCTGTCAGTGTCCTGGTCGTGTCTAATGTAAACTGTCAGGAAACTAAGGGCATATAAAGAAAGCTGTAGCTCTCAGAGGCTTCACTCTTTGTAATCAAATATATTTAGAAAAGTGATTAAATACCCATTTTGGAGGATCCCACATCAACATTACATCGTGTCAAAACCCCTTTAAGTTCACACCATCCAATTACCTCAAGAGGCTCCGCTCCAGAATCCAGACCCTGGTATGTGCAGCCATCCAGAGGAGCCATAGCAAGAATGTTGAGGAAACGCTCTGCTGTTTCTTTAGAAAGGAAGACGATGCCTGAAACCTGCAACAGAAAAGAATACAGAATGAGAATAAAAGCCAGAGACTGCTGTGACTATAGCAAGAGTAGAAATAGCAGGGGAAAATATGAGAATGCCAAGACTGGACACTTGAGAGAAAGCAGGGGAGAATTGGGTGAGGCTGAATAGAGTGTGGACACAGGAGAGGAAAATAAGAGACAGCTATTTAGACTGTAGATAGCAGGTGAGATTAGTAGTAGACAGCAGGGGTGAATAAGAGACCGCTGCGGCTGTGAGGTGCAACATGATGGAGGCTCTACCAGTGGAACGTGATGATCGTCCTGGAGACAGGCCTGGATCTGCTCTGTGGAGCCACGGTATACGATGTCTCTCACAATCCCCTGTAAGAATGAAGCGGACACTAAGACCCCAATCACTGATGGGTCACTAGAAGGGGAGCTTGGGCCTCCACTTACCTGCTCATCTGTTAGGTACACACCGTGGTTCCTGGCATATTCCAGTGTTCCTGGCAGAGAGATGACAGAAGCTCCCCTAAACTCCATCCAATTAATACCTGTACATTCCAAAAACAATGATGTCAGATAAGGGGTAATGTCAGCAAGGTACAGAAGGCTGGCATATGAAGATAGTGAATGAAAAGTAGCAAGCAATGGCTTGAGGAGAAGTGAAGGCATATGCAGCTGGACTGGGTCAGAGGCCAGTGGTGAGCAGAAGGTGGAGGGGAAACCAATGTGAGTAACAATCAAAGTCCTCAGATTAAACTCACGTGGCTTCGTTTGAAGGGTCAGCGTCATGTCAGTGCTGCAGATCCAGACACCAGGAGCAGACTCAGGACACAACTAGGAACAGGGTCATATGAGGAATCCCAAGTTATGGACAATCAAGATGTCCCAATTACCCAGAATGTGTCACCAGAGATGACAGTCTAGCTGCTTGGCCACAAACAGGTCAAAAAGACTTTGTGCCTCACCTGGTGCCTTAGTGTGGTCAGCAAACTGTCCATGTTACAGGTGACAGACTCCACTGCCATATGGGGATCCTCCACAGGAAGAGCAATGAAACTCCGTCCACAATCATCAAATAGGAAATCTCGACCCTATAACAAAAGGATGATGTTTTGTCCCCAGCCTCAATTACACATTCCTTCTACCCAGTCACCACTCACCGTGTGCAGGATAAGCAGCCGTGCCCCCTGCAGCACATCTGAAGAGACTACCTGCAATGAAATGGACATTATGAATACAGGTGATGTGTTGTTGTATCTGCAGGGGTGGTAGAACAGATGCTTCACCTCACCGTGTATCCAGCTCGAGCGCTCAGATGCTCTGCAGCCACCAAGAGGGCATTCAAGGTGGCTCCTCCACTCCCCACATGAGCCTGGGGGTCTTCAACGGTCAATATGAGGGTGTCAGCAGGGAGAATGCCACGGCGCTGTCTGATCTCTAGTTCTGGAAGGACAATGATTGATGGCTATCAATGTGTTGTACCAGTATAACACTGTATTATACTCCAGAGCTGCATTCTGCTGGTGAGTCACTATGTATGCACATTACTTCTGTATTGATTCTGAGTAACAACTGGCAATATATCCTGCAGAGCTGCGCTCCAGACATTACGTATGCTGTTCTAGTCTAGGTTACATCCTACTGATATACCCCATCGCATTCTATTCATCAAAATAATATTAGGCATGTGCACATTGATTCCACCAGCAGAACAGTGAGTGCAGATCTGGTGCACAATTACAGTAGTAACATATGTAACCAGAAGCTCCTCCAGCAGAACAGTGAGTGCAACGTTACAGCATAAAACAGGATGTAACTCAGGATCAGTACAGGATACCTAATGTCATTATGTACACAGTGACTGCACCAGCAGAATAGTAGACGGAGCTTTGGAGTATAATATCCTTTACAAATCCTGTTTTACAGATTATAAGTTATGTAATGTATGTACACAGTGACTGCACCATTAGAATAGTGAGTGCAGCTCTGGAGTATAATACAGGATGTAACCCAGGATCAGTACAGGATACGTAATGTCATGTATGTACACAGTGACTGCACCAGCAGAATAATGAGTGCAGCTCTGGATTATAACACAGGATGTAACTCAGGATCAGTACAGAATATTTCATGAAATGTATGTATATGGTGATTCTACCAGCAGAATAGTGAGTGCAGCTCTGGAGTATAACCCAGGATGGGACTCAGAGTCAGTACATAATAAGTAATGTAATGTATGTACACTGTGACTGCACCAGCAGAATAGTGAGTGCAGCTCTGGAGTATAACACAGGATGTAACTCAGGATCAGTACAGGACAAGTAATGTCATGTATGCACACAGTGACTCCATCAGCAGAATAGTGAGTGCATAGTAAGAAATGTAATATATTTAGACCCTGACTCCACTGGCTTCATTTCTTTTTATTTAAAATATATAGATAGACATTATTTGGGTGCTGAGTAGAGGAAGATTGTGGGGATGAGGCCGATATCTGGCTTGAGGAGCTCTCACCTCTCTGGAATGCCTGGACACTATCCTTGTGTTGACAGGTAAGAACCAAAACTGTCCAGTCTGTGTCCAAATCCATCCTGACCTCTGCGCTTACCTGGGCTTGGCCACCTGCATAAGAACATCAGTCATTAGTAGTAAACTTTGGAAGAAAGCATTTATATTGCAGGGGGCTTTATTAATGATCTGACCCCCTATACTTATAATACTTGGATTTATTACAGTCCTGATCCCCTATATTTATAATGCAGGGGGCTTTATTACAGATCTGACCCCCTATATTTATAATGCAGTGGGCTTTATACGATCGGTATCCCCTATACTTTCTAATGCAGTGGCTTTATTACAGATCTGATCCCCTATATTTATAATGCCAGGGGCTTTATACATGCTGACCCCCTATATTTATAATGCAGTGGCTTATATACAGATCTTGACCCGTCTATTCATAATGCAGAGGGCTTTATTACAGATCTGAACCCCTATATTTATAATGCATGGGTTTATTACAGATCTGATCCCCTATATTTCTAATGCAGTGGGCTTTATTACAGATCTGATCCCCTATATTTATAATGCAGGGGGCTTTATTACAGATCTGACCCCCTATATTTATAATGCAGTGGGCTTTATTACAGATCTGACCCCGTCTATTCATAATGCAGAGGGCTTTATTACAGATCTGAACCCCTATATTTATAATGCAGGGGGCTTTATTACAGATCTGACCTCGTATATTTATAATACATGGATTTATTACAGTCCTGATCCCCTATATTTATAATGCAGGGGGCTTTATTAAAGATCTGACCCCCTAAATTTATAATGCAAGGCTGTATTACAGATCTGACCCCCTATGTTTATAATGCGGGGGGCTTTATTACAGTCCTGACCCTCTATATTTATAATGCAGTTTGATTTATTACAGATCTGACCCTCTATATTTATAATGCAGTTTGCTTTATAACACATCTGACCCCCTATATTTATAATGCAGGGGACTTTATTACAGTCCTGACCTCCTATATTTATAATGCAGATATTTATTACAGTCCTGACCCCCTATATTTATAATGCAGGGATTTATTACAGATCTGACCTCCTTTATTTGTAATGCAGAGATTTATAACAGTCCTGACCCCCTATATTTATAATGCAGAAGGCTGTATTACAGATCTGACCCCCTATATTTATAATGCAGGGATTTATTACAGATCTGACCCCCTATATTTATAATGCAGAGATTTATTACAGATCTGACCTCCTATATTTATAATACAGGGGGCTTTATTACAGATCTGACCCCCTATATTTATAATGCAGAGGGATAGATTACAGATCTGACCTCCTATATTTATAATACAGGGAGCTTTATTACAGATCTGACCCCCTATATTTTATAATGCAGGGGGATATATTACAGATCTGACCCCCTATTTAAATGCGGGTTTATTACAGATCACCCTATATTTATAATGCAGGGCTTTATTACAGATCTGACCCCCTATATTTATAATGCAGGGCTTTATTACAGATCTGACCCCCTATATTTATAATGCAGGGCTTTATTACAGATCTGACCCTCTATATTTACAATGCAGGGGGATATATTACAGATCTGACCCCCTATATTTATAATGCAGGGGGATATATTACAGATCTGACCCCCTATATTTATAATGCAGGGGGATATATTACAGATCTGACCCCCTATATTTATAATGCAGGGGGATATATTACAGATCTGACCCCCTATATTTATAATTCAGGGGGCTTTATTACAGATCTGACCCCCTATAATGTATGTGAGTTTATTACAGTACTGTCCTACTCCCCCGGACCAGCCTTCTTATAAAGCAGGTGCCGGGACACTCAGTCACACTTTACACTAAACATTAGACCCCCTATGAGCCTCCTCCATTCACAAGACTCTTACCTCACACCCGGAGATCAGCTGCAAATAGGAAGTGATCACATGACCACGTGTAGACTACCGGGAACTGTAGTTTTTTCCCCTTTACACTACTACGCTTGCGCAAAGTTAGCTCCTATCTTTCTGGACTTGTACTTAGCAGAATGCAGTTCTGTAGATCAACAGCAGATGGCGTCCTGCCCCTGTCACCCGCACTGCTGTCAATATATTCAGGCTGCAGACGTTTCATAAGGCGCAGATGGAGTGTATCTAACCTCATTGCATGCTGTATCTAAGCCATAGATTCTTCTGAGCCACTGAATCTAGGCCCATGAGGTGTGAAGCTTTTAAATATTGTCTGTAGGGAAGGCTTGTAAAGTTTCCTATATAGCTCTTCAGCCTCCAGAAAAGCTGAGTAAGGTCACGTATCCCTTAGCAAGATATATACAAGTTTGGACAGCACTGTAGTCCTTTAAAGGGGTTGTCTCACTACAGGGATTGCTTTTTACATTCAAGATCTTGCAAAAACAAGTCACTTTGCAATATGTGTCCATTAACAGTGTCCTACTGTGTCCTGAGATATCCCCTCTTGTATGGGCTGCCTCAACTCCTCAAGTCGCTATAGCTACAGACCTGTGTTGATCTCTCCTGATAGGCTGCCAGCACTGCTTGCTATAGCTACAGACCTGTGTTGATCTCTCCTGATAGGCTGCCAGCGCTGGTCACTATAGCTACAGACCTGTGTTGAGCTCTCCTGATAGGCTGCCAGCGCTGGTCGCTATAGCTACAGACCTGTGTTGATCTCTCCTGATAGGCTGCCAGCGCTGGTCACTATAGCTAGAGTCCTGGTGTCCTCAGAATCTTGTCACTGCAGGCCAGTAGAAGCCAGTAAAACCAGTAAACACTGAATTCAAATATGCAACTGAGAAAACAGGACTAAGATAAGATGAATCGCTGTAGTGGGACATCAACTAAAGTCCACACAATCCATATCCATAAGTGTAGCAGATCCAATACCCACCTTTCACCTTCAGAACTCCATAAATGAATGCAAGAATTCTATAATCTAGAATCCCACTACAAAAAAAGCAACGTTTCGATAAGACTCACCACATCATCGGACAAAGAACGAAAGTTTACTGTTTTTTTCCAATGCACGGCTGCTGTTTATGTCACTGTTTTGTCAAAAACCGTGGTCGGTTCTCGTTTTTTTGCCACCGGACCATACAATTGATTTTATTGGAAACTGACGACAAAACGCCGGCGGATTATACAACACGTTCCTAAATCTGCTGGCGCCAGAAAACGATCGGAAAAAAACTTCAGGTCATTTTTTCTCTTAAAGTCTATGGGCTTGTAAAACGATCAGATTTTCAGCAGTTTTAGAATCCTAAAACCGCTGAAAGTACGATTGTTTTTGCATGCTTGTTTTTACATAGCCTTACTCTTTCCCAGCTGCTATCCCCTAAGGACAGTGTGACCGAGGCCCGTCAAAGCTTGGAATCCCCCCCCCCGAAGGTCAACTTACATTCTCCAGACTTTTCTCTTTCTGTCTTCACAGGCGTTGTCTCTCTCTCTCTCTCTGTGAAAATATTCCAGCCTATGACTATGTCTACACAGCATATGTTAAATATCACCATTTTAACATCACCACATAGCAATTTTTGATGCAGGTCTGCACAAAAAACCATGGTCGGTTTTCAGATTTCCCACCAGCCCAGTACATTGACTGTAGGGGAATCCGCCGGAAAATAGAACATGTTCTGTCTTCTGCCGGAAGTTTAGAAATCCCACAGTAGAAGATCCACACGTAGGCTACAACATAAATTTTCTATTGCGGTCTATGGGCATTGGATTACAGTTGGATTTTTGCGGATTCTAAGTACTGAATCCTCTTAAAAATCATACTGTAATCCTGTGTAAACATAGCCTATCTCTCTCTTTCCACTGTTGTTCTGTCTGCTCTCTCTACTGTATATCTCTTTCTCTTACTTTCTTTCTCCTTTTTTCTCTTGTGAGCACTTTCTCCTGCCACTGTTCTGCTTATAGCCTGCTCTATGTCACTTGCCAGCTAGTGTGTAGATGACCCTTTTTGTTGGAACTAACAGGATCCCATTAACTCAACTCATTAACCAGAACAGAACTGGCTACACATTTAATTTTATATCTGCCTGCAGCCCCTCCCTTCTTCTCTAACTGGCTGCAGGCTTTTCCCTCTCTCGAATGCTGAAAGGGGTTTTCTCGCTAGATCATTTTTCTAATGATGGGGACAGTAAAAATAAGCACTTTTGCAATTAGTTTGCATTACCTAAATCATTTAGTATAGCAGATATAAGCTAATATGTGTGTTCTACACCTAAAACTTTTCTGTGATTGGCTGACTGATATTTCATTCAGCCTATTGGGACACACCCCCAGGACAGGACATGCCACATATGCTGTGTTTGGCTGCCTGCATTCTGTGCTTACTCTTCTCTGAGCTGTGGAAAATGAAAGTGAAACAGCTTTCTATGCTGGGTGCTGGCTGTATAACAAAGGCTGTCTCCGCTCCTCTCTATGCCGCTTCTCCCAGTGTTAGCCCTCTGTAAAAGATCTGGGCAATTACTGAGTCTCCAGCTGCTAGATTCACTCTCCCCTCATATAACACAGATTTATACACTGCTCCCCTCCATATAGCACAGCCTTATACACTCTGCTTTCCCTCTACCTCCTGCCTGATAACAGAGTGGGGAGCAGAGTGCATTCTTCACATTTGTTTCATCAGTTCAGGCTGTAGGTATAACTGTTTACACCAATGCAGGTGTTCTGGTTACAGCCTGGGAGGGAGGTAACAGCTCTGCAGACATGAGAACTGACCGTTGCAGAAGGTCTGCAGAGCTCTCTCCTTTCCACTGCTCACACAGAAAGATGATGTCACCAGTCTTCAGTGAGGGAAGACACGCCTACTGGAGGAGAAACCCACCCACTGGGAGGAGAGAAATGCTTATAGGAAGGAGAGACACACCCCTAGATTTGAAGTTGTAACAAACAGAAACAGCTCAAGTCTGTGAAAGGTTGTAAGGATGAAACCCCTTTAAAGCACCCTTGCACCAAAATGCTTAACTCATCATTAACATTAACCCTTCTATATACACCATAAACATATATCGTATTTTTCGGACTGTAAGACGCACTGAACTATAAGATGCACCTAGTTTTTAGAGAGGGAAAATAGGAAGAAAAAAAAATTTGCAGCAAAAAGTGTGGGCTGAGGTGTAGCTTTTTTTGCAATACATGTGACTTTTTGATCACTTTTTATTCCAATTTTTTGGGGATATTAAATGCCTAAAAAAACACAATTTTGTTGTTTGGAATTTTTTTTCTTGTATGGTGTTCAGTGTACGGAATAAACAATGTTATATTTTAATAGATTAGACTTTTACGAACACGGTGATACCAAATATGTGTAACTTTTTTATTTTATTATTTGTAAATTGACAAAACGGGGGTGATTTAAACTTTTAATATTTTTTTTAAACTTTTTTCTTTTTAGTTTACTACTCAGTCCCCCTAGGACACTTGACCACTAGGGGGCACACTTCCTTGTCCTATATACAGCAGTACTATTGTACTGCTGTAGATAGGATATTTCATTCATTACCTATTACAGCCTGCCATCGACAGGGTGTAATAGGTGTATGTCATGAGTGGCCCAGCGGTCCGGCCCGCTGGCCGCGGGCGCACCCGTGTCCCCTCTTCTGTGTCTCTGCCAGGGACGTGCTGCACCGCTGGCCACGGGTCGGGCTGCGGGCTACGAGCACGCCCTTACCCGACCGCACTCCTGTCCTGTTGTCTTCCACAGGCGGCCGGGGCGCATGCCCGCACCTAGGGCACACACTTGTAAATTTAAAGGGCCAGCACGCCGGTAATTGGATAATTGCCGGGCGCTGACCCTATATATTGGCACGCTCCACGTCACTTCCCCGCTGGATCTATGTTGCCTCGTTCCTGGAGTGGGTTCTCGTCTTGCCGTGTTCCCGACCGCTAGCTACGTTTCTCAACTTCGAACCTTTGCTGCCTGCCCTGACCTGTCTGCCTTTCCACGACTACAGTTCTCGTATTACGATTCGGTACCTCGCTGCACCTCGGCCACCACCGCAAGCTAGTCGCGTCAGGGGTAGCGACCTGGTAGGACTCCTGCCGCAGCAGGTCCATCCCGTTTTGCGGCGGGTTCTGGTGAATACCAGGACCTACTTAGACCCTGCTCCCTGGCGTGGCCATTACACCCGCTTGCGGTGGTCCAGCAGATCCACTACCCCGGCCGTTACAGTGTACATACAGTACATGGCAGCTGTGGATGCCTGCATGAGTCTTCAGCTGCCATGGCAATTGATCCTCCCCCTGCAATTACATTGCAGGGGGGTGGTCGGACAGAGGAGCACCGCTCCTCATTCTTCAGGCGGCGGGGGGGGTCAAGAGCAGGAATGGAGCAGGCTCCATCCTTGCTGCTAGCAGCGCCTACCATCCGGATGCAGTGGCCACCTGCCCACACAGAGCTTTCCAGCTTTGCGTTTTGCGATGCTGCGGAAAGCTGATAGCGGGGTTTAACACTTTACGCCCTGCCGTCGACTTCGGCGGCACTCCAGTCTCCTGCCGGCCTGAGAGTATATTCGGACTATAAGACGCACCCCTGTTTTCCCCCTAAATTTGGGGGAACAAAGGTGCGTCTTATAGTCCAAAAAAAACGGTACATCTAGAACCGGCCCAGACATCCCGATTTAGGCACCTGTGACCCACATGTCATTTTTCCCATACAGTAATCTGGTGCTACGCTTAATGTCCCACTATCATCATTACACCTGTCTGATTACGGCTGCTTGTCAGAGTCACAGTATGATCAGGGACAGTGACTCCTCAGCTCTCACCTCCCTGGTAACCAAGCACAAGGTAACCACTCCGAGCAGAGGGCAGTGTTGTTGGAGCTCCACGGGCACCAGACCTCTCCTTGCTTGGTGTCCAAATTAGTAATCAATAATAATATAGCATATGCTTATATGAGAGAATTGAAACTGACAAGGGATGTCAATAGCAAATCTACTGTCCTCTTTAAAACCTTTGACTGCATATAATATTATGACATTTCCAAACAATGCAGCTTTTCCTTAAGCAACAGACAGCAAAAAGGCCTTCAGAGATAAGATCAAAATAGGACATCAAAACATCAAAAACCAGATACATCAGTTCCTTGAGCAACTACGCAAGGAGGATTTTTAGGTTCTTTGTCAAAAGACCTGCTAACTGTAAAAAGTGAACCTTAGTTGAAGAAACAAACCCAAACTTGAGTCCATAGCAGATAGAGGATGAACAGAATATTAGTAAGATATTAAAGAATCTTATACTGCAGCGGTTGGTCTGTTCATCCTAGATCCACAGGTCCCAGGTGTTCAAGTTAGTCCCGCTATAGCAGGCCCCACGTTGGGCGCCACTTTGTTGTGGGAGCTCAACGGGCCCCATACCTCTCTCCTTGCATGGTCCAAACTAGTAATCACTAATAATATAGCATTTGATTATATGAGAGAAATGAAACTGACAATGGATGTCAATAGCAAATCTACTAATTTTTATTTTAAATACACATGGTTATATCTCCAAATTTTAGGGTGTGTTTATGTTAATGAAATAATACGTCAATACATCATTATGCATAGATTACATCCATTATTGGTTAGTCACAGAATTAAAGGGGTTGTATCATTTCATTAAATGGTCTTCGGAATAAGGGGACAGTGAAAACAAGCAACTTTGCAATTGGATGTCATTTGCAAAGCTGTCTTGTTTTCACAGGATCCCTTATCTTCTTTTTATGTAAACACTGTTCCCCAGTGCCGGTCGGAATCCTCCTCCTTTCATTTCATTGGCTGCCAGCTCTACTTATTTACATTCTGTCTGGCCCCCGGTCGTATTCACGGGAGCGTGCATTCCTGCCTCTTTCACTCAGAATAAGGGGCCAGCAATAATTTCACTCTGCACAGCCAGCAGAAGCACAGTGACACTGCAGCTGCTTCTACAATTAGAAAACAGCAGAATTGTGCCTCGGTGCCTAATTCTCCTGCGTGTAAACATAAAATGGAGACAGATCTGTGCTGCTCTGGATGAGTTCATAGAAGACTGGATTCAACTGTAACAAACCTCCAGTTGTGAGAGGAGAAGAGATTAGTGCTCTGAGTTCATAGAAGACTGTCTAGACTGAATGCAGGCCTGTGGGATGTAAACAGCTCTTACAAAATAAGACTGCATAGGGAGAGGAACAACACAGTGACATGTGCACTCAGACAGAGAGGGGAGGGGAAGAACACACTGACTCGGGAGCGAGCATGAACAGTGAAATGGGGGATGATGTCATCCCCCTTCAGTTAAGAAACACCCAGCTGGGAGGGGAAGAAACGCCCCTGGATTTCAGGAACTGAGAAATTCAAGCTACAAGAAAACAGCCAAACTGATGAAGCGATACATCCCCTTTAATTCTTCCCCCAATTTCCTTGTTAACACCCCCTTGTTAGTTTATTGGTTATCATTGATTTTGACCTTTATCCTACTTTTCAATTATTGCTATGGTTATTTATCAAAATCTCTTATGAGTTAATTCTGCTAAATGAAAAATAGTTGTTGATCAGACATGGCAGATGTCTTCCTGCATAGCTTGCGTTATTAGTAAGTTCTCCTTATGTGGTTTTGCCAGCCTTGCAGTAAGCATGTTCCACTGTCTGGGGACAGAGTCAAAAAATCCAAAAATGAGGAAGTCCCAGCTGGGGAATTCCATTAAATTCTAAAAACATACAAAAATAGATACTATGTAAAAGAAAAGAATATATAAGAAATAAATCAAGATGGAATCTGAGGAGGCCATCTTGTCTCCCTCAGAGATTTAAAGCTAGAACAATTTAGTCACTGCTTTTCTACTTTTTGATAGAACATGAATTGTCCTGATTTCCATAAGAGCAGCCATGCTTTCGGGTGCAGCGTGAGCCGCACACTATCTCCTGCACCCATTTAACTGCGCTGCCCCCGAGAGTAACATGTCAGAACTCCGGATCAGCGCAGCTCCCACGGAGGCCGAGCATCACAGCAGCAGTGACCAGGTAAGTGCGGCTGTCCCCAGGGGCTCCTTTCACCTCTTGCTGTGACTGTGCGTCGGACTGACAGAAAGTTTATTCATAAAACTAGGGGAGATTATTAAAAAAAACACACAGTGTTGTTTCCCATAGCAACCAATCGGATTAGCGCTATCGCTTCAGGAAGCCTCTTGATTGGCTGTGGCAGGGAAAAACAAGAGTCATACTAGTTACTGTCTGTGTCACTAAGGTTGTGGGAGAGAAAATAATTCTGAATATGCAGTGTCTGTTCCTGGGCATTGGGCATTGTGTGACCCCGGGTGGTGGTATCATTCAGTCACTATGTGGTGGTGAAATGTGGTCATGGTGTTGTGGTATTATTCAGTCACTATATGGTGTTGATATGAGGTCATGGTGTGGAGGTATTATTTAGTCACTGTGTGGTGGTGATATGTGGTCATGATGTTGTGGTCTTATTCAGCCAATAAATGGTGGTGATATGTGGTCGTGGCAGTATTATTCAGTCACTATGTGGTGGTGATATGTGGTCATGGTGTTGTGGTATTATTCAGTCACTATGTGGTGGTGATATGTGGTCATGGCAGTATTATTCAGTACCTAGGTGGTGGTTATATGTGGTCATGTGGTTGTGGTATTATTCAGTCACTATGTCATGGTGATATGTGATCATGATGTTGCAGTATTGATCTTAGTGGGATTATTGGTAATATTAGCCTTGGGATTCTGGTTTTGTGTAGCAGTGTTACTTGGTAATTGTATGACTATGATTTAGTAGCTTTATTGCACTGGTTGATGGTGATGCAATGTCTTGCAGCGTGGATCAACATGTTAATGGAGGGGAGGGGTGGGGGGGATTTCTTCACCCTGTCCTGAGGGCAATTTAGCCTAGAAATAGCCTGCATGGAGCTACTGAAGGTCAGTGGCCATCTCTGCAATGCACAGACAAGCTAGGTCCTCTGATCATGTCATTCTTTATTTTTCGGAACTCTTTGAAGACTAGTGGTATGTTTAATTGGGGAGGGGGTTTACAGTAAGAGAGGGGAACTTAGAGTGGGAGGGGGGTTGAGTGGGGGGGGGGCGTTTGAACAGAGATGAGAACATCTATGTAGCTAGAATTCTAAGATGATTGTGTGGTATATTCTGCAGGGACATGGCCGGGAGCATTCGTAATGGCGGTCTGGAAAGGATGGAAAAGAAAATGGGAAGAGAACAACTCCAGTAGTAGATGATGTCTCTGGTGAGTTCCTAGATGTAACTGCACTGTTATTACTAAAACATCTCCAGAACCTGTGTACACTGGTATCTACCACAATATGGTTACTGTATGGAGGTAATATTGATAGCAGTATAATGGTTTAGGTTCAGGCGCAGTTTGGCAGTATCACCCAGCTTTCCTGGATGCTGAATAAGCTATCCAATGTTCAGGAAAGCTGGGTAATGCCAAACACCTCAATTAGCTTTCTTCCAGAGCCTTTACTCATTTGGGTGTGGTGGGCATGGCCTTTTGTGAAGGGTGTGGTCTATGTAAATTTTGTGGCAGTGAACATCCCTCTTCCATTCCCAAAAATTATGGTCACCTTAATATATATCATGAATAAATATACCATAATACTGTTTGTAGGGTAACCCCACACCATACAAGGGCTTAAACCTGCATTTTTATAGGGTCAAAGCTAAGAAAATAGCGGATCTGAGAAATTTTTAAGATGGAGGTGGCAGGAGTGGGTAAGGGCTTAGATGTGTGGTTTGAAGCTCAGGATGGAGCCAAACCTTTTGCCAACGCAGCAGACTTGGGGGACTGGGGAAAGTATGGAGCCATTGATTATGATACATATATCTGGTAAGAAGGTTGAGTGAGGTCGGTGAAAGATGATAAACTCAGTTTAAACCATGTTAAGTTTTACACAGTGGGGGCAGGAGAGGGAGGATATGACCAGTAGACACTTCAGGATCCTGGAAAATATAGAATTACCATCTGAGCCAAAATTTGAGTGTCATCGGTGTAGAAGTGGCACTAAAAGGCATGGAATTCTATGAGCTTAACTATGACAAGAGTATAGATGAAAACAAGATGGGACCCAGGGAGTCTTGAGAGACATGTTTATAGAGAGGGCAAAGCGAAGAAGCTGTGTGAGAGTAAAAGACGCTAAGGCTATGTCCGCACAACAAGTATTTCATATCTGAATTCACTCGGATTTCGCCTTGAAATACTTGTCTAAAACGGAAAGTAAATGATTCCCATTGATCTCAATATAAAATATGCGTAGTAGTTCATACATCGCGTATTTTCGATGGTCGGTTTTTCTCCGTAAAAAATTAGAACATATTAATTCTTTGGTCGGAAAACGGGTACAAATTTACTATTGATGTCAATGGGAAAGGCTAAAAACCTTGCGTAAAACGCGGCCTTAAAATTTTTTTGTTATTTTTTAACACAGATCTGCAACCAAAACCACATAAAAATGAATGTGACTCATTTCTGACAGTAAACCATGAGTAAAAGAAACAACTTTAAATCCACATAGGACACCATATGAAATACCCATTGAAAACCGTATCGTCCGACGCAGTTTCCAGTGCCGGAGTCCAACAAGCAAGGTTCACTCACTGTAGGGATGTACTGTAAGGCCTTGTTCACACGGCTTATAGCCGACGTAATTGCGGGGACGGATTTTGCCCCGCAATTACGCCGGCTGACGGGCAGCGGGGTGGGGGCTGGGCGGGGGGCCGGCAGCTCGCTGGCCCAATAGACATTCATTATTCACGCTGTGTACTGTACACATACCGTAAATAATGTGCATGTCACTTTCTCCCCCAGCGGCGGATTCGCCGAGCGGGGAGAAGAGACGGATTCCATAGTTCTCTATGAGAACTGTGGATTACCGTAGTTACTGGGACGGATTGGAGCCGTACTGCAGCGCAGTAGGGCTTAGTGTTCAATCGAGGAAGTATCAGGAGTTCCAGGAAGGGTCCAACTCTGTGATACTAAGGTGGGAGAGAACTAATGCGGGAGGGAGTGGTTGACAAATCTATAAGGAGGAGAACACAGTGATTGTGTGAGGCTTTGGAAAATCCCAGATTATTAGTGAATTTGGTTAAAAGGATGTTCCCCTCTCAGACATGTATGGCATATCAATAGGATATACCATAAATGTCTTATAGCTGATGGTCTCACTTCTGGGACCTGCAACCATCTAGAGAACAGGCTTCTGAAAGTCTATGTTAAACGGATAGGAGGTCATGCATGTGCAGTACTTTTCCTTCTGTTCTATGAAAGTCCTGAGCACAAACACACCGCTTAGTTGTACTCAGAATTCCCTTAAAAAGAATGGAGACGAGGGGCGCGCACCGGAAGTCGCAGAGGATGGACGCACATTAGAGGAGCTCCCGCAGATCGGCCGTTATATCTGCTTTTCCTGCTGCTGCACTGCATCCTAGATGGGTAAGAAGAGACCTCAGCTATCACGGAGAACCCCAGGGAGACCAGCGACGTCCCGGCCGGCCCTTACCGCACTGGACACTTACCTCAGCCGCAGCCTTCCTCACGCTGCACCGCGGGCTGCATTGCTGCCATTACAGCCATCCTCCCTGCTTACAGCAGCGCCAGTCAGCAGACCATCTCAGGTACCGTCGGTGGGGAGGGAAGCTCTGGATACCCCTTTCCGGCCCGAAACCAGGGCTTTGACGGTGGCCAGGAGACACCTTGGGGCCCCGGCGAGCGTTCAGAGCGCAAGGCTCCCCCTCATCAGGGGACATGTTGGCCATTACGGGCCCTCCGCGCAGCACAGTGCGCCAGGCGCCATTTTATAGCGAGGTGGCAGCCACACTATCTAGCGCGGATCTTTCTCCACAAAAAGAGACTCAGCTCACCTCAGCCTTGATCTCCTCTAAAACGTGTGAGGGGACTGACATAAGGAATCCTGGGTCACCGCCTCCCTCCTCATGCCTGGGCTCTGGCAGTGGCAATGGCTCCTGGCAGGGGTCCCCTGTCTTCTCCCCAGCGCCATTAAGCCCGCACTCAGCGGATTACCACCCATGGGCAGCCATGCTCCAGCAGTTACCTACAAGGGATGAGCTAAAAATGCTGCTCTCTGATGTGAAGGCTGCTTGCAGAGAAGAAGTGGCTAACCTAAAGCAGGAATTTAAGCAAATAGCATCTCGAGTAGAAATGTTGGAAGACAATCACGACAACACTCGGAAATATGTTGCCCAGCTTCACCCTACCATCACTGCTCAAATACCTGCGATGAGAGACATGGCCCGACATTTAGAGGACCTCGATAATCGGGGTTGAAGATGTAACATCAGAATCCGGGGTGTTCCGGAGGCAAAGGGGGAAGAAGACTTCCAAAACATGTTAAGCTCAATTTTCAGCCAGATCCTAGAAGACTCTCCACACCGCTCTTTCAAGCTAGATAGGGCACATAGGGCCCTCAGACCTAAGAACTCTTCCTCTCTTTCCAGAGACATTATCTGCTGCCTTCATGAATATACAGTGAAAGAGTCAATAATGGAAAAAGCTAGAAAGATGCATCAAATCGAATTCCAGGGCTCTCCAATCCAGCTCTTCCCGGATTTGTCTTGGTACACCCTTCAGAAACGCCGCCACCTCAAGCCTCTCCTTGTTACTCTGAAGGACCACCACATCCCCTATAGATGGAACTTTCCTTTCGCCCTTACGGCTCGCTCGGAGGGCCGCTCAGTAACGCTTAAATCCTACTCTGACCTCCCGGGAATTTTTGCAAAGATTTTCCCCCCTCCCCCAACCCAAAGTAATGGGGGAAACGGGGAAAACCTCCCCCATGCCTACCCCTCCCCCCGCCTCCCTTTGGCAGCATTTTTTTCAACATCTAAAGGGGGTCTCCAGGGATTTTTCCCCCCGGCCCCAAAAAACCCGACGCTCCCCCCCGGGTTTTTGAATTAAAGGCTCTCCTCTGGAAGTCTGAGTACTAAATTTCAGCCTTGCTACCCTCCCTTTAAACATACAGTTTTGTACTAGGGGGCTAATTGTTTAAAAAGCTTTTCCCGGGAAATTTATTAACCCCTTAACGACCTTGGACGTATGCTTTACGTCCAGGTGGTTTGGGGGGTTTTTACGCACCTGGACGAAAGCATACTTCCTGGGGAAATCGCCGGCAAACTCTAAAGCGGAAGGTTTCGCGGGGGGATCGGAAACAGGGGGCCCCCGCCCGCTTTCACCCCGGGGGGTGGAGGGGGGGGGGGGGGTTTAAAACTCCTTAATTATTGCCCCCAAATGGGGTTTTCGCAATAACAAAGGGAAAAAAAACCAGGAGGAGGATCGTCCCCTGGGGGTTCTGTCTGGGCGCAACTGCAGGGATCGCTCGATCCGTCCCAGTTTCCTCCCTTTTTACAGAAAAAGACGGGGGGCCGGGAATGCCACCCGGTGGTCTGGGACGTCACGTTTGCCCGGCCTTTGCCCCTTGGCGGGCCCCCCGGCCCAACCCGTGATTACATTTGTCTTTGGGAAACCCATCACGAAAACAAGCAAATCCATAAATTCCTTTTGAATGAGAGATCTAAAGATCTCCCCTTTCAAACCCCCCTAGGGGGGAAAACAAAAAAAAAAAAAATGTAAAAAAAGAAAAAAAAAAAAAGTAAAAAAAGGGTGAAAAACATGTAAAACACAAAAAAAAAAAATAAAATAAAAACACGTACAGCGCCCTTTTCCCCTTTTTCAAACGCCCAAACGCCCCAAAAAAAAATTTTAAAAATTAAAAAAAGTACCCTATTTGGGATGCTGCATGGTAACAAACCCCCCCTAAAAATCTGCAAAGTTTTAAAAAACCTGTACGGTTTAAAAGCCATAAAAAAAAAAACAAAAAAAACCAAAACACAGAATTAGATTTTTGTTAACCCGCAGCCCATAAAAAAGGGAAAAAAAAAATGACAAAACCCCCATTAAAAAAACGGGGTTTTACCAATTAAAACTTTAGTTCAACCCGGGAAAAAAAAGTTTCCCAACACGGGTCTATTTACGGAAAAAAAAAAAAAACTTAAGGCTTTTCCCGAAGCAGCGATGCATAAATAATTTTTTTACACACTAAAAAAAACTTTTTTTTTTTTAAAGTCTTCAAAATATAAAAAAACCCATATTTAAAATTTTGGGATCGCCATAATCGGAACGACCACAAGAAAAACCCAACTTATTTCGGATACTGCACATTTAGCGCTGGGGTTTAAAAAAAAAAATTAAAAAAAAACTACAAGGGTTGGCAGTATTTTTTTCACTCTGCCTTCCAAAAAAAATTTAAAAAAAAACAAAAATTTTTGTCCCCCCAAAAAATTTCCAAAAAAACGAAAACTCATTTCCCCCAAGAAACAAACCGTATACAGCCCCAAAAACACAGAAAAAAAAAAAAAGTTATGGCTCTAGACTATGGGGGAAGCCAAAAAAGTTTTTTTTTCCCTTTTTTAAAAAAAAGTGTTTTTATTGTATAAAAGCAGGTTAAAAAAAAAAAAAAAAATATACCAAAAATTTTTTTTTTGCTGGGAATCGTATGAAACCCGCTGAGTAAAGCTAGGGATTCATTTTCTAATGAGAGTGACCGCTATAAAAAATTTTTAAAAAAAAAAAACTAAAAGGATTTTCTGTATTTTGTTCCCCAAAAAGCCTCACAAAAAACCCTTTTTAAAAAAGGGAAAAAAGTGTTGTAGCACCCATTAAAGGAAACCAAATAAAAGCATCAATTCCCCCGCAAAAAAAAGCCCTTTCACAGCTCGCCCTAAGAAAAATAAAAAAGTTTTTACGCAGAATAGGAAAAAACATAAAAAAGCAAATTTTTTTTAGCCCCATTTTTATTTGTGTAAAACAAATAAAAAATAAAAAAAAAAAATATAAAATTTATACCCCTTTTTTCAATTTTACCAAAACCCCCATATAAAGTTATCCCGTCATTTACACGGGGGACGGCGAAAAGCTTTTAAAATTAAAGCCCAAAAAAAAAATGGTGGAAACTGCTTTTTTTCCCCCCTTTAAAGGCCCAATGCCCAAAAAAACGGAGAACACCAAATGCAAACCCAAAATTTCCCCAAAAAATCCCCTAGTTTAATCCCTTTAGGGGTTTTGAATCTAAAAACGGGGGGGACTTTTGGAAGGCCCCCACCTTTAATGGTTCTTCGGGGGCTTGCCAAAAGCACCCTTTGGGCCCCCCCCAAAAAATTTTGCGTTCCCAAAAGGGGCCAAAAAAGGCTCCCTCCTTGTACGGCCCTGCCTTTAAACCCCAAAAAGCAGTTTACACCCACATGTAAGGGTTTGCCGAACTTGGAAAAAATGCTTTAAAAAAAGTTTTTGGGGGGTTCCCTTTTTTTCCCGGATTCCTTGAAAAAATGAAACATTTTTAGCTAAAATTGCAGATTTTTTGAAAAAACAAATATTTTTTTAATTTTCACGCCTTTAAACAAAAAAAAAAAAATTTGTGGGAAAACACCTGGGGCGTGATTTTACTCCCCTACACACCTGTATATATACCCTTTAAGGGGGGTAGTTTCCAATATGGGGGCCCCTTTTTTGGGGTTTTAAATTTAAATTTTTGACCTTTGGGGCCCACTTTAAATTAAAAAGCGCCCCAAATAAAAATGCATTGAAAATGAGACCCCCGATCCAGTATGTGCTCCTCCAATTTTTGGGGGCTTATGGGTGAAAAATAATTTTTTTTTTACTAGGGGCCCCCAAAAAGGAATTAAAAACTAAAAAAGGCAACCTGGGGGAAAGATATTACATTGGAAAATTTCCTAGTCACAATTTTCCCTATTCCAAAGAAAAATGGAAAAAATATTGAAAAACCTTCCCAAAAAAAAAGTGGAAAAAAATTTTGAAATTTCACCTCCCCTTTGCTTTAATTTTTGTGAAATACCCCAAAAGGGTTTTAAAAAAATTCCTTTTAAAAAATGTTTGTAAAACTTTTAAGGGGGAATAAGTTTTTTTTGGGAAGGGGCATTTTTTTGGGGGGTTCTAAAAATACAGGGCCCCTCAAAGGCCCCGTCAGAAAAAAAAAAAATTTGGGGGCTGGGCCCTAAAAAAATGTATAATTTCTAATTTCTTGGAAAATGTGAGAAATTATACTAAATTTCTAAGCCCCTTTTAAAAGTCATAAAAAAAGGGACATTTTTAAAAAAAGATTTCCCAACCCATAGTGGACCTTTGGTAGATGCTAGTTTTTTAAAATATTTTGTGGGGAATTTAAAAAATTTTCTTTTTTTACGCAAAAAAATTTTTGAAAATTTCAAAATTTCCGATTTTCAAATTTTTTATGAAATTTTAATTTTTTTTACAAAAAAACAAGGGTTGTAGGGGTTAAAAAAATTTTCTTAAATAAAATTAAAGCACAATGGGGTCACGAGAAAAAAAATCTCAAAAAAACCCATGGTAGGTTAAAAGTTTTTCCAAAAAAATTAAATTTTCACATAAAGGGGAAATCATGCCAGATTTCAAAAATAGGGGGTGTATCGGGGGCCAAAACGGGTGGGTCCTTTTTGGGGGGTTAAAATGTTTTCAAAAGTTTTTTTGATGACGGCCCCGGGACTTATAGTCTGGTTTTCTTTTCATTCTAACGTTTTGCGGACCTTCCGGTTTGTTCTGTAAAAGGGGCCGCCTCTTCGGTGGGGGAGAGGGGGGGGAGCCCGTTTTGGGGGACCTCTGTCGGGCCAGGCCTGGGTTTTCTCCCTTTCCTTTTCCCCATTTTAGGAAACCCCCAGCCCCCCCGAACTAGAGATAGTCCCCTACTAAAAGATTATTTAAGGGTTGATCTTTACTAAAACTGTTTTTTTTTTACAAAATTTTTGGTCGATTTCTGGAATAGGGTTTTTTTAGTCTTGCTCCCCCTTTTCTGGGCACGTCCCGTCTTGATTGTCTCTTACCCTTCCCCACCCGCCCTTTCCCCCCTGACTTCCCTTCCCCCCCCCTGGGTTTGAAAATTTCCAAAAAAGTTGGGGGGTTCCCCATTATACTGACACTTTTGCTGAAATTTTTATCTTTGCGCAAAGAAACCCTTGGTTTAATGTCTCTCCCTTGAATGTCAAGGGGGCCCCAAATTTTAATGCGAAGAGGAGGGTGGTTCATTTGAGAATTTTTAGGTCCCTGCGTGTGACCCTAGTGTTTTTCCCAAAAAAACCATTTTAACCCGCTGGGTCTTTTTCAATTTTGCAAGATCATATACTCTAAGGCATTCTTAATTGCCCCCAATAGGGAAAAAAAAAGCAGGGGTTGCCAATTTTTCTTGGAAATCATGCCCACTCCAGGTTTCATCGTCATTGATTGATGCAGCAGGAAGGTATGGGAAGCCAATTATACTTTGTAATGTGTATGTTCCCAATACGTCCCAGCTGTCCTTTCTACGCAGGGTCTTTGCCAGGCTTGCCAAGTACCAATCCTCACCTCTTTTGTTGTGTGGAGACTTCAATTTGATTTTTTCTGATGCCATGGACAGGTGTGCTCTTGGGGGGGGGGCCCTCAAATTCGAACCAGGCCAGGATGTCAGCGGCCTTCAGAAAGTTGATTAGATCTCATGGCTTGTTTGATTTCTGGAGGGTCAATCACCCGAAAGACAGGGAGTTCACGTATGTTATTGAAGTCGACCATTGAACCCATCACGTGGTCAGTCCATGCCCCAGTCACGGTTGACCTTAACTTCCAGACCACCTCCTTACGCTTATGTCATTGAAGGCTAAACGAACCCCTGATCAAAAATCCCAGTCATAAGAAGACACTGGGGGACTCCCTATCCGCCTACTTTGAATTGAATGAGGACTCGGTAACGTCTATCTCCACCCTTTGGGAAGCCCATAAGGCCGTCTTCAGCGGCAATTGTATAGCCTTAGGCTCCAAACTTAAAGGGGTTTTGCCAGGACGTGCCTTATCTGCTAAGAAGTAAATGTAAACAAGCCACGGAGCTGAGCGCAAGAGAGAGACAGACAGCCAGAGCACAGAGCTGCATAAGGGATCGTGTGAAATGCTCACTCAAATAATCAAACTACAACTTGTGGATTCTGTATACAAAAGACAACAGCTTTCTCCACAGCAGCTTGAAAGCTTCTTCATGTTCTCTGTCATCAGATAAAGCAGGGATCTACTCAGATAATCACACTACAACTAGTGGATTCTGTATACAAAAAACAACATTTCTACCCGGTGCCTTGAAAGCTTCTGCAGCTCAGTCTCATCAGATAAAAAGCTTTCTCTGCGCAAGCCCCGGCCAGCAGCTCTTGTCAGGTCGTATCTAATAGAAGCTTTGAAGTAACTAAGGGCAGGTAAGGCAGCCTATAGCCCTCTCAGGCTGCAATTTTTGTAATCACATATATTTAGAAAAGTGATTAAATACCCATTTTGGAGGATCCCACGTCAACATTACATCGTGGCAAAACCCCTTTAAGAGGAACAAGGAAGAGAAAATATCGACTCTCCGGCAGTCTCTCAAAAGGCTAGAATAGAAAATGGCCCGGCAACCTAATCTGTCTACCCTGCGGCACATAATAGTTATCAGGCAGGATTTAAAAGATATCGCCATAGGTAACGTGGAGAAACTTCTCCTTTACTCTAGGCAGAGATTTTATGAGCACGGTAACAAAGCTCACACCATATTAGCCAAACAGCTCAAAGAAGGTCCATCTCTTCTATGCCCTTCGCCCTTCGCGATCATGAAGGAACCTTACGATATGACCCAAAGTCAATTGCAGTCTCAAATGTAATATATTTCGGCACCTTTTGGTTACAGTTTGTTACGGCATAAGCAGGACCCCACCTGCTGAATACTACATGAACAGATATCGCAATGCCGCCAACAGACTTTCAATCATTCCATTAACGTGTTATAAACTTCTTCTTTAATAAACGATCATGCAATGAGATCAATACAATATATGATATGCTATTAGATATCGCTTAATTTTGAAAGAGAAACCTGTAATCCTCAGTCCTTTATGATCTCCAGCGACTGGCATAGACGCCGACTTCACGTGCATCCGTGCATTCATGTGGGCTGGACTCTATGCTGTGATGCAGCCTACAGCTGACTGTGATGTCTCTTGCCTGTGACGCGACGTTTCGGGGGAAGGCACGCCCCCTTTCTCAAGCGTACAGCAGGTTCCAGGTAAGCGCTATTTATACATATCTCTAATAGTCTCGAATTACATACAAAACATTAAAAATCACCCCAAACTGGGAAAACATTATCTAAAAACAACATTATTACACTAATGGTTAGTTTAATAGAACCTTAATTTGTGGGTATAGGATTGGAGAAGCATCGAATTTACTTTTATCATGACTTAAATTTTATGTCCGTTCAATAATGGCTCTACCAAAATCTATAAGCTTTCCTAACCTCCACAAATAGTGTAAAGCAGCAAAAGAGAAACGCCAAACATATTTCTATAGGAAAACACTCCAATGACAGTCCTCATTGAGGCCCCTAGGAGATAATGTATCTAGCCTACGTATCCAAAAAATGTCTCGTTGTAATAGACGTAATGTTATTTGTTTTTGGTCATTACCATCTATTTCCTCCAATATGCACCATTTTAGATCAGAAACTTGGTGTCTATTTTCATGGAAGTGTCTAGCGACCGTGGATTCCATTAATTTAGGTGTCTTATCCTTGTTACTTTCCTTTTTTGCTAGATGTTCATCTATTTTTAGATCCATATAAACGGATCTGGGACTTATGTTCATTTAATCTTATTCTGATCATTCTAGTAGTTTGGCCAACATAACATTTGCCACACGGGTATTTCAAACAATAGATCACATTCTTTGTGTTGCATGTGAAGAAACCACGAATAGAAATTCGGTGTCCAAGTGTGGGATGTACCAAACTGGGACCTCGGATTATCGCATTACAGTTCTGGCACAATAGACAAGGAAACGTGCCCTTTTCTGTGTATCTAAAAATGTTTGACGTGATTTTTTCTTTATTTGTATGTCTGAGTGTAGTATGTGGTTGCCTATGGTCTTCCGTTTTTGATAGATAGTCACGGAAGAGGTTACCATATTTCGGGTCATTCTGTAAAATGTGCCAATATTTACGTATAGGTGTTGTGATTAATTTCGAATGGCAATCATAGACCATCGAGTAACCTAATCTTTGGTCTTCTTTTTTTGTTCTTTTAACCCGAAGCTCTTGTCTCGTACACTGACCTATCTCTAGACCGATTTTGAGTATTTGTTCTCTATTGTAGCCCCTTTCTACAAATCTCTCTACTAAACCCATCATGTTCTCATTATAGTCTGAATCAGTTGAACATATGCGTCTTAGTCGCATAAACTGTCCCTTCGGGATAGCATCTAGCACATTGGGGGCATGTTGGCTTTTGTTGTGTAATAGGTTGTTGCGGTCTATTTCTTTATGGTATAGAGTAGTATTTAGTTGACCATCTTTAATAGACACCAAAACGTCTAAGTAGCTTACACACTGGCGATCTTTAGTAAGGGAGAATTCAATCAATGGGTGGATTGAATTAATAGATCTGACGAAGTCTTCAAGTTCACATCCTGTACCGCCCCATAGAATGAACACGTTGTCGACGTAGCGGAGCCAAAGTTTGATGTTACGGCTCCACTGACTATGGACGACGTGCTCAGTCTCAAAGGATTCCATATAGATATTGGCCGAGCTAGGGGCTACCGGCAAGCCCATGGCAACTCCCTGGCGCTGCCATTAGTATTCCTGGCCAAATCTAAAGTAGTTCTTAGTCAATATTATATCCAGCAGTTCCAGCAGAAATGTGATCATTCTGTTAGAAAGACCTGGATTATTGCATCATTTTTGTCTAATAGCTTGTATCCCTTCCTCGTGTGAGATGTTAGTGTACAGACTTTTAACATTGAGAGTGCAGAGGTAAGTAAAACCCACTCCCCTCAACCCCCCTCGATTTCCCGTTGAAATGATTGTGTTTTTGAGGGGCGCTGGGGTATTTTTTTGACTATATCCGTAGGAAACCGTGAACAAAGGTGGAATAGGTTGGGAACCCCGAGGCCCCCTGACCTTTTGGTCTGCATGGGGGGGTTGTTTTAGGTTTTTGTGTTCTGGAAAAATGGTAAAGTGGGGGCCTCTGGGATAATCAACCTTCGTATAGGGCTTTTTTTTTATCAATTGTCCCTAAGCTCTGCTTCTTTTTTCCCCTATCTTCTAGTTTGTTCTGAGATGTAGGATCTTATCTATTTCTCTTATTAGAGCCCCCTAATTGGTTGGTAGCCTTTAAAATATATTTAACCTTGTCCTTTACGACTTGCCCCCCCCCTTGTCACCCTTTTTTTCATATATTTCTTCATTTTTTTTTTTAGATCTAAATGCCCCCTTTCTTTTCTAGAAAAATTTTTATTTTGAGGTTTTAAAGTGCCCGCATTTTTGGGGAAAATCATGCACACAAAATTTTGAAAATTTTGTTTTCAAAATGTAATTGATTTGTTTTAAAATATTAGGTCTGTTTGTTTTTTTTTTTCCTTCTGATAATGCTTTCATATTTGCGGGGTTTTCGCCGATTTCTTTTTCTCATTTGGCCATGAAATTTTCTTTATTCTCGCGTAATTTTCGCGTCACGCTTGAATTTCTTGTTTTTAATTGAATGATTGTTCTTCGTTTTTCTCAGTCACAGTCAGTGTGGGGCTGCTTTCACACAAGAGCCAGCCACCGAATGCAGGATGCACGAAAAAAGCCCGGGGGTCTATCCCAGTCGTAAAAGTTTTTTTTTTTTTTTTTTATTATTATTATTTTTCATTCTTTTATTTTGGGCGCCCTTGTTTCCAGGCGCTTGTACATTTAAGGCTTTTTACATAAAATAACATTGGTCAAAACAATTACAAAGTGACAATAACAACTGGTACAGAGGGAGAAAAGGGCCCCCTCCGTGGGGCTTACAATCTAAAAGGAGGGGTGGAGAGAAAAAACGGGAGGGGCAGACATGTTTGTGGGGGGGAGCAAGGGGCAACAGTTAATGTTGGTTATGGGGCTACCCTGAAGAGGTAGTTTTCAGGTTATTTTAAAGCGGTGAGAAAGGGGGAGAGTCTGGGGTTTTTTGGGGCATTGAGTTCCAAAGTGGGGGGGAACCCACGAGAGAAGTTTTGGGGAAGGTTTTTGTGAGGGGGTGATAAGGGAAGAGAGGAAAAATTCCGTGGGGAGCGGAGGTTTGCGTGGGGAGGTATTTGATTTAAAAGGAGAGTTATATGAAGGGAGAGGGTTGTGGAGAGCCTTTGTGGGGTCAAATTTGTCTTGGGAAATGGATTCGCTGGGCAATGGGTACCCAGTGAAGGAATTGGCAAGGGGAAGAGGCGGGGGAAAGTAGGGGGGAGAGAGGTGAATCAGACGGGCAGCAGATTTAAGGATGGTTTGGAGGGGAGCAAGGAGTGTCTAGCTGGGAGGCCACAGAGAAGGATGTTGCAGTAGTCGAGGCGGGAGATGACGAGGGCGTGGGACAAGCATTTTTGTGCTTTCAGAGTTAAGAAAATGAGCGGATTCGGGAAATATTTTTTAGGTGGAGGTGACAGGCCGAGGTGAGGGTTTGGATGTGTGGTTTGAAGGACAGATTGGAGTCAAAGGTTATCCCAAGGCAGCGGACCTGTGGTGCTGGTGAGAGAGTGTAGCCATTGACAGTGATCATAAAGGACTGAGGATTACAGGTTTCTCTTTCAAAATTTTGCGATATCTAATAGCATATCATATATTGTATTGATCTCATTGCATGATCGTTTATTAAAGAAGAAGTTTATAACACGTTAATGGAATGATTGAAAGTCTGTTGGTGGCATTGCGATATCTGTCCAAAGTCAATTGCAAACATCTTTTTTTACTTTTTCTCTAGGCTTTACTCACTCCCCTCAGACTTATCACAAGATAAAATTAAAGCCCAGCAGCTTTTTGGGGAGTTCTTGAGATCTTGTCCACTCCAGACCCTTCCGTCGGAAGCATACAGCTCTCTAAACGCTCCTATTGAGACGGAGGAACTTTTGGCAGTTCTCAAGGATCTCCACAATGGAAAATCCCCAGGTCCGGATGGTCTTCCATACCTTTACTTTAAAGCCTTCTCCGAGATCCTATCTCCCTATATGATAAAGCTATACAACTCTTTCCTGGAGGGCGCCCCTATCCCGGAAATTATGTCCCACTCTTATTTTACCCTTATACATAAATCAGGTAGAGACCCAGTGGATAGTGCAAACTATAGACCAATTGCCCTGCTAAATTCAGATCTTAAAAATTTTACGAAAATCCTGGCTTACAGGCTTCATAGATGACTCCCACAGCTGATTAATAAAGATCAGGTAGGTTTTGTGCCCTTTAGACAAGGAGGGGATAATACCAGGCGGACAATTGACCTAATTGAAGTCGCCAACTCTCGAACACAACAGGCTCTCCTGCTTAGCCTTGATGCGGAAAAGGCCTTTGATAGGCTAGGTTTGCCTTTTCTGTTTGAGACCTTGAAGGCACTGGTTTTCTCAGGCCCTTTTCTAACGGCAATTAAGGGGCTATATTCAACTCCCTCGGCATCCATTAAACTCCCCCACTGCACCTCAGATAGGTTTGAGATCCAGAATGGGACTAGGCAGGGCTGCCCGTTGTCCCCGCTCCTGTTTGCACTTTGCATCGAGCCTCTGGCAGCTACCATACGGGCAAACCCGGACATTAAAGGCATACTAGTCAGGGATAAGGAATTTAAACTTTCCCTTTTCGCAGACGACATTCTCCTGACCTTAACAGACCCCCACACTACTCTCCCTGTCCTCCATTTACTTCTTGATAGGTTTGGAAGGCTCTCGGGATACAAAATAAATGCGTCCAAATCCGAAGCCCTCCTGATTAATTCTTCCCCTACTGCATATACCCTACTTAAAAGTAACTAACCCCCCCATGATAGCTCTCCCCGGATTTCGCTATCCCATGACCCCCCACATTTGGCTAATTTTATCTCAGACTCTCATTTGGTTGATACGTGGAGGTCTCTTCATCCTGATGGAAGGGACTATTCCTTTTTTTCCCATCCTCACAATTCATGGTCCCGTATTGATTATATTCTACTCTCTTACCAAGCCATGCTATTGTTATTTCAGATCATGCCCCTCTTGTCCTCAAGCTGTCAGACGCTGCTCCCAAGGGTACAGATTAGAGGCCACTTGATTGCCTACACTAACACCCGTCGGAAGGTGGTTGCGGATCAAATTAGATTGTTGAGTGAGAAGCTTCAGCAATCTTACACTGATTTTCTCTACAACCCAACTCCTGCAGCCAAACTCCAATGGTCTACCATTAAAAAAAAAAAAAAAAAGAGTATGAGCGTTGGCTGGAGTATAGAAAGGTGTCCCGGGGATCCCGGATGTCAGCTAAATTATTCAGGTTTGGGAACAAAGCGGGGCGGCTTTTAGCCAATTTTGCTAAGGGGATTAATTCTAGTTCAAATATCTATGCATTGAAGGACTCATGTGGGAATATGCAATATTCTGCATTTGTTTTTAATAATGTCCTACGCGAGTTCCTATGACCATTTAAAATTCACCCCTCGATGAGGGTAACCCCTCCAAATTGGACAAAGGGCGGACCCCCCCTCAGGTTACCTTTTCCGGTTTTTGGGCTGCCCCTGTCTCTCCCTCCCCCTTTCCGGGGGGAGGCAGAAGTTTTTTTAGGGAAAGGGACTACCTTAACCAACCCGTCCAACATGAACAAATCTCTAGGGTTATTAAGAATTGGGAAATTTAATAACGCCCCCGACCCGAGGCTTCTCAGGGAATTCTACAAGATTCTTAATCCTGAAGTCACTCCCCTTCTGACCACCGTCTCTAATCTATTCCTGCCCTAACACTCCCATCCCGCAACATTGAACACAGCGTTTAAAAGTTTACCGAAGCCAGGAAAGGACGTGTCTCTCCCCTCCTCATACCGCCCAATTTCATTAAAAATCATTAAAAATCATTTCTAAGGTGTTGGCAGACAGGCTGGCCACTCTTCTTCCCTGTCTCATTAGCCCTCAACAGACGGGATTCGTTGAGGGAAAAGAGCAGCCGTCTCTAATATTCGTAAAATCATTACTGTCCTGGATGAGATCAAATGTAATCCGGGGCTTCATCCATCTCCAGCTGTCCTGTCCATTGATGCAGAAAAAGCGTTCGACAGGGTCAGCTGGAGATAGCTGGGGGCAGTGATGGACGGATTCGGATTCCAGGGAGCCTTCCGTTCCTATATCTCTTCACAAATATACCAATCCCGCGCTCAGATCAATACCCCAGGTATTCTTTCTGGGCCATTCATTTGGGAGAGGCACTCGCCAGGGATGCCCATTATCCCCACTACTGTTTAATTTGGCCATAGAGCCGCTCTCCAGACCCCTGGCTGCTAATCCAGATCTCCGGGGCATTAATATCGGTTTGTTCCAATATTAAGGTCTCCTTATTTGCTGATGTCTTCTGATTTATCTATCTGACCCCATGGTGGAGGTTTCCGATAGCTTTAAAATCTCCCTACAGGAGTTTGGCCTTTTCTCGGGCTTCAAGGTTAATGTTTCTAAGTCAGAATTGTTGGCTCTCTCCCCTATATTTACCTATATCCCTGGCGGGTGCCTCCATCAAGTATCTGGGAATAAATATCGGTAAGTCCCCTGAGTCCATTTATCACCTCAATTACCCCCCCTGTTTTCCCCAAAATTTGATAAGGAACTAGAACGGATGGATGCATCTTTCCCTTCCCCTTACTTGCTAAGGCTATCTTCTCAAGATGATGACGTTCCCAAAAATACTATATTTGTTACAAACAATCCCCTTATTGCATTAGACATAAAGATGTCCGCCAACTTTTATTACCACTTTCACTTCTTTCCTATGAATTAAAAAACGCCCCCCGGATTAGCCCTTGCTAAACTGATCTCCCAAGGGATAGGGGGGCTGAATTTGCCGGATCTGAGGTTGTATAATCTAGCCAGCCTCCTGCATTTATGGATCGGGGTTGGTTAAACAGTCTTTCCAAAATATTCAATCTCTCTACTGAGGCGGCATTGGTTCACCCATGGACGCTTACAGGCCTTCTTCAATACCAAATATTCTGCTTCTTCCTTAAGGTGGCGAAACATAGCCCCATTGTGAGGGACACGATCGGAGCCTGGAAGGCCTGTAGAACCTGTTCTCTCTGCCCTACCAGACCCGTAGATTTCCCTTTCCCATCTATGGGCAAACCCCGAATTCAAACCTGGCCTTATAAACCCCCAATTTAAAGTCTGGAGGAGTAAGGGGGTTTTAACTATTTCCCGCTTATTCACCCTTCCCACCAACGGATTTACTCTCTCTCAGAATTATCTCAAAAAAAATTCCTTGCCACCATCGCATTTTTTGGCATACTCCCAAAAAAGTGAGTTTTTATAGAAGTAAGGACATGAAGCCTCCAAATTTTTAAAAATTGAATGCTTTTGATAATGTTATCGGCCCTACTTCTTCAACCAGACCATTTTCTATTTAGCGCTATATGCCGTCTTCGTAGGGATTCAGAAGACGAGGGGCCCTTGCAGGATTTTTTCTAAGTGGGAGAAGGTCTACCCTAACCAGGGAATCTCTTCTACAATTTCTCCAGGGGTGGTGAAGATCCACAAATATATAGTTAATGAGAAGTGGGGGACACATTTTTTTAGAATTGCCCATTCCGCAATTTATGGCTTTAATATTCCCCCCCATCCAGCTTGTCCAGACCATTTGACGTCCTGCCCCAAGTGTGGCACCCCCCGCACGGATTTTGTCCATAGTATATGGACCTGTGTGGAAACCATGAAGTTCTGGGAGAGTCATACAAACTCTGAATCTTAAGCTTCGTGTCATTTAACTTAAGAGCCAACACAAAATCCTGGTTCCATAATTTACCACAAACATTTTAGGAAAACCACCCAATTCTGCACATATTTTTATTAGCGACTAAAAGAAGCCTCCTGGCCAAATGGTTGGAACCAAACGTCCCAACATTGCAGGAAGTGATCCAGGTGGTAAAACATCATCTGGAAATGGACAGAATCGACATCATCAGGACTAAGGAAACTCAATGCTCTAAATTTTTCAAGAAATGGCAGGAGTTCATAGGTAACTTTTTTCACCCCCCAGGGGATCAGGAGATCATTTTGCACCCCCGGTTTCCCCGAAGCGGGTTCAGGGCTCAGGGTGCAGCGTGCTTCGGTAAAAGGAAGGGGCCCCGGGACGGAAGGCCCCCGGATTCCCCCCTCCGTCTTTGTTACTCCCCTCCCTGCGCCCGGGCCAGGCTCCGTGGTCGACACGCTGGGCTTGCGCGGGGGTGAGTCACATCACCGGCGCCGGCCCGCCCCGAGCGCGCTGCAAAGGCTGCAGGGAGAGCGAGCGCAGAGGCGGAGGCAGGGCGGGGCCATCGGGGACCGAGGTGAGTAAGTTGTTTTCTTATTTTATCTACCCCATAATGCCTTGCCCCATAGCCCGCCCATATGCCCCCCTATTAGCCACCCATATGCCTACCTATACCCCCATATGCTGCCTATAGCCCCCATATGCCTGCCTATAGCCCCCCCATAAGCCTGCCAATACAGCCCCCCATATGCCTGCCAATACAGCCCCCTATATGCCTGCCTGCCTATACAGCCCCCTTATGATGCCCTGCCTAGCCCCTTTTCCTGAGGATACGCCCCCTATATGCCTGCCAGCCTGCCTATACAGCCCCCTATATGCCTGCCTGCCTATACAGCCCCCTATATTCCTGGCTGGCCTATACAGCCCCCTATATGCCCCTGCCCTATACAGCCCCATATGCCTGCCGTATACCCCCACAAGCCTGCCTGTATACCCCACAAGCCTGCCGTTACTTATATGGGGCCCCTTTTAGCTACCTAAACCTTACCTATATGGCCCCTATAGCCCACCTAAAACCCCCGTCTACCCGTATGGCTCCCTATAGCTACGTAATCCCTGCCTGCCTATATGGGCACTCTATTTTGGCTACCTAAACCTTGCCTATTTGGGGCCCCATATATCCCATCTAAGCCCTGCCTGCCTAAAATGGACCCCATATAGCCCGGGGGGCGGTGCTGGAAAAGTCAGGATTCTAAGATATTTGTGTCTAAATCTGCAGGGACAAGTGGTCGGGAGATGTCATCAAGATGGCGGACTGGACCGGATGCAGAACAAAAGAGAAAGTCAACGACTGGTCAGAGAAACGTCACCTGTGAGTCACAAGATGTAACTGCACTGTAATCACTTATATGTCTGCACAGGCTGTGTACACTGCTGTCTACCACTATATGGTCACTGTATGGTAGTTATATACAGTCTGCAGAGCCTGTGTACACTGCTGTCTACCACTATATGGTCACTGTATGGAGGTAATATACAGTCTGCAGAGCCTGTGTACATTGGTGTCTACCATTATATGGTCACTGTATGGGGCTAATATACAGTCTGCAGAGCCTGTGTACACTGGTGTCTACCACTATATGGTCACTGTATAGTGGTTATATACAGTCTGCAGAGCCTGTGTACACTAGTATATACCACTTTATGGTCACTATATTATTATATATTATTATTATTAGACAGTATTGGTCTGTGTACTGATCAGTAATAGTGTAGGGTTATTATTCAGTCACTATGTGGTGGTAATTTGTGGTCGTGTTCTGGTGGTATAATCAGGTCCTTATGTAATAGCGTTATTGGTAATGTTGGTTTTGGTATAGTGGATTTGATTGGTAGCAGTATGATGGTGATATGTATGGTGAGGTATTTGCCCCTTGTATTATCTACATTATCTAACAGAATGTCCTGGTACATGGTCGTGGTCAGGGAGGGGGGCCCATCCAAAAGTTTGCTATGGGGCCCTGGCTTCTCTAGTTACGCCCCTGCTGGGGGCTTTGGATGTCTGTACCCCATAACCTGGGAGCTTTACCTCAGCCATATCCTGCCACCGTGCCCTGGATACTCCCTTGGTGACAGTGCGTCAGAGTTGGGGGTGAATTTGTCCTCTATCTATTTCTCTCCCTCGGGTGTTATAGGGCGAGGGCCGTGTGGCGATCTCGCAGCATTGCACCAGCACAGGATTTGTTTTCACTTTTTATCCCAGACCTTACTTGATTACACAGGTGTATGTGATTATGTCTCTTATACATAACTGCGTATGGGTACCACTGTTCTGTGTTTTTTGGTTTTTTTTGGGGGGGGGTTACTTTTTTTTATTATTTTTTGTTTTCTTTCTTTAGTGAAGATGGAGACTTCTTTTGCTTCATCCTTATTATTATGATACCAAAGTATGTCATTAGTGCTATCTTGTACTTTCATTGCTTAGTTCTTTTCTTATTTGTACTAATGGTGCCTTATATTATTTCTCTGTGTATCAAGTGGTATCTCATCTAATGGACAGTTATTATATGTTTTTGTTATTGAAAAATTTAATAAAAATTATTTTTACAAAAAAAAAAGTAACTACCCCTATACCTGGAAGGACCAATCACTTAGATACTTAGGAGTACAGATTACTGGCAGTTATGAATAACTATACAAAGCCAATTTCCCTCCGCTGTTCAAAGAACTGAAGGATTTGTTGACTAAATGGCATTCCTTTCCCATATCCTTCTTTGGCAGAATAAGTTCAGTTAAGATGACTGTGCTGCCAAAGCTTCTCTATCTGTTTGAAACTCTGCCGGTAGCGGTTCCGCTGGTAGAGCTTCGCTCCCTGCAGGCAGCAATTCTGCGATTCATATGGGCCCAAGGGAGGCATAGGGTAGCCAGGGAGGTTTTGCTGACTGGGAAGGACAGGGGAGGCTTGGCAGTACCTGACATCTTGTGTTACTACTGGGCGACTCATCTTAGACGTATCCCCGCCTGGTCCACCCTGAGCGCTTATTCAAAGTGGATGGAGGATGAAAAGCTGTGGCTGGCACCGACGCATCCTAACGCCTACCTATGGCATTCACAAACCCTTCCCCATAATAGTACTCTCCTTGGCCCCATTAGATTTATGATTCAAATATGGAAACACTGCAAATCCAGGTTCCCCCTTGCATCTAAGGCTTCGCCTATGACCTCCTTTTTGTGTACCCCTCTTCTCCCAAATAGCTCTTCGGGTTACTTTGCTCGACCGTGGCTGGGGCATGGCCTTTTTCAATTTGTCGATATAACAGAAGCCAGGGATAGGAAGCTGATACCCAGGGGCGTAACTAGAGAAGCCAGGGCCCCATAGCAAACTTTTGGATGGGGCCCCCCCCCCCTCCCTGACCACGACCATGTACCAGGACATGCTGTTAGATAATGTAGATAATACAAGGGGCAAATACCTCACCATACATATCACCATCATACTGCTACCAATCAAATCCACTATACCAAAACCAACATTACCAATAACGCTATTACATAAGGACCTGATTATACCACCAGAACACGACCACAAATTACCACCACATAGTTGACTGAATAATAAAACCCTACATATTACTGATTTAGTACACAAAGACCAATACTGTCTAATAATAATAATATATAATAATATAGTGACCATAAAGTGGTATATACTAGTGTACACAGGCTCTGCAGACTGTATATAACCACCATACAGTGACCATATAGTTGGGAGACACCAGTGTACACAGGCTCTGCAGACAGCATATTAGCCCCAAACAGTGGGCCATATAATGGTAGACCCAATGTACACAGGCTCTGCAGAAATGTATATTACCTCCATACAGTGACCAAATAGTGTAGACAGCAGTTGTAAAACAGGCTCTGCAGACTGTATATAACCAAACCCTATAGTGGTAGACAGCAGTGTACACAGCCTGTGCAGACATATAAGTGATTACATGCAGTTACATCTTGTGACTCACAGGTGACGTTTCTCTGACCAGTCGTTGACTTTCCTCTTTTGTTCTGCATCCGGTCCAGTCCGCCATCTTGATGACATCTCCCGACCACTTGTCCCTGCAGATTTAGACACAAATATCTTAGAATCCCGACTTTTCCAGCACCTGCCCCCCTGGCTATATGGTGTCCATTTAGGCAGGCAGGGCTTAGATCGGATATATGGGGCCCCAAATAGGCAAGGTTTAGGTAGCCAATAGAGTGCCCATTTTAGGCGGGCAGGGTTTAGGTAGCTATAGGGAGCCAAAACATTTAGACGGGGGGTTAGTGGGCTATAGGGGGCCATATGGTAGGGTTTAGGTAGCAAAGGGGCCCCCCATAAAGTAGACCCAGTTGGGGGGGTATACGGCGGGCATATAGGGGTGTGAGGCGGGGCATATGGGGCTGTAAAGGCAGGGCATATGGGGGCTGTAAAGCGCAGGAAAATATGGGGGCTGTTAGGGGGCAGGAGATAGGGGCTGTTAGGGGCGGGCAGGCAGGCAAGATAGGGGGGGCTGTTAGGCAAGGCAAAGGGGGGAGATAGGGGCTGAAGGCAGGCAAGCAGGCGGAATTGGGGCTGTATAGGCAGGAAAAGCGGGGCGGGATAGGGGGCTGTATACAGGCAAGCAGGCAGATAGGGCGTATAGGCACCCAGGCAGGCAGATAGGGGTGTATAGGCAGGGGGCAGGAAATATGGGGGCTTAAAAGGGGCAGGCAGGGCAGGCATATGGGGGGGCTGTAAAAGGCCAGGGCCAGGGAGGCATAGGGGGGGGGGGTTTTATAGGCAGCAGGAGGGCAAAAGGGGGGGCTATTAAGGCGGGGGCTAAGGGGGGGGGGGCAATAGGCAGGCATATGGGGGGGGGGCAGGAATATGGGGAGATAAAATAAGAAACAACTTACTCACCTGGGGTCCACCTCCCCCGATCGACGTCACCGGGCGCCCACGTGACCACAGGGGCCGGCAGGGGGAAGTAACCAGAGCGGAGCGATCGGCGCTCCCCGTCCCATGCCGACACGCTCCCTCAAAGCCGGGCCCCGGGGGCCCCCGGGGCGTTCAGAGGGAGAAAGCGCTGGGCCCCCCAGCCCCCCCCCCGCAGGAACTTTAAGTTCAGGGCCGGGAACCCGGGGACGGCATCCCCGGGGACGGACGCATTCACTCCCCCGGGGCCCCCCTAACGCGGGGGGCCCCGTAAACTGCACCCCTGCTCCCCGGTATTACCCCCCTCGATACCCTTTGAAAAACTAAAGTACATGTATAACCTTCCCGCTAGGGCCCATTTTCATTATTTGCAAATCTCTCCTCTCCTTTCATCTCTCTATGGCACTATCGTGATGTCAGCCCCTACCCAGTTTGAACTCCTATGCAAGTTAGGTACCTCGACAAATGGATTCATTTCAACCATATATTCTATCTTAAGAGAGCCTAAACCTGGCAAGGAACTGACCCACAAATATATGACTAAATGGGAGGCATACTTGGGCAGATCTATCCCTTACCCCACCTGGCAGTCTATTCGGAGAGCCGCGGCAAAGTCCTCTGTGTGCACCACTTACAAAGAAAACTTAAACAAAATATTGCTATTTTGGTATCACACTCCTGATATATTGCATAAATGGAACCCTCAGCTCCCGCAAACGTGCTGGCGTTGTGGACTCTCGGTGGGTACACTCCCCCACATTTTCTGGGACTGCCCGGTTCTCTAGGTTTTCTGGAAACAGGTGGGAGATTTTTTCTATAGCACTCTTTGGCGTCAGGATTGCTTTGGTTCCCCTTACATACCTGCTTAACGGGCCTGCTCCTGGGCTAACCAGGGAGAGATCTCAACTGTTCACACACATTCGTACAGCTGCTAGATGTCTGATCTGCATGTGGCGACAAACCTCCCCCCCAGGGCTGGTAGACCTTTACAACAGGATTAGGGAAGTTCGTAGACTGGAATACTTGACGGCTTCCATCCATGCCAAATTGGATCTCTTTGACAAAGTGTGGTCTGAACGGGCTGCTTATTGGAGGCGTCAGCCGCCTCAACCGGACTTGCCCCACCTTTCTACCCCCCTCCCCTCTCACCTCTCCTTATGTTAAAACCTCCCCCCTAATGTTTTTTGGAAGTATTACTTCTTTACTGTTCTGAAGTTTGTAAAATTATGTCCTTGACTATTATGCTTTGTTGAATGTCGGTCAACAATGGACAATGCTTTGTTTTCACATCTCAATTTGTTAAAATCTTTAATAGAAATTACAATTATAAAAAAAAAAAAAAAAAAATGGAGACTAATACACTAGTGCAACCTTCTCTTTGTGCTTAACAGAGACGTTCAGGGAACCGTTCTCATGATATCACGATAGGAACACACTCAAAGGGGTTTTCTCACTACAAAAATTAGCTTTCAATAGGTAGGGACAGATAATTGAAGATGTTTTCTTCCGATAATAGATTTTTATTAAACAGTTTTCAATAGGCATATAATAATCACAAAACCATAAAATGAACAAAGGCACTACAGTGTTAATGCAAACGACAAAAAGTAATGAGCAAGATTACCGTAAGGTAGGCCCCTAGCATCATGACCCCCGATTTGCGTATCTACGAAATAGAGGAAATCATGAGGGAACATCCATTACTGGGGGGGGGGCGGAGCCCAACAGGCTCCCCCCCCCCCCCCCGCAACAGATCAAGCTCTGAACGTCTCAAATCTAGGCGGGGCCCTTGAAACTTCAATGATCATGACACATAAGAGAAAGAAAAAAGGGAAGGGGAAGGGAAAAGGAGTCCACACCGCCAGACGCCAGAGAAGCACAAGACACACACCAAGAGCCATGCAATGGCAATGGTTTGTTCCTATAAAAATACTTCAACCACCAAGGCCCCAACCACCCGACCCAGCCCCCCCGTGGGCGGAGGGGGTGGCCGGGCAAGAAAACACCCCAGCTATCACCCCAAGACTGCCTGAAAGTCCCGGGAGGATTGATAAAGGGTCCAAGGCCTCCAGGTGTGCAAGACTTTAATTGACTCCTCAGGGCTATGGGCGATCAACTCCTCCATACGGTGAATAGAAGACTCCTCCTCCACCCAGTCAGCATTGGACGGAGGAACGGATTGATGCCAGCGGCGGGGGATCACCGTCTTTGCTGCCTGTAAGAGATGTCGGGTCAGGGATTTCTTGTAAGAGGATTGGGAGAAGGGGAACATAAATAGAAGAGCTGCTTCTGGGCATTCCGGAATAGAGGTCCCACAGCAATCCGAGATAGCCTGAAGGACTTTCTTCCAGAAGGGCTGCAGGACTGGACACCCCCACCAAATATGGGACATAGACCCTGCCTCCAAATTACATCTCCAGCAGGTATCCGGGACACTAGGAAACCATTTGTGAAGCAGAGTCGGCACCCTGTACCACCTGGACAGAACTTTAAAGCTTGTTTCCTGTGCCTTGCACGCTATCACCGCCTTATGAGTGAGAAAAAAGCACTTTCTCCATTGATCAACCGTAAAGGTCCTCCGCAGCTCTTTCTCCCAGGCCTTACAATAATGAGGAAGTTCCTGACCAGTGGACGAGATTAGCCACTGGTAAAGCAGGGAGAACAGATGCATGGGGAGCGATGGCGAGACACATAGTTCCTCGAATGGAGAAAGTGCTCTAAGAGAGATCTTTCTTTTTACAGTAGCAGTAAAGAAGTGCCGAAGCTGTAAATACTCAAATCTATGCCTATCAGATGGAGGGCAGTCCTGAATCAAATCCCCTAAGGGGCAACAAGACACCCCTATTGTGTACCTGCACTGTGAGGAGAGGGCGATATTTAGATTGCCCTAGGAATGACCGCCCAGAGGCGCCCGGGGGAAATAGATGATTGTCTGAGATGGGAAAAAGGGGGCCAGCTAGGTCCAATAAAGGGGTCGGGGCCTTAGGTTTCATTATTATAGAGAGCGTGTGAACTGTACTGAATGATAGAAGTTTAGGGTCTCGGGTCGAGATGCTCTGGGCCCATGGAAGAGAAATTATCGCCCTGGGGGGGGGGGGAGGGGGACCGTTTGCGCAGTTCCCTCCACCCAAAAGCTTATCCTGGGGACTATGGACCAAGTCCAAAAACCTAGCATAAGCAGCCGCCAGGTAATAGACCTTGCAATCTGGTAAGCCCACCCCCCCCTCCGTCATGGGCCTAGACAGCAGTTCCCTCTTAAGTCTCGGGCGACGAGAGAACCATATAAACTCGGTGAAACATCGCTGGAGTTTAACCCAGAAGGAAGAGGGCAGGGGGATCGGAACCGTTTGGAACAGATATAGCAGTTTCGGGAGTATAGACATTTTAATAATATTCACCCTGCCAAACCATGAGAAGTCACCCCGTCCCCAGACATCGAGAAATATTAGCCAGCAGAGGTTGGAAGTTGCACTCATACAGGTGTGACAGATCTCTAGGAATTTTGATCCCCAAGTACGAAATCTCCCTCTCAGGCCAAGAGAAGGAGTAGTTAGATTTGATGGCCTGGACAGTGGGTTGGTTAAGAGAGATATTCAAGGCTTCCGATTTTGAGTAATTAATTTTATAGTTAGACCATAGGCTGAATTTATCCAACTCGGACAGCAAGGAGGGGAGGGATATAAAAGGCTCCTTCAGATAAATCAATAGATCATCTGCGAAGGCCGAGCACTTAAGCTCCTGCCCTCCAATCATGATGCCCTTGATATCCGGGTTGGATCGCACCGCGGCCAGCAAATGTTCCATAATTAGGATATACAATAGCGGCGACAAGGGGCATCCCTGCCTAGTACCATTACGTATGTCTATGGGGCCAGATAGCGCACCATTAACTTTAATTCTCGCCGAGGGGTTTTGATAAAGCGCTAATATTTTGGCGGTAAAGATGGGGCCAAGTCCCACATGCTTGAGGGTATCGGTCAGAGAGTCCCAAGAGATCCTGTCAAAAGCTTTTTCAGCATCAAGAGACAGGATCATCAAGGGTTCCCCATGCGACTGAGCATAATGAATAACGTCCAATGTCTTCAACGTGTTGTCCCTAGCCTCTCGACCCGGGGTAAAGCCCACCTGATCCGGGTGAATCAGGGTTGACAGGAGTGGATTGAGGCGATTCGCCAATAATTTGGCATAAATTTTGAGATCCACATTGAGAAGGGAAATCGGTCTATAGCTGCCACAAACCTGCGGGTCCTTGCCCGGTTTGGGCAGCACTGTGATATGGGCCGCAGAGGCCTCCTTGGGGAAGGGGGAGGAGACAGAGACAACGTTGAAAGCATTCAGGAGAACTGGGGAGAGTGAGTGGAGCAAGGTTTGGAAAAATTTGCTGGTAAATCCGTCTGGCCCCGGACTTTTCCCACTGGGGAGATCCCTAATGGCCAATTCTAACTCCCCTGCCGAGAAAGGGTCCTCTAGCTGCCGGATGGTGTCATCCGGAAGTGTCGGGAACGGGGAGAGAGGTTCCCGCCCCGAGGAAGGTGGAGGAGGTCGACCACCGGAGAGATTATACAACTTGGAGTAAAATGATTGAAACTCCTTGGCAATCTCGGGGGTGGAGTTGACCAGGGAGCCTGCGCTATTTTTAATACTAGTGACCAAGGATTGCGCTGTTCTGTTCCCAATTGCCCTTGCTAAGAGCCGACCACTTTTATTCCCATATTCATAGAACCTGCTTCGACCCTTTTGCAATAGTCTACCCCAAGAGGCCTCAAACAGTAAACGGACCTCCACTCTGGCCAGCAGCAAGTCCTGCAGCACCGTGCTAGAGAGGGCCTGTTTGTGTAGGAGCTCAAGCGAGGTTACCCTTTGCAACGCCCGCGCAATAGCTGTTGTCCGGGCCTTTTTAAGGCGGCTCCCGTGCTTAATCAGGATTCCACGGAGAACGCACTTCAAGGCCTCCCATTGAAGAAGAGGCGAAGTGGGGTCAGCAGCGTGGTCCTCCCGGAAGTGCTCAACAGTCTGCCTGAGCTCCGCCAAACACACCGAATCCAGCAACAAGGACTCATTAAGTCTCCAGGGTCGGGCGTGTGCAGAGAGGGAAGGGACATGCAGGGATATAAAGATGGGGGCATGATCAGACCACAGTACATACCCTATGGAGGAGGACTGCAGCCACGGAAGCGCACTGTGCTGAAGCAAAATATAGTCGATTCTACTGTATGTGTTATGAGGATGCGAATAAAAGCTGTAGTCCCTATCAGATGGATGTTGAAGCCGCCATCCATCAACTAGCTGGAATTGCAGAAGGGCCCTCTTAACACGTTTAATGGCCGAATATGCTACGGAGGAACGCCCAGTCGAGTTGTCCAAGGTGGGATCAAGGGTCAGGTTGAAGTCCCCACAAAACAAGATGGTGCCCCTGGCCCGTGAGTGCAACTCGTCCAGGACCTTCAACAGGAAAGTGACCTGTCCGTAATTCGGAGCATAGACATTGACAATTGTAAAATCCTGGCCATTGATGTTGAGGACTAAGATGAGATATCTGGCCTCCGGATCAGCTATGCATTCTACAACCCGATGGGCCAAAGACTTGTGGATGGCAATAGCCACCCCTCTAGTCTTGGAGTGAGGACAGTTAGCAAAATGCCACTGGGGGAAATATCTATCTTTAATTGAAGGGGCATGGTCAGTTTTAAAATGCGTCTCTTGGAAACAGACTATGTGGGCTTTATGTCGATGAAAGTGGTAGAGGACCTGAGAGCGCTTCCTAGGGGTGTTGAGGCCCTTGGCGTTGAAGGATGCCAACTTAAGGTCTCCCATTGTGCTTAAAAAGTTGGCACGCGCCGCGCGCCTCCAGCATCCAGCGGGGGACAGGTGGGGAGGGGGAAAAGTGAATGAAAAGAAAACAGGCAGGAGAGGGGTGCAGGAAGGTAAAACCGGGAAAACATAAAACTCCCGCACACGGAACTACGAATAATCTTAAGAACCAGGAGAACCAAGAGGCCCACATGTGGCCTAAGGGCAATCCAAACCCTACTCGGGGAACGTGCATGACAGGCCTGCCATAGAAGCCGCTCCCACACAATAATGAACAACACTGATGAAAGAGAATCCAAAAACATTGCGATAAAGGCATAAACAGCAAATACCATCCTACAATCTTAACCAGCAAAGGTCTCACATTGCTCCCGAATTAAGCCAGGGAAAGAATGAAAATAACATAACATTCCTCAATAGTGTTCCTAAAAGGGAAGAGAGAGGGGAGAGAGAGGGAACACCTGCAAGACCTATATAGCTGATAAGCGAAACCTGTAAGGCAAAACCGTTAGAAGGGACATCATTTCGAGTCTCTCAAGTGCCTGCAGCCGAGTTGGGAGAAGGGCCCTTGTCGGTGACTAGGTACGTTTTAAGCATACGGGAGCCCTTGGAGCGAGGTCTCCTGGGCGGCAGACCTCTGGCATCTGGTAGGAATCCAGGAGAAGTACCACGGGCAGCAGCACCCCTCCCCCCCCACAGACACAATGGGCCAATCAGACAAGGTGACATCGGGAAGTTGTAAGTCCCGCATAAACGGGGGTAAGTCCTCAGGGGAACGGAGAGTATAGGTACGTTCGTCACGGTGGACGATAAGGGCAAAAGGATATCCCCATCTATAGGGAATGCTTCTTTCCTTCAGGACGCCAAGAATGGGTTTCAGCATCGCCCGCTGTGCCAACGTGTGACGAGACAAGTCCGGGAATATCTGCAACGGATGGCCCTGATATGCCAGGGATTGACGGGATCGGGCCTTCTGAAGAATCTCCTCCTTAAGAACATAAAAGTGGACTCGACAGACTACATCTCTTGGACGTTGAGAATCCTTGCTGGGAGGGCGCAGGGCTCTATGGACTCGGTCCAGCTCTATGTGGGTATTTGGGTCACGGTCCAGGATAGTATTGAAGACTTGTGATATGGTAGAGTAGAGAGCTGAGGCAGGCACCGACTCTGGGAGGCCTCGGATCCGAAGGTTATTCCTCCTCCCTCTGTTCTCCACATCATCAAGGTGCTGTTGAAGGGCAAACAATTGAGATGAGTGTTGTTGCACCACTCCCTGCAAAGCGGAAAGAGAAGTGGAAGAAGAATCCTGAGCCTGCTGGAGACTGTCCACCCTGTTGGTCACCGCTGATAGGTCAGAACGAACCTGAGAAAGTTCCTTCCTATACTCATCCAGGAGCCGTTTTGTCATAGAAGAAATGTCCTGTCTGGTGGGGAGATCCTGTGTAAGACGTTGGAGATCCGCCAGGGTTATCGGCTGGCTGGCCGCAGCGGATGGCTTAGCATGATCAGAAGCAATTCCTGAAGATGGGGCATGAGGCACCTGCGCGGGAGAGCCAGAGATAGGAGCAGAGGTCCACTGACTAGAGTGGGGGCTGTTGCACCCCTGCGAGGGAGAGGCCACTAGGAGGTCGGCATGTGGAGAGTGGGTGGACATGGTGGTGGCCCGCGCGGGCGACAATGACGAACGCCCTCCTACAGGACTGTCTGCATGGGCTCGGCCAGAGTCAGCCCCCCAGGACGATCCCGTGGACCATGGGGAGGAATAAGGGCCATGACCCCTGTCAGGGGCGGCATTGGGGCCACCTGAGGTGCAGGAGGTGGAAGATGTCCAGTCCAAGGGTCCCCACTGTGCTGCCAGGGGATTGGTTGCATCCCCAGAGACTCCTGCAGTCAGGGAGCCAGCCTCCACATTGAGTGGGGAGTCCAGAATGGGGGGTCCGGTCTGTAGAGACCCCCCTGTGGGAGACCCAGAGAGAGGCAAGGCCCTGGAGATAGGAGCCTCATAATCATCAGCCAGCAGCCTAGAGGATTCCCCTCTTAAGCTGACTGATAGGGGAGAGTTGGGGCATGACTCACTGTTTGGACGGCCGTCCACTTGAGGAGCGCAGGAGTCCGTCTGCGACAGGGAGCCTGCAAGGCCCGAGGCGCCTCTCCGGTCCGCTCCCAGCTCCGTGCGCGTCACAGGGCCGTGACACAGAGGCGCAGGCAGTGGCGCAGGCACAGCCGCGGCAGACAGCGGAGCCGGCTGTGCTTCCGGAGCGGCGTGCGGCGGCGATCCAGTCCTCAGCCTCACACCAGGAGAGGCCGCGGCAGGTGAGGGAGACGGACGCATGTCCCGCGGGTCCGGGCCGGCGGAAGAGGCCGCAACCGGCGCCATGATGCCGCGAGCATGATGTGCGGAGCGGTCAGCATCCAGGCGTCCCAGAGTGGCCAGGGATTCAGGTAGGAGCTCGGTGAGCTGTGCCCCTCTTCTCCTACGGGCCGAGCGGGTGGATGGAGTCTCTGTGGGGATTAGCGCGGCCCGGCGGGTCTCTGAAGCGGCGGTGTCCGGTCGGCCATCTTGGGACCCACGCTCCATCGGGGCCTCGGGAGGCATTAGGGCCGCATAACGGCCGAAATATTGGCTGATGTCCCCATGGATGGGTGCAGGGTCAGCAGGAGGACCAGTTTTGCCTTTTTTGGAGGATTTGCCCATAATGAGCAGGCGGATGGCGGCGGATTCTCAGGGAAGATCCAGGGAGCTCAGAGCAGAGCGACTTCACGCGGCCATAGCAAACCACGCCCCCCTGAAGATGTTTTCTAAATACATTAGTCGTTTGATTTTACCTTGGTCATGAGATAAGAGATTTTATCTGCTCTAAGTGCACACAGGTTTCACTGGCTACGTCCATAGCTTTGCTTCCTGTTTAGACAGAGGACAGGGAGTGACATCACCATGAACAGAGCTCACTCTCAGAGAAGACTCATTATTTCTAACAAGATGAGCTTCTGTTTAGCCCATTCCTGGCTGGGATGGAGGATTTAAACCTCTTCCTGTCTGCATGGCCCTGCTGGTGATTGCTACTGTGACCTAGTTTTTCAGTTTGTGCTCTGCTGTGTCGATTTTGCTGGTTTTTGGATTTTGGCTCGTCTTTCTGGTTGCTCTTCTGCGTTGTCCTTTGGTACAGCGTATACTCCTGGTGTGACCTTGGCCCATCGGACCAGTCTCTATTTGTCGTATGTTCAAACTTGGAAGGGAGAGGCATGAACCGCACATCCTCACACTATACGTTTATCTAATGCTTCTCAGCAAAACTTTATAAAAAATGAACAGGAGGTTCTTAGTATACCTTTTGATCAAAACGTATAGGCCCACTTGCCACGTCGCGGCGACCTCTATTAAGTGGGTCCCTACGCTAAATGGGGGCAACACTGCATGGCGGCCACCACCGCAGCAAAAACCACACAGATGAGGGGCACAGCCCAGTGGCCCAACAGCACCACTGCTGGCTGACCTAGCCCCCGGCTCTGGACTGCACCACCCCACCAGCACAGCATCACAGCAGCAATGGCCGCCACACAGAACCACCACTACAAATGGAAAGGTAGACACTGCTCACCTTCCCAGGGCTCCCTGCATACAGACTGCAAGAAACAGGGCATTAACGCTTATACAGATTACTGCTAATTAAAAACACCTGGGCCAAATGGGGAGGAGTGCTGGTCCATGTGTGAAAAGAAAGACATGTATAGACAAACTTGGAAGGGAGATGCATGCACCGCACATCCTCACACTATCTAATGTTTGTCGTATGTTGTATCTGTTTCACGTTTGTGTTCTGTTTATTGTCTGTTTGTCACTTGCTTATCAGGGAATTATTCAGGAAGAGGTTCAAGTGCAGGGTCAACCTTCTCAGGGCGGGAGCTCTGCAAACCAGGGCGAGATTAGGCAGACCCTTACAGTTTACAGATAAGCAATAGTTTTCACCCCTCAGAGCACTTGTATCTTTGTTTATTGAAGAATAACTCTCCTGCATTTATGTCTTTGTAATGTCTCAGCTAACTATTGTCACGTACCCGGACGTAGGAGGTGAATCCACTGGACCACCGCAAGCGATGGTGTAAGCCACGCCAGGGAACGGAATCTAAGTAGGTCCCGGTTTTCACCAGAGCCCGCCGCAAAGCGGGATGGACTTGCTGCGGCGGGAGTCTACCAGGTCGTTACCCCTGACGTGACTTGCTTGCGGTGGCAGCCAAGGTATAGCATGGTGCAGAATCGTCAGGCAGGCTCGTAGTCGGGGACAGGCAGAAGGTCAGGGCAGGCGGCACAGGTTCGTGGTCGTGGACAGGCACTAGGTCAGGGCAGGCGGCAAGATGCGTGGTCGAGGAACGGAAGCTAATGGTACGGTACACGGTAAGTCAGAACAAGGCTTGTAACGCTTTCTCTATAGGCTGAAATGGCACTAAAGATCCGGCAACAGCCCCAGGAAGGGGCAGGCTTAAATAAGGGCAGTGACCGGCAATAGCCAATTACCGGTGCACTGGCCCTTTAAATCTCGCAGTTCCGGCGCGCACCTTAGATGTCGGGGACGCGCGCACCGGGAGGTTGAGACCGCAACAGGAGCGCGGCCGGGTAAGAAGAGAGGAGCCGGGCCGGCCGGATGAACGCGCCCACCGCCCGTCATGCGGGCGGCGGTGCCGCACGTACGGCGACCACGGGCCCACCCGTGACAATTATAGAGAAGTTAAATATGCTAATCACTGCTAAAGAACCACCCACAGCCTTATAAAGGCAGTGAGTTTAAATCTGCTTATGACTCAGTGAAACAGCATGATGAGAAAAGTCCTTTAAAGGGGTTGTCTCACTACAAGGATTGCTTTTTATGTTAAAGATCTTGAAAAAAACAGGTCACTTTGCAATATGTGTCCATTAACAATGTCCTACCTATTTTTAGATATCCCCTCTTGTATGGGCTGCATCAGCTCTTCAGGTTGCTATAGCTACAGAATTGTTTGATCTCTTCTGATAGGCTGCCAGTGCTGGACGCTATGGCTACAGACCTGGTGTCCGCAGCAGCTCATCACTGCAGGCCAGTAGTAGACAGTAAAGCCAGTAAACACGCCTCTGAATTAAAACATGAAACTGAGAAAACAGGACTTAGGTAAGATGAATCGATGTAGTGAGACAACCCCTTTAAGTTAGTGAGGTTAAAAGATTGCAGCAAGTCAAAAAGTATAAGATGAAGGAGGACTGTTCAAGATAGACATGTTGTTTGAGGATTTTAAAGGGGCAGTCCAGGAAATGTAATTTTTGCTTCATGATAAGGAGTCTAGCTTTTGTACATCCTATCAATAATGTTTTTAGCATTGGCTTTATGCTACTGGTCCAACCACAAAACATACTGTAGGAAATTATTATTCATTTCAGTGTTCCGGTGTAAAAGAAAAAGTCGCTATTTTCTGCACAAACCTTACTCTCTTAATTTGGGACTTTCTAGCTATTTTAAGCCGAGCTCACCACTTCCCTTAAAAAGTGGGTGAAGCTAAGTGTAGACTATGACAGAAATCTTTTCCAGGTCCTAGGCAGCATACATTTTTCGATCATGTGTATAGATACTGAAACATGCGCCAAATGTATTAAGCCTCAATATATTTGGCACATATTACTACTGTGCACTTTTCACTAAGACTGGTGTATTTAACACCAGACCGTCATTTTGCTATATCCATTTCTACATTACATGAGCCAGAAGTGTCATCTTATCAGTAGACTGGGTTCATAATTCAGGCGCATTCTATACTATTGTAATTTGCTTAAAAATTGGCGTCTAAGCACCATGAATCATACATGTCGCCCTATGTGAGGACGACATGTATATTCGGGGCTGCACCAGTTTTCTGGTGTCCTTTCAGCTCAAAAACTGTCACAGCCCTGTTCTCTAGATGTATGAGCAGGTGCACTCCAAATGTACAGTAGGTATATTTTGCGGCGCCTGAGGCACTTTGTAATGTGCAAAGATGTGGGGGCATTCTGGGTGCGTTCGCACCACAACCATATGATTCTCCACATTTATGACTGGAAGACAGCAAAACTAGATGCATTACTGCTGGAACAGCCAGAACAAGTTAAAGGTGGTTTACCTGAGCCTGAGTTGTCGCAGTGGAGACATAACCTAAGTGTTAGCTACAGCAGTCTATCCACTGGAGCTAGGACTTAGGGCATGGTCACACGGCAGTTTTGGCAGCGGGATTTGCCGCGGCTCTCGATGCGGTTCCCGTGGCCAAAACCTCGTCAAACCTCGCCGCAAACTCACGTCTCCCGACGCGGGTTTGCGGCCCGGGCGCTGGGTGTGGTCTCGGCGCGGGTGGGGCGTGGTTTGGGGCGCGGCTTGCGCCGATGGTTTGCCCCCATGCAAATTAATAGCAGCGGGCAAACCGCACCGCGAGCTGTGGCCCCGAAGCCGCGGCCAAACCTGCGGCGTGTGAATATTAACGCGGTTTCCAATAGGAAACCATGTTAATAAACTAGGCGCGATTTGGCCGTGGTTTTGGCAGCGGACACCGCGTCGGAACCCGCAGCCAGAACCGCGCACCAATCAGCCGTGTGAACAGGGCCTTACCTTTGGGAGTCAGGAGTCTGTGCTCTCACTGGCGGGCTGCTGCTGTAAGGGAAAGCAGGAGGGAGCGTGGGGGAGCAGGTGGGCCATGCTGCTGTGCAGGCACTGAATGCAAGTGGGAAGATGAGCCATCACCTCTCCACTTGGGACAGAAAAAGGTAAATAGAGCTTGGGTTTACTGAGATTTTCACTGGCTCCCCTGTAGGACCCTTTGCTCAGGGGGCACCTGGGTAGCTGCCTAGCCTGCCCAATCATTAAGACAACCCTTCCTTTGAATAGTGAAAGACTAATGGTATATTGGTATATATATATATATTGTAAGACTCACACTCGTCCAGCCGCCATCTTGGACAGTCTCAGGGGGTCTTCAGCTCTGCGGATCGCCGCTTTGGTAAGCAGAATGGCACACTGACACAGGTCTTCCGTTTAACACTGGCCTCAACCAGCTTTATTGAGGTCCAGTATACAGAACACAAACATCAAAAATACAAATAAACACCTAGGCGTCTAGCCACTGTCTACACATTGAGTCCCTCACTAACCTGCGGCCAGGACCTACGTCCAGCACCGCCAGCACTCAATTCACCAGCCTCCACTGGTATACAGGCTTCCTCAAGGCAGCCACCTGCTTGCCTCAAGCCTGGGGGTTAAGAGCCTCCTCTCACCAGCTCCACTGCTGCTCCAACTTGCAGCTGACCACACCCCCCTGATTACCTAGAGCAGCAGGCTTTTGTAGGCCTCCAAGGCCATGCCAAAAACATGTGCTGGAACATGGGAACATGGGGAGTAGACACCCACCCGACACATTGTCTACTCCCAATAAGAGCTGACCCCAAGAACGGCTGAAAAGCCAAACTAACCATATACCTTTGCCAACCACTTAGTGTGCTGACAATACATCTGACCGGCTCCTATTCCACCAAGGCCACATATCTTGGTGGCATGTCACATATACCACTACGGTATATCTCCACCTAGTGGCAGAAAACAGGCAACTACATGTAGCCGGGTCCGCCACATACCCCTCCCTCTGATAAAGCCGTAGGGCTTTCTCACCTTGCCCAGGCTCCCTCCGGGGTCAAAGCTCCTATTTTGGGGCAACGTCTTCCCTACAACCTCAGGGCAGAGACAAAATGGTCCCCATACAACTCAGTTGTGGGCTCATACCATCTGGGGATTTAAACATGCCCCCCTCCCCCTCACTAGGGTTTGAGCATACACCCATCTCATCTCACAGGGGGACTACAAGTCCCAGCATGACTTTTCTCTTCACCCTCTATAGTGTCACACTCTGGGTCTCCATCACAGATACACTGCTCAGAACTGCACACAGAATCTGCCTTGGCACACATTTCTTTTCCAAACGTATTATCACTCTCCTTTGAACAATCAACATCAGTCCTCTGCAGCACTGACACAGTACAGCATCCACTGCAACTGAGACTCTTCACAGAGGGTTTGTTCCCTTTGGTAACTAACCAGTACATTCACCATCATAGTCTCCTCCTGCATGGTAGCAGAGCAATCACCTTCCTGGGAAGCTGTTTCTCTATCAGGCAACACACTTGCAGAGTTCCCATTACAGCAGGCAAAAATCTCTCTGGGACCAACAGGAGCAGAACCTAACTGCTGGCTATCCCTCACAGGACACACAGCACCTGTGCTACTTGGGCTGCTCTCCCCTATGACCTCTAGGGGCACACTAGAGCTAATCCCCTCAGCTGCACTTGGTGAAGTGGCTTTAGCAGCGAGTTCACACACTGCATTAACTGGAGCTAACTCTGTCCCAGAGCCAACATCCCCCTGCTAGTCCCCGGAGTCGATTGCTAAGGTCTTAACAATCGACTTGAGGCCTTAACAACCGGCTTAACGACTGTTAGCGACTTCACATGCAGTAAATTATGTGTCCCCCAGTGAAGGTAAAAGGGTCCCCCAGTAAGTTATACGCCCCCCAGTAGGTGGTTATATACTTTATATATCTCCCAGTAGGTAGGTGTGTAGTTTATATGTCCTCCAGCAGGTATATAGGCAGGTTATGGATCCCCCAGCAGGTATATGGGCAGGTTATGGATCCCCCAGCAGGTATATAGGCAAGTTATGGATCCCCCAGTAGGTATATAGGCAAGTTATGGATCCCCCAGTAGGTATATAGGCAGGTTTAGGTCCCCCAGCAGGTATATAGCCAGGTTTAGGTCCCCCAGCAGGTATATAGCCAGGTTTAGGTCCCCCAGCAGGTATATAGCCAGGTTTAGGTCCCCCAGCAGGTATATAGGCAGGTTTAGGTCCCCCAGCAGGTATATAGGCAGGTTTAGGTCCCCCAACAGGTATATAGATAGCTTATAGGCCCCACAGCACGTGTATATTTAGGTAGCTTATAGGCCTCACAGCACATATGTAGGTAGCTTATAGGCCTCACAGCACATATGTAGGTAGATTATAGCTCCTCCCTGCACGTATATAAGTAGATAATAGCCCACCTCCCTGCACATATAACAGTAGATAATAGCCCCCCTCCCTGCACATATAACAGTAGATAATAGCATCCCTCCCTGCACATATAACAGTAGATAATAGCATCCCTCCCTGCACATATAACAGTAGATAATAGCATCCCTCCCTGCACATATAACAGTAGATAATAGCATCCCTCCCTGCACATATAACAGTAGATAATAGCATCCCTCCTGCACATATAACCGTAGATAATAGCATCCTCCCTGCACATATAACAGTAGATAATAGCATCCCTCCCTGCACATATAACAGTAGATAATAGCTCCCCTCCCTGCACATATAACAGTAGATAATAGCCCCCTCCCTGCACATATAACAGTAGATAATAGCATCCCTCCCTGCACATATAACAGTAGATAATAGCATCCCTCCCTGCACATATAACAGTAGATAATAGCATCCCTCCCTGCACATATAATAGTAGATAATAGCCCCCCTCCCTGCACATATAACAGTAGATAATAGCCCCCCTCTCTGCACATATAACAGTAGATAATAGCCCCCTCCCTGCACATATAAAAAATAGATAACAGCCCCCCTCCCTGCACATATAACAAATAGATAACAGCCCCCCTCCCTGCACATATAACAATAGATAATAGCCCCCAGCATGAATAGCGCTAATTAAAAGTAATACCCTGACAGCACTTACCTGACCTCGCTCCCTGCCGCTGTCGCTGCTCCCGGTCTTTTCTTCAGCGGCGTGACGTCACCAGGCCGCGCGCGGGCAGCGTGATGACGCGCACACCGCCTGGGCTGTGCACATCCTGACTGCGGCCACAGATTATTCCGCGGAGCTCTCTGCTCCGCTGAAGCATCTAACTGTATGTGCGTCCGGCGGACGCACATACAGTTAGTCCCGCCACCGCTGCCGTCGCCAAGGTCCTAAGCCGCTAAGCCGATAGCTTAGCGACTGGTAGCGGCTTAGGACCCTAACGATCGGCGGTGGCGGCGGATAGCGGCGGCGCCGGGGACTACCCCCTGCTCAGGCTGTGTGGCCGGATCATGGATCACAGGCAGATTTATAAGACATGAGGTAATAGCATCATCATTCCCCACAGGTAATACAGCTTTTAAGACACTGAGTCCACAGTTCACAGTCATTCTGCTGATATCAGCCCCCTTCTCCTGTTCAGGCTGCATGTCCGGGCCTCCATTTAGCCCAGCCAAGTCCACACATAGGTCATGCACATGACCTACAGTCCCCCAGAACGTAACAATCCCCACTGGAGCAGCCTTACCAGGTCTGTGACGAGTCTCCACACTGGGAATGGTGTCTGGGTTCGCTCTGGAACTCTCCTGCTGACTGTTCTCATCAGCCATGGGTGGTGCTTCATCCACCTGGAGCTCCAGGGCTTGCAGCTGCGAACTCTCCGGCCTCCTCCTGAGAGGGCAGTCAGGAGCACATCTCTCCACTCTGTGGCACCTCCAGCACGGCTCCCTCTGCTGGATGGTGGTAACAGGCTCCTGCTGATGAACATGGTTGCCCATGGCAACAGCAGCACGTAGTTCCCTCAGTGACTCCGTGTCTCCGGAAGTGGACTCCTTTGATGGACGACACGGCCTCCTGGTCACAGGACCTCCGCTCAAGCAGTCGTCAGGTTGGTTGCCCATAGCAACGGCTTTCCCCACTTCTGGTTTTGCATCCTCCTGCACACAAACAGTCCTTGTTAACCCCAGACTGGCCAAAATCCCCATCTTCAGTTTGGGGTAATCTCTTGTGTCTTGCACAGACAGATCACAGTACACCCTCTGGGGTCTGCCAGTTAGATTGGGCGCCAGGACATCTGCCCACTGCTCTGGAGGTAGCCTCTCGCTTACTGCCACCCGCTCAAACGCAGCGAGGAAGACCTCCACATCTTCCCCTGCGGTCATCTTCCACATCGCCCTCTGTACAGCACGTCGGGCTCTCACCTCATCCTGAGCAGTCTCCATTGGTGACACAGCCTCCCTTTTGGTATTCAGCTGTGCCTGGAGCCTCAGATTGCATGCTCGCTGCTCTGCTATCTGCTGGGCCCACAGCTTGTTCATCTCCTGCTGCTGGGCGGTTGCCTCCGCAAGGAATTTAGCCAGCTCCTCCATGGCCAATGCAACAGTAACACAGTCTCTTTGAAACCGCAACAATTTTAGGCTTCTGGCCCTTTAAATATCGCTGTGGCCAGACTTCACTTACACCACTTCAGGTACCACATTTTATGCCCGCATCCTCCACCAATTGTAAGACTCACACTCGTCCAGCCGCCATCTTGGACAGTCTCAGGGGGTCTTCAGCTCTGCGGATCGCCGCTTTGGTAAGCAGAATGGCACACTGACACAGGTCTTCCGTTTAACACTGGCCTCAACCAGCTTTATTGAGGTCCAGTATACAGAACACAAACATCAAAAATACAAATAAACACCTAGGCCGTCTAGCCACTGTCTACACATTAATGAGTCCCTCACTAACCTGCGGCCAGGACCTACCGTCCAGCACCGCCAGCACTCAGTTCACCAGCCTCCACTGGTATACAGGCTTCCTCAAGGCAGCCACCTGCTTGCCTCAAGCCTGGGGGGTTAAGAGCCTCCTCTCACCAGCTCCACTGCTGCTCCAACTTGCAGCTGACCACACCCCCCTGATTACCTGGAGCAGCAGGCTTTTGTAGGCCTCCAAGGCCATGCCAAAAACATGTGCTGGAACATGGGGAGTAGACACCCACCCGACACATTGTCTACTCCCAATAAGAGCCGACCCCAAGAACGGCTGAAAAGCCAAACTAACCATATACCTTTGCCAACCACTTAGTGTGGCTGACAATACATCTGACCGGCTCCTATTCCACCAAGGCCACATATCCTTGGTGGCATGTCGCATATACCACTCGGGTATATCTCCACCTAGTGGCAGAAACAGGCAACTACATGTAGCCGGTCCGCCACTATATATATATATATATATATATATATATATATATATTTATATATATTATTTCATTTGCGGGAATCAAAGATGAAGAGTAATATGCTGGTCAAGTGTGAGTGAAATACTGCTTCTCAGTGTGTGAAAAGGTCTGGGAAAGCACCAGAAATCTCATACCAATGGGTATTTACCATCCTGTCAGGATGCCTTGAAGAGAACCTGTCACGCAAGTTATGCCCCCCTTGCTGAGGACAGCACAAGCTAGTGATAGTCCTGCTGTTCCTAGCGCTGTTTCCCTTATTCTGTAAGATGCAGCAGTTTTAGAGTATTTAATGCTCAAATCTGCAGTTTTCAGCCAGAAAAGAGTCATGAAAAGAGTCCGTTTAATTCATGCCCCACCCATATGAGGCTAACCCCGCCCACATCACAACTGATTAACCTATCGCTTTGAATAGGTAGAAATACTGAATAACTCAAGTGGGCCGGGCTTGCAGTGAATGGGTGGGGCTAACACCTGCTCATGAATAAGCTGGACTCTTTTCTGGCTGCAAACTGCAAGATTTGAGCATTAAAGGGGTTTTAGCGTTACAAAGATCATGTCTCAGATTATGGGGATAGTAAAAATAAGCACTTTTGTAATTGGGTTGCATTACCTCTGTCACTTGGTTTAGCAGATATCAGCTTCTCTGTAAATCTGTATTCTGTTTCTGCTGTTGCTCTGTTGCTGGTCGGAACGCCCCCTGGTCAGTTCCCTAGACACGCCCCCTGCACTGTGATTGGCTGGCTGAAATTTCATTCAGCCTGTTGGGATACGCCCCCACACATGAAATTCCCCCGCCCCGCCCCCTGCGCTGTGATTGGCTGCCTGCACACTCTTTGTTTACTCCCCTCTGAGCTGTTAAATTCGTTAGTGAAACCAAGGTCTGCTGCCTCTATGTACATCTCCCAGCTATAGGTGAAGGATCTGGGCAATTACTGCTCGTTTAAAGGGCTTTTGCCAAGAGGTTGATTCACCTCCTCACAGGTCCAGTCCTTAAAGGGGTTTTGTCACGAAGTAAAATTGATGTGGGAAGATTGTAAATTTAAATAATAAACATTTTCACCATTTATCATTATTAAAAATTCTGCACTGTTTTTGATTTAGCTGCTCCTTTAGTGATCCATTGTTTACAGCTCATCTCCAGGGGATACGACCAGGGCTCTGAACTCCTCAGTCCTGGTCGCACATGCTCAGACATCACTTCTCCTCTCAGGTACCTACTGAGTGTTCAAACCCCGGGTGCGGTCATTCTACTCCTGTCCTCTGTGGTCCTTAGTAATTAGTCAAATAGTGCAAATAAATAAAAAGAAACCTCAATCAGGTCTGTGCATTGATAAAGAGAAAAAAAAATCCACAGGTTAAGTTTCTGCAGGGATTTGAATCAAGGACCCTTGTGCTATAAAGCAAAAACATTACCTCTGAGCTACAGAGTATCTACTTGCAAATCAATACATAAACAGACCTTTCTTTGACTACAGAGAGGAAAGGCCTGGTGATGTCATCCTGCAGGGTCACATGATATGCAATTCAAACAAATCACACACGCCCCCTTCTGAGCACACCAAGCTGAAGAGCTGGATACAGGAGGTATGAAATGAGATCGCGGCAAAACCCCTTTAAGCTGCTACTTGGAAAAGAAGGCGTTCTGTTCCTCAGATCGAATGTAAGCCCCGCCTCCTTATGACATCATCTGTAGTGTATAACATAGGGATTCAACACTTTGTTTGTATAAGCTGCTTGTGTAGTGCAGTGCTTAGATGTTCAGCCCTGCAAGACAGAGGTTGGGAGTTCAAGCCCCATTAGTATTTTTTTTTCTTTTATAAATTGTACACATATGTAAAGATATGAAAATATATGTGTGAACATCTATAATTTTATTTATATACACACACAAAGGTCCCCTATATAGTGTCCCATCCTCACAGTAGTCACACCGAGCACTTCCAACATATGTGATACAATGTATATATTCTGGGGGATGAGAAATGATATAGGGGAGCTATGTATGTGTATATATATCATTATAGAGATTGACATATATATTTTAGGTCTCTCTACATATGTGTAGAATTTAGGGGGGAAAAAATATATACTCTGTGAGGGGACTAGAACTCCAAACCCCTTCTTTGTAAAGCCAACACTCTACCACTACTCTACCAGGCCAAGTTATTACAGGTCGAGCAGGGTCTTGTCTCAAAGCTGAGTGCTTCTCTCCCCATTTTCACTCACATGTCACTGACAGCAAGCAGAGGTCTTTACTTGAAGCTGACATTTGTCCTTGTAGTTGAGTAAAGGTCTCTGCCTGTTGTCAGTACAATTTGGGTGAACACCACTAGAAGTGAAAGCTGCTGGCTTTCAGCGTAATTTGTTTAATAAGAGATATAACAGGTGCTTGTGGAGCTTGTGGAGCCTGAAGGCTGCAGACATAAGCAGGCAGGAGGCTACAGAGCTGTTATATCCAGACAACCTTGTGCATCCCCTGCTTTATAGAAAATGATGATGTCACAGTTCTTCAGTGAGGACAGACACGCCTCCTGGGAGGAGAGACACGCCTGCTGACAGGAGAGACACGCCCCTGGATTTCATACTCATTCTGAGATTATTTACTGAGCAGCCCGAACAGCTCAAACGATAACACCCCTTTAAATGCTCTAAAACTACAGCATCTTACAGAATAAGGGACACAGCGCTGGAAGCAGCAGGTCTGACACTAGCTTGTGCTGTCCTCAGCAAGGGGGGCATAATCTATGTGACAGATTCTCTTTAACATTGTAAAAATGGTTGATAAGGAAATGGCACAAAAATTCTTTATGAGAGAGAAAGCCCAACCTAAATTTACAAAGTTAGTTTGTAGACTGAATGTCTACAAGCTTCAGAGGGAGCTATGGTAAAGAGAAGGGGTATAAAAGACAGAAACAAGGGAACTTGAATAGAGCACAATTGGGGAGGTGAAGGAAGAGACCTAAATGAGTGACTTGTCCATGAATGGTAACTACTGTTACTATTTTGTATGTTTGGAGTTTTGTTACCTTTATTGTTTAATAAGTAACAAGTGTCTCTGTAAGGCCTTGTCCCCACGGCACGGGTTTTCACCCAGATTTTCAGACGGTTTTTGGTTTTGAAAACTATCTGCAAACCAGGTGAAAACTTTTAACATGGACCTCTATGGAAAACCTGCACAGCAGTCCCCACTGTATGGGTTTTCCACCGGGCGACAGAAGAACATGTCTATGTGAAAGGAGAGGGCTTTTTCTCCGCTAACCGCAGAAAAGCTGCCTCCCTGCAGCCATGTGCATGGTACGAAAACAGTGCAAATACCGGTCGGATAAACCGACCGGTATTTGTCCTGTGTCGTGTAAACAGCCCCTAAGGCTATGTCTACACAGCACAGAAATACTGACGGATTCAGTATTTTGTATCCGCCGAAAATTCAACGGTACCCTGTGCGCATAGACAGCAATGAAATATCTGTGCTGTAGTCCATACAGCACGGATTTTTTACCATCGGGTTTCAAATTCAGCGGAATATGCAATATGTTGTATATTCCACCGGATTCGCCATCGGTCCTGTAAATTGAATGTACGGGGACAATGGCAAATCCAAAAACCGACGCCGGCTTTTGCGCAAATCTGCGTCAAAAATAGCGGTCCTATCACAGTTCAGCAATGTCAAAATGCTGTCGGATTTTGGACGACATTTTGACATATGGTGTGTGGACTTAGCCCAAGGCTATATCTACACAGCGATGTTAAAATGCCATCCAAAATCCAACGGCATTTTAACATCGCTGTACCGTGGCTTTTGGTGCGGTCGGTTTTTCCGCCGGCCCGATACATTGACTGTACAGCAATCCAACAGGAATCTGGTGGAAGATACAACATGTTTTAAAATTCGCCAGAATCCAGCAGATTTCAATAGCGACCGGAAAAAATCTATGTGGTGTAGACTACAGCAGGGATTTTCGATTGCAGTCTATGGGGCACTGAATTTCCGACCAAAAACCTGTGCTGTGTAGACATAGCCCGAGAGTAAAATCACACAACAGATTTTAATGAGGAATTCAAACTGGATTCCGCAATGGATTCCTTATTAAAATCCTCGTCTACGACCATTCACTTCCCCACACAGCGGATTTCAAATCCGTGGTACAGACAAAAAAGTTGGTTGTACTGATCAATAATTGTTTTTTCTGTTTATGAATCAATTATTAGCATTCCTGTTACTATATTGATTGTTTATTGAATGTATTGTGATTAGTTCTCCTGCATGTACAGTAGGGTGCCAATCCATTCTACAGAAAAAAAATAAGTTTGTTTTATTCAAAGTCTCACCCTCTAAAAATGTTGCAACTAATGATCTGTAATATCCTTTAAAAGATCGTTTCTTTTGGTTGTTTTTAAGAGGTGACTCAATTTCAGCCTTTGAACATGTAATAACTGTTAAAATAGAATTTGGGTAGTTTTAATATAGAGCAGCAATAAGGGCTCTATCGCTCCTTGAAACTCTCTACAATTTACTTATTTGTAATGTGTAAAGAATATTTAATATTATTATTATTATTATTATTATTAGTTAATTTTTCCTGCTTCAACATAAACTTGCTAGATTAGGCTATGTACACACGGCTTATTGCGCTACGTATAGTACATGCTGCAATACGCCGGGTGTTTTGGAACCACGCGCTGATCAGTGTGTAATTCCAAAGCACGGGGGACGGGGCGGCTGGGTGCTGGCCCCAAAGACATGCATTGTCAGCGGCGCGTAATCGATCGATTCTCCGATCGTGGATATAGTGGCGTTTGCCGATGATGTACTGGTGATGTTGAAAAATCCGCGACAATTTACAGGGGGGTTCTGCGAACATTGCGGGAGGTGGGATCCCTTTCGGGATACCACATTAATTTTGACAAAATGAACGCAATGATCCTTAAGGGACCAGCTAAACCTACATGGGCTCCACTTTACCCATTTAATTGGTGTATTAATAAGATGCCTTATTTGGGAGTTTCAATATCGAGACTTCCTTCTAATTTATACAAAAACAATATTACCCCTTATATAGTTTCGATGGAAGCTAGATTGCATGCATGGAAGCAGCTCCTGCTGTCCTATGTGGGCAGGGGAAACTTGATCAAGTTGGTAGAATTCCCCAAATTACTGTATCTCCTGCACTCTCTTCCACTTTATGTTAGGCGCAAAGATGAGATACGCATAAATATGCTTTTTCGACGTTTTATTTGGGGTGGTAAAGGGCCGCGGATCCCACTGGTAATCTTGCAGCAGCCCAGAGACAATGGGGGCAGGGCCGGGACGACGGGTAGGCCAAGGTAGGCGACCGCCTAGGGCGCCTACCTCTGCCTATCCCTAAGGGGCGCAGGCAGGGCCCCGACCCTCCCCGGGCTCCGGGCCGCTGCCGGGGGCCTGAAGCCCCGGGGTCTCTGTGCCCCTTTCTGCCGGGCGTGAGCGAGCGCTCCCTGCCCGCAACATGTCGGGCCGCTCCCCAAGGATACGGGGATCCTCCGGTAGCCGCAGGGCCGACACAGCGGGGCCCCCGGGGGTCCTCATAGCGCGAGGACCCGCCCGGCCCGGCGGCGCTCAGCTGGCACGTCGCATGAAGTGATGTCATCGCGACCTGGTCCCCTGGGGCACATACGCGTCACGGCCGGCCCCCCAGGAGCTCCCGGGAGGACGTCTGGCCTGAGGGGGGCCCGAAAAGCGCGCGCCCCGCGGGTTAAAAGGGAAGTTGTTGTTTTTACCTGCCTGTCCCCTAAAACCTGCCTGGGCCCCCAATTTTGCCGGGGCCCCTAAAGTCCCTGTAGCCCATAAGCCTGCCTTACCCTATTTGCCTGTGGGCCCCTATAACCCTCCCCTGAAAAGCCCAAAAAGCCCCCTGTAGCCCCCTATATCCCTGCCTGTAGCCCTATAAGCCTGCCTGAACACTATATGCCCCCTGTCCCCCCTATATGACTCCCCTGTACCCCTATAAGCCTCCCTGTGGCCCCTTTAACTCCCTGTGGCCCCTACATTGCCTGTAGGCCCTATAACCCTCCTTAGCCCCCCTATAATGCCTTACCCCTTATCCGCCGTCCCCAAAACCGCCGAAAGCCCCATTCCTGCCGGGCCCTAAAACCCTGCCTGTAGCCCTATATCCGCCTGTACCTCTTATAAGCCTCCCTTCCCCCTTAAATGCCTGCCTGGCCCCCATATGCCCCTGTGGCCCCCATATGCCTCCCTTGGCCCCTTAAAAATGCTGTGGCCCCTATATAATGCCGGGGCCACTACACCTCCTTGCCCTATAACCCTCCCTGTAGCCCCTAAAACCCTGCTGTGGCCCCTATAAGCCTCAGGTGGCCCCCAAATCTCCTTTGGGGCCCCCTATAACCCCTGCCTGTAGCCCCTTATAAGCCTCCCTGTACCCCCTAAGCCTCCTTTGGCCCCTATGCCTGCCTGGGGCCCCTAAAAGCCTGCCTGTACCCCTAAAGCCTGCCTGTGGCCCCATAAGCCTGCCTTGGCCCCCCAAAACCCGCCTGTGGCCCTATAACCCCTCCCTGGGGGCCCCTTTTTCCTGCCTGTCCCCTATAACCTCCTATCCCCTAAACCCTGCCTGTGGCCCTATATGCCTGCCTGTCCCCCATATCCCTCCTTTGGCCCCCAAAACCCTCCCTGGGCCCTAAAAAGCCTACCTGTACCCCCAAAAAGCCGCCGTGGCCCTTTAAGCCTGCCTGTGGCCCCTATATTACTACCTGTGGCCCCCTACGCCCCGCCTGTAGCCCCATAAGCCTGCCTGTAGCCTATAAGCCGCCTGTGGCCCCCATAACCTGCCTGTGACCCCCATAAGCCTGCCTGTGGCCCCATATGCCTGCCTGTAGCCCCTATAAGCCTGCCTGTGGCCCCTAAAAAGCCTGCCTGTGGCCCCCATATGCCTGCCTGTAGGCCCTATAAGCCTGCCTGTAGCCCCCAGCTATATACATGCCTGAGCCCCTATAGCTATATACCTGCCTGTGTGCCCCTATATTACCTGCCTTGACCCCTATAGCTATATAACCTGCCTGAGAGTGACCCTATGTCTATATACCTGCCTGAGAGTGACCCTATATCTATATACCTGTCTAACTGAGGGACTTATAAAACCTATAATTAAGGAGTTGCTGGAAATGGAGGATTCTAAAAAAATTTGTGTCCAAATCTGCAGGGACGAGTTTTTGGCCGGAGCAATCAGCATGAAGGTGTGAACCGGATTGGAGAAGAAAGGGAAAGTGAGCGAACGCTGATCGAAAAGACGTCTCCTGTGAGTCACTAAATGTAACTGCAGTGTAATCACTTAGATTTCTGCAGAGCGTCTACATACAACTAGTAGCTACCACTATATGGTCACTGTATGGCGGTGGTATGTGTAATCAGAGGCTGTGTACAGCTGATGTCACATGTGGGGGTTGTGTTTGGTCAGTGTCTGGCAGGATTATTTGATCCTTAGGTAGGAATAGTTTTGGGTCTTGGTTTTGTAGGAGTATTTTTAGTAACAATCATTCGTCTGGTAGATTTTCTCCATGTAAACGGTGGATTATTCGGTGACTGTTATTTTAGGGGTATTACACTGTCATACGGAGGGGAGCGATTTTGAAAAAGCAAATTTGTCAGGGGCTGATTTCCATTGTGCAGTGACTGCTGAGGAGATGGACGGAGCTATGTGGGATACGCAGAAAATTAGTGACAGGACCTGGCGCAGGGGTGAGAGGAATTGAGGTGGGGGGGGGCATTTTTGGGGAGCGAGGGAGGGGGGCGCCATTGGCTGTACTCGCCAATGGCACCAAAATGCCTTGTCCCGGCCCTGAATGGGGGTATTAATTTCCAAAATATTCGGGCATATAACGTGGCTGCGCTGATCCATCTGGCAGTGGACTGGTTGCAAAACACCTCAGTATACACAGATACTAAGCTAGAGCAATCCTTTGTAGGGAAGACCCGGTTAGTAAATCTTTTGCACCTGCCCTTGCATCAAATCCCAGAACTGATTCGATCTAACCCACTGATAGTTTCAACATGGCGGGGGTGGAAAAAATTTAAAGGGGGAAACTGCGGGGACTACTCCCCGCGCTTCAATGTTCCGCACTTTATAGGTAACCCGGACTTCCAGCACGGGGCCCCACATAAAGATTTCTACTTGTGGGAGAGAGGGGGGATACTGTCAGTTCATGATCTAATAGACACTGAAACACGTAGGATTTTACACTTAGAAGAACTAAGAGCTAAATTCCCGGAGGCAGGGGTCTCCTTTTTCCCTTATTTAAGTGCTCGAAGCTATGTTTTTTTCATTGATTCCCTGTTTAACACAGAAGGAATGGGACCCATTGTTACGTAAATTCTTGCTTAGGAGCACCACGGAAAGGGGCCTAACCACCCGTTACTACAAACTCTTGCATAAACCACTTGCTTTTTCGACATCAACGATGGCGCTGGCGAAGTGGGCAGGAGATGATCCTAGCCTGGAGGTCCATACTTTACTCACGGCACTATCTTACAGCCGCAAATTTCTACCCTCAAGCAGGTATTGGGAGATGTCTCTCCAGTTATATCACAGGGCTTATATTACCCCCAGTTAGAGGTCATCGCATGGGCATCTTCGAGAGCAGTAGCTGCTTCTGATGTGGGGAACTGGAGGCGGATATATTTCATTGCCTATGGAGTTGCCCAGTGATACAGGACTTTTGGGCACGGGTGATGTTGTTTACACGAACGCACTTGACGAATTATGTTCCTAGTAATTCCCTATGGGCTATATTTGGCCATATAGATGTCCAGTCGACCCCATGTGGGTCGTAGAAAACTACTATATATGATTTCAGCGGCAGGAGTTAAAACCATTTTGAACACATGGATACACGACTCACCACCTCCTTTTAGGATGTTTCTGGATAAATTGTCCTATATATTGAAAATGGATTGGGTAGAGGCCTCAGGTAAAAAGGAGACACATGTCAAAAACTTTTTCCAAGTCTGGGGTAGTTTTATTCCCTTGCTTCCACAGAGAATACAGGGGGCTAATAGGGAGTGCTTCATCCATACCACATGGTTTCAGGAACAGGTATTAATGGGAGAGACACCAATTTAGGTGATGCTGTGACTTGCCTTACCCAAAGGATGACAACACCTGCCTACGCCTTTGGCTTGCTTCTGGGTACCCGGGAACCCAGCCTTAAGCGATGGAACAAGATGTTGGTAGTAGAAAGCGGTGATCATGCTGACTGATCGCTTTGTCAGGATCAGAGGTGGGGGGTGGGCTTGGAGAACGGAGCACTTATTGATGTATGTTATATTGATGTATGTTGTACTTTTGCCTGGGCCTAAAGGAGCATGTAGCTTTCCTGTTTTTGCGACTTATGCCTTTTCCTTGTGGAGACAGACAGGAGTTGAAGGAAAAGGCATGGCCTATAATCTGAGTCACCATACTATCAAGAAGACCCTAGTCTAACATAGAGCAGGTCTAACTGCATTCAGAAAGCTTGTCTAGTGGTTGGTTGACTGGGAATTTGCATGTTTTCGGTTTTATGGAGCAGACATGAGATCGCAAAAGGGGGGCTCAGGTTGGGGTGTTTTTTAATATTGTTTTTATTTTTATTAATTTTAAAAATGGTGATACAGAGTGCACATGTTTGCAAACTTTGAACCTTCTCTTTTTTAATGACTTATTTACAAATTGTATTTTGCAATCTGTGATTGTTGTACTTTGTGTTACGTAATAAAAACATTTAAAAGAAAAACACAGAAAATACAATCATTCGTCCAGCCCCATAGACTACAAGAGAAAAGACGAACTGTAGTCCTCACAGCTTGTCTTTTCTACAATCGTCTTTCCGAGCCGACGTGTTATACAACATGTTGTATAATACGCCGGCACTTTTAGCTTTTCGGCGTCTTCCAATACAATACAATTGTATGGGCAACATAAAAAAAACAGAAGCAACTGTGTTTTTTGCGCAAAACATGATAAAAACCGCGGTTCTGCATTGGAAAAATAACGTCCACTTTCGGCCATGTTTTGTCCGATGCAGTGCAGCCATAGCCTAAGGCTATATCTACACGGCATAGCAATAATTGTCACGGGGGTGGGGGCGCTGCGCCCCCAGGATCGCCCCCCCCCCAGGGCCGGCGGGGGTGCCGGGGCCGCCCGCAAACCCCTCCCTCTTCCCCCCCTGCGCCGGGTTCTTACCCGTTGCGCCCGGTGAACCTATCCCCCCCCGTCCCGGCCACCGCACGCGTCCCATTGTTTAAAGGGCGCACGCGCGCCCCGGGCTTCTCTAGTTTTAAAAGAGCCAGCGTCCCGATAATTTTTTAATTGTCGGCCTGGTTCTATTTAAGCTAACACCCCCACACTTCCTGCCAGTCCGTTGGGTCTTACCGGCGTTTAAATATGAAGTTCGTCCTGTTACCCATGTACCATCCGCCTTTTACTTTTTCCTGCCCTTTTCCCCTGTTTGCCCCGCCTTCCCTTTGCCTGTCCCCGACTACGCCTCCGGTTTACGCGGGGGCCCACGCTGTCCCCCCAGCCGCCTCCAAGCAAGTCACCGGGGTAACGACCTGGTACCGACGCCGCGAAAGTCCATCCCGCTTTGCGGGGGGCTCTGGTGAATACCGGGGGGCTACTTAGATCCTTTCCCTGGCTGGCTTAGCTTCAGCTTTGCGGGGGCCCGCAATCCACTCCTGCTTATAGTAGGGACTGGCCATGCATTCCGCTAGGGTACCTCTGCCCGACCTCCGGATGTCAAGGGGTCGCCCGCAAACCCAACGTATTGACCCACGGCTATGAGCAGAACCTTTGCCCCTCTCCTCCATTGGCCCCGCCGCACCACATCCTTGCCCAGCATCCATTGCGCACCTGCCCAGTTTCGGGACCCGCCTCCTGCCACTCCCCTCACGCTACATGGAGACCCCAAAAAGCTGTGGCTTCATCACCAGTGCTCCATCCCCCTCGAGTAGGGACACCAATTCCCTACAGAGCGTGCTAAGGGGGCCCTTCATAATCACCCTTTGTCGGGAGACGCCTTGGCTTGGGCTACGCCATTGGGGGAAAGGGGGATCCCCTGAAGCCGACCTCCAAACCTTCCTCCGGGATTTCCGCACGGTCTTTGAGGAACGGGCCGTACCTTTTCGGCCGCCGCAGCACTCTCCGGCTGCGTCAGGGCGACACCACGGTGGGTCAGTTTGGGGTGCAGTTTCGCACTCTCGCTTCGAGCGGACTGGAAAACGAACTTTGGTGGCGACATTTTGGAAAGGGTCTCTCGGGACGAATCAAGGATGACACGCCGCTCGGGTCTCCCAGCGCTTTTGGTGACTTAACCCATTTAGCCACCCGAGCGAATGGGTTCGCTGAAAGACAACAGGGCCCCACCTTCAACGGGGGGTCGTCCGTCCACACCGCTTCCCCCCGCTTCGCTCCCACGTTCCAGCGCCACCTTTTCCTCCTCCTGGTCGCCGAGGAAAACCTATGCGGGGAGAAGCCTCCCTGTCCCAGGAGGAAGATCACACGTCGCCTGAAGACTGTCTTCTTTGTGGGGGGGTTTTTTGGCCATTTCATTGGGGACGTCCGTGCGCCCGGGGGAACTCCCCCCTAGGGCTCGTGGGAAGGAAACCCTAGGTCAAGCCCCCCTCTCCCCATCTACCATCCCCCGATTTTTGGTGTTTCACTGGACAGCGCCTTTTCAGGCCTCTGCCTTTATCGATTCAGGCTCCGGAAACTTCATAAGCCACGAATTGTGCCCAGTTTTCGCTCCCTGTGATCCCTTTCAGAAACCTATGTTCATCTCGCGGCCCATGGCGAATGCCTTAAGGCCATTCGCTTCCGTACTCCCCCCTTTTCTTGCGGGTTTGGGGGCTCTTCACAAGGAGTCTTTGCAATTTCTCGCCCCGCCCCCCAAAAAACCCTTTCTGGCCTCCCATAGTTGGCAAGACCATACCCCGACCTTAAATTGGAGCACAGTAAAGTCAGCGTTGGGGTTCCGCGGCCTCACGTCCCCCTGTCGAAGCCACAACCAGCTCCTCAGTTCCCTCCCTGAAATCTACCAAGCCCCCACCGGGCCCCACCTATGCCAAATGGGATTTTGCTGACGTTTTTTTGGGAAAGACAGGCCAAACGCTTCCCCACACCGGCCCTACGACTGTCCCTTTGATCGCAACCTGGTTTTTACTCCCCCCCGGGGGCCAGTCTATCCTCTCTCCGCCCGGGAACTAAGGCAATTCTGAGTACATCATGGAGAACCCCATAAAGGCTTCATCGTAAGTCCTCCCTCCGCAGGAGGGGGCTTTTTTTTTTCGGGAAAAAAAGAGGGGTCTCTCCGACCCTGCATCGACATCGGGTTTAAACAAAATTACATAAAAAAACGCTACCCTTTTCCCCTTGATCCTGAACTTTTCGACCGCCTGCGGGGCGCGAAAATCTTTTCCAACTGACCTACGGTCTTAAAACTTAATCCGCATTCGAGAAGGCGATGATGGAAAAACGTTTTAAATACTGGGACGGCCATTTCGAGTACTTGGTTATCCCTTCGGTCCTGCAACGCTCCTCTTTTTTCAAACTTTGAAAGAGATCTTTCGGGACCTACTCTACGTTTTGTGGATTTTTTACTTGGACGATATTCAAATTTTTTTCCCCTGATCTCGGACCCTCGCCCCCACCCGCCGGGTTCCCGCGACTCCGACCCACCACTTTTTGCCAAACTGGAAAAAATGCCTCTTTGAACTACCAGCTTCCCTCTTTGGGGACAGTTTCTATAAGGGTCTCCGATGGATCCTTCTAAACTTCCGCGTATTTCAGTGGCCACAACCGGGGGCCTTTGGGGGCCCTTTTAACGTTTTTTGGATTTGCCAACTATTAAAGCAATTTATCCCCCACTTCTCACACTTGTGGGTCCCCCGGGGGGCCCTAACAAAAAAGAAGCCAACCCAAATTCTGGCTCCCAAAGCTCAAGAACCTTTAACCGCTCAAAGCGGCTTCGCGTCGGGTCCGGGCCTGCCGTCCAGACCCTAACCCCCTTTTATTCTGGAAAGGGGTGTTTTTCTGTAGGGCCGGGGCTGTCCTTCTGCAAAATTTCCCCCTGGTAAACTCATACTTTCGGTTTTTTTCTCCAAAACGTTCTCTCCTGAGAAAGAAATACCATTGGTGATCACGAGTACTGGGCCCTAAAACGGCTCTAGAAGAATGGGGTCACCTGCGGAGGGGGCCCCCACCCTTTGACACTTTACGGACCACAAGACCCCTATACTTTACGGCTCAGCGCCTAACCCCCCCGGGGCCAGATGGTCGCTCTTCTTTGCCCTTTTACTTCCTCTACATTTTTTGGCCGGGGCCCAGAAAAAATCAGAGCTACGCCCTATCCCCTTCGTCAGATATGGTGGTCTGGGCCTCCTCCCCCCATATTGTTTCCCGGAAAACTCGTCACGCTGCTCCCTGGACTCCAACACCCACCCCCGGGAAGACGATGTGCGTCCCGCCTTGCACCTAGAATCCTGAAGTGGGGGCACTCTTCTCGTACACCGGGCATCCCACAACCCGTGCCCGTAATAAGGTCCCTCGCCAAACCCCGGGCCTTCTCCACCCCCCCTGTGCCGGAAAAAACCCCGGACCCATTAGCCATGGGCTTCGTTACCGACCCCCCCGCCCCTTCTGAAAACGGTCATCTGGGGGGTAAACCACGTTTTTTTCCCAAAATGGGTCACTTTTCCGCGCCTGATTACCTCTGCACCCCCGCGGCCCAACTTTTTTTTTAGTCAGTTTTTCGTTTGCACGGGCCCGTTACCATTCTCTCGGGTAGGGGAGTACAGTTTTTGCAAATTTTGGGGGGCCCTGTGGGCCGTTGCAGGTTCAGCTGACTTTTCATCTGCATACCACCCCAAAATAAGGCACTAGAGAGGGTTAAAACAGTTTCTGGTACCTACCTGCGCTTTCGGTCCGCTCTCAGGATAACTGGTCTGACCTTTTCCCCTGGGGAGAGTTTTTTTTATAAGAATCCGCTGGCCCCCCCCTTTTTTGTCGTTTTCGGGTTTCAATCCCCGCCCGCCTCCCCCGGCTACCTCGTGTCTGTCCCCGCCGTGGATACCCCAAGTAAGGGACATCAAGGCTCTCTGGCAGCTCACGGGGCACCCCCTACGGCTTCGCTCGCACCAAAGCCCAGCTAACAAGTACCGTAGGACCCCCCCCTATCTGAACCAGGGGATAGGTTTTTGGGTTTTTCACCAAATACATCCCTTAAGGGGCCAATTACAAGTTAGGCCCTAAATACGGGGTCCGTTTGAGGTACTTCGGCGCTAAACCCATGTCTTTCAAGCTCCCCTTGCCCCTACCCCATATCCCGAACTCCTTCCATGTCTCTCTCCTCAAGCCGGTGGTGCTGAATCGCTTCTCTCGGGGTCCCGTCCGCCCTTTTCCGTGCCCAAATCTGATAACATCTTTTAAGGGCAGGGGGTCGGCGGGGAAGACAGGAGGGGGAAGCATTCTTTCTCATTTTGGGTGGAAGGGTTCGGGCCGGAGGGGCGTCCTGGGAACCGAGGCCCAAACTTCTCCTACCTCCTCTCTAGGGAAAAAAAAAGTGGGGGGGACCAAGAGGGGGGGGGGGGGGGGTATGTCACATGGGGCCGGGCGCCGCGTCCCCCGCGATCACCTCCCGGGCCCCGGGGGGCCGCGCGGGGGCCGGGCTACCCCGACCATCCCCTCTCTCTTGCCCCCCTCCCGGGTTCTTACCCTCCCGCCCCCGGGGGAACCTATACCCCCCTTTTCCCGCGCCACGCGCGTGCCAATTGCTTAAGGCATCGGTCCTGATAATTGGGTTTAATTGTCGGGGGGCTGGTTTTTTTAACTATACCCCCCACCTTCCGCCTCCGTTGGGTGCTTACCTGCGTTTTGAGAGATTTAAGTTCTGTCCAGATACCCTTACCATCCGCCGCTTACGTTTCCTGACCCCCCCTGTTTTCCGCCTGCCCACCCCTGCCTGTCCCGACTACGCCTCCGGATTACGTCTGTGTACCCCCCTGTACCCCGGGGCCCCCATCCAAGCAAGTCACGTCAGGGGTAAAAGACCTGGGAGCCCACGCCGCAGAAGTCCATCCCCCTTTGCGGCGGGCTCTGGGGAATACCGGGGGGTACTTAGACTCCTTCCCCCCGGCGTGGCTTAGTATCACGCTTTTCTTGGCCCAGCGAATCCACTCCTGCAGTACAGCAATAGGATCAGATTTTTATCGCTTTTAGGATTTTGAAAACGCTGAAAATACGATCATTCAGGCAGCTCCATAGACAACAATAGAAAAAACGACCTGTAATCTCCACGGGTCGTTTTTTTTCGGCTAAATACTACGCCGGCGTTTTGAGTTTTGCCGTCGGTTTCCCATACAATCAATTGTATGGGCCGACGGCAAGAAAACGAGAACCAACTGCGGTTTCGCACAAAACGTGACAACAAAACGCGGTTGTGCATTGGGAAAAAAAGTCCGCTTTTTTTTGTCTGATGCAGTGTAGATTTAACCTAAGAAATGAAAGCTATGCTCTGACTGGTTGCCATGAACTACAAAGACAGTTTTACAGTGAGACTATTTTGATAAATGAGACCTAGTATTGTCATAAAAAATGGCGTCTTCGAATCACAGCGTTAGAGGAATGCGGTTAATTGGAGGGACAGTAGGCAGTATTTTTTTTTTTTAACCACACTTTTTTTAGGGACTGTATATTTTCTTTATTATTACTCAAACAAAAGAAACAGTATTATGACATAAGTACCAATATGTAGTTTAACTCAACAGAAGCTTACTAGCAAAAAGAATTATGAAAAACATCATACATTAAGCTAGCATAACATTGCACAGAATGGATATGCTCATACAGTAAAGTATTGTCCATACTAGCTAAGACAGACCTATGTGATTAAACATTAAACCTACTATAACATAACAGACGAGACAGAGACAAAAGGGAAAAGGGAAACACTTGAGTTAGCATGGGGTCAGGACCATGAGTGACTGTCTCTACATCCGGAATGCCATCAGATGTGATTGGTCAATGCATAAATTTCCCAGGCTGACCAAATTTGTGTAAACTGATCAAGCTTGTTATGCACAGAAGCCGTAAGGTACTCCATGTTCTTAATATCTCTCAGGTGTCCATACAACTCAGTAAGTTCGGGTGCCCTCTTATTTTTCCAATGAGATGATATTAATCAGTTTAAGCGAGCATTTCGGAAGCTTAATTGGAAATACATTAAAAAGAAGACAAAGCGGGTCCATTGGCAAATGAATACTTAACATATCATCGATTAACGATTTGACCACTGACCAAAAAGATTGAATCTCATGACATTTCCAGAAGATGTGGTAGATACTGCCACCTTGTATTTTGCAACACCTGTCCGGAATAGCCGGGTTCAGTTTGTGCAACAAGGAGGGAGTATGATACAAGCACATTAAAATTTTGTTTATGTTTTCTTTATATGTTGTACACATAGACGTCTGCGAAGCCTGTCTCCAGATGAGGTCCCATTCTTCTGTAGTGATTCCTCTACCTAACATTGCCTCCCACTTTGCCATATATGTATGTTTTGGTGGCTCATCTGGAAAAGGGTTCAGCAACCACGCTTTTTATTGAGGAATCAAATAACCACTGTACATTCACAAATGTATCATCAATTATACATTAATTAATCAATAAAGATGTACATTAACAAGTAAATTACAGAAAAGATTCCAGCACTCGTGCTCGGGAAGTCCAATTCATTAAAACAAATGAACATTATTTAGACAAGCATTAAAAACATTGGTTAAGATCAAATATCGCTGTAAGTTTACGCGTTTCAAGCCTGTAAACGGCTCTTAGTCGTAACAATCATACAGCTAGTAAGACCAGCATTATATCCACTTCTTGAGACTAATCAGTTACAAAATCTGCGCATTAACCCATTATTGACCAAAGCATATATCAAATGGTAAAGCGTATATCAATGGTCACCATAGAAAAAACATATGTAACACATAAAAAAAAAACATAATCAATAAAGATACATAACATCTGACCTATAATTGAGCCCCTGGGGATAACGTGTATCCAATGTTAATATCCAGTAGGCTTCTCTGGAGGTCAATAATTTCCTCCAATCTCCTCCTCTTAATGGTTTAATAACTTTTTCTATGGCTCTGACTTTTAAGTGCTCTACCTTACCTAGATGTGATTCTTTAAAATGTTTGGAGGCTCCTGACAGATTTCTCAAGCTCGAGTGAGTGGCATCAGAAACATGTTCCCTGATTCTGGTGTGAAGGCTCCTAGTAGTACAGCCTATATATTGAAATGTAACGGCAGTGGTAGTGGATCCGCTGGGCCACCGCAAGCGATGGTGAAAGCCCACGCCAGGGAACGGAGTCTAAGTAGAACCCGGTTTTCACCAGAGCCCGCCGCAAAGCGGGATGGACTTGCTGCGGCGGAGAACTACCAGGTCGTTTCCACTGGTGGGACTTGCTTGCGGTGGTAGCCAAGGGTAAGCTTGGTACAGAATCGTGTGGTTGAGACGTAGTCGGGGACAGGCAGTAGGTCAGGGCAGGCGGCAGAGGTTCGTGGTCAGAAAACGGTAGCGAGACGGTCTGGTACACGGTAAGCACAAACGGAGGCAGACGCTTTCACAATAAGCTCAAAGGGCACTAAAGATCCGGCGGAGGGCTGCCGGGGGCAGGACCCAAATATATAGGGTCAGTGGCCGGCAATCAGCCAATTACCGGCGCACTGGCCCTTTAAGAGAGAGAAGGCCGGCTCGCGCACGCCTTAAGGAATGGGGACGCGCACGCCGTAATGGGTGCGCCTGGAGTCAGGAGCGGGTCGGGTAAGCCGTTGCACGCCGCGGGATGAGCGCGCCCATGGACCGGCGCACGGACCGTGCGGCCACTCGCCCACGGCACCTGGGAAGGAGGCGGGGAATGAACGCGCCCGCAGCCCGGGGGATGGGCTGCGGCGCCGTTCGTTACATGAAAATTGCATTCATCACACCAGATCATATAGACAATATGATCACTGTGATAATTGAAAAAAGACCTAATGGGATATGTTTTACCAGTAGTATTTGAGGTTAAATTACTACTTTTCTTCCTGTATTTTCTTATTAACCTCTTAACAATACCGCCCATTGTTATTCTTCTGGACCTAGAATAACATCTGAAATTTGGATAGAAGTCTTTAAAGCATCCCAAACGGGAATAATAGTGGTTCTGAACAATCAAAGAAATTTCAAACATTAAAACATCAAACTGAGAAATAAACTCATCCTCCTCTGGCATCAGATCCTCTTCTATTGAGAATCCAAACCCGGTTACAGACCTCTCTAGTACCTAAACCCTGAATGGGTAACTGACCCAAATAGATCAAACAGAGTATCTTATGAAGAAACCAGAATTTTAAAGGAAACCCAAAGGGTTCTCTACCGTTTTTGGCGGTTGTCTCCCTCCCCTAAATTTATCAGCCAAGATCACCAGTGATCCTCCCAGCTTTTTCCTGGAGATAGTACGAGTAAGTCCCAAAGGGGTTCATCAAGTAATGATTTCTGCATCCGAGAAGATTTTAAAGGAGTTGTCTCCCCACAGGGTTTCAAAGAATGAATGAAAGAAATTCTCTGTCACTTCCTGGTTCAGACTAATTTGCATAAGATTTGTTTACAGGTCAGTTACTGAGGGAACTGAAATAGCCACAGAGGTAATAAATTCACTTGTATCTCTTTAGGGAAAACAGAGGAACAATGCAATATATTTGGAAAATGTCTTTATTTTGTGTTCCCTACAATTTGAAAGCTATTCTTTGTAGCGAGACAACCCCTTTAACAATAAATAGTTTCCATTTTTAAAAAAATTTTGTCACGCATTTCTCCATATTAGTCTCCATCTCTATTCTATCTACAGTCAATATTCTCTTTAGTATATCTGTGACGAAAACAGCCTAGTCCGCCGGTCCACTCGAGGGACGACGGCCTGACTTGGGGTGTATCTCGACGTTGCACGGCCCCCCCTAGGGGTGCACAAGGTCAGCCAGATACTGTTCCACTGTTAACCCTTGTCCACACGGGCCCAGGGAGAACAGGGAGGACGAGAGAAACACTTTCCTCGTCCAGAACCCTGAACGGCTGCCACCAGTGTCTAGTTTAGTTATAAGACCGGTCCATGACCGACTTATAACAAGGCCGAAACCAGCCTTGGGGTAGCTATATAGTATAGAGTACTAGGCGTGTGAGGCCGATGATCAAGACAGACTAACTCAGATTAAAGTTTATAGATTTAATTAGCCTTGGAGGGCACACTAGACAAATATATACAAAAGATTAATAATATACAGGTAAGTCCGAGGTGCACATAAAAGCATGTGGTTACAGACAAAAGGCAGTTAAAAAGGGACAATTTACCTTCGGGCTTGGTTCTGGGCTCACATGGGGGGGGGCTTATGTGGCCTGGCTGCTGTGTATGGATGCTCCTGGAAATGCTCTTAGGTACCCCCCCTCCTGGATCAACGGCAGAGCCCACACGGCTCCTGCTTATATCTTTGAGGGGACTGCCCACGTGGCAGCCCCCTTTCACGCCCCCACACACCCCTGGGACGGTCTAAGAACTCCTCCCACTCAAGTCATGCAGTTTCTGATACAAACACAAAAATGGACCATAACACGGCAGGGCATTGGCACAGAACCGAGCCGGTAGCACCATCAGAACCGGCTGGGCCTACACAACGCCCGGATATCAGACACATCTATCTTATGGGCTCCGTGGGTCCGGTTCTAGATATCTCGGTCCCCCTGCGCCTCAGAAACCTGGAAATGGTGGCTGTGTGTGTGGGGGGTTCCATGTTTTGCGATATGAACTCGCCATGGACCAGTTATGAGCGGATCGCCTATGAATCGATATGAAATATCGGAGACGGGTCGGCTAGGATTGAGTTTGAAGTCTTTGAAGCTTGGGATTTTTTTAAGGCAGCATTTGTTCAGTGCTAATTAATGGAAGTGAGGGTTCTTTTGAGGTGTCCATGTATCCTGCTGTGCCAACATCCTATGAAGAGCATAGTTGGAGATGATTTGTCATATTTTGGAGTGGATTCTCCTCACACCTCCCCCCTTTTGAGGGCGCTAGGGGGCAGCACCTGCTCGGTGCTCCACCACGCGCCCACCTGCCCCTTCTCCCTGTCGGGACAGCCCATCGGCGTTGCCGTGGTCTCGGCCCTTCCGGTGGCGAATGGCGAAGTTGTACTGTTGGAACGCCAGGCTCCAGCGTAGCAACCTCCCATTGGTTCCGGAGACCGTGTGTAGCCAGCTCAGAGGGTTGTGGTCGGTCTCCACAATGAAATGACGCCCGTATAGATAGGGTTGCAGCCGCTGCAGGGCCCACACTATCGCCAGGCATTCTTTTTCCATGGTGGAATAGGCCACTTCCCTCGGCAGAAGCTTCCGGCTCAGGTACATAACGGGATGTTCCTGTCCCGTTGGGTCCACCTGGCTGAGCACTGCACCGAGGCCAAAGTCACTGGCGTCGGTTTGTACTATAAACTGCCGGGTGAAGTCGGCGGCTTGTAGTACTGGGGGGCTGGACAAGGCGGCCTTGAGGGCTTGGAAGGCCGTCTCGCAGTCGTTTGTCCAATCGACTGCGGAGGGCAACCTCTTCCTGGTGAGGTCTGTCAGGGGCTTTGCCAGGCTACTATAGTGTGGAACAAACCTCCTATAGTACCCAGCGGTGCCCAAGAAGGACATCACCTGCTTTTTGGTCCTGGGGGTGGGCCAGGATGTGATGGCATCCACTTTTCCGGGCTCTGGCTTCAAGGCCCCCCCACCTACCCAGTGCCCCAGGTAGTGGACCTCATCTGTCGGTTCCACGGGACCTATCTCCTGGCCCTCACCTACCCTGGCACTTACCTGGTCCGATGGGAGGATACCGTCGGGCCCCTGAGGGGCCTCCTGGCCCTCCCACTGCGCGTGACAGCGGCCACGACCGCTGCAACCGCTGGTGGGGCTCCCTCCCCCTCGGCGTCTATATAAGTCGCCAGTCTGCTTGGCCTAACCTGGCCCTCCGACATCCTGTTTGTGGGGAGACCCTGCTCTGTGGCCTTTCCTGGGAGCCCTGCCTCACCTGCATGCTCCCCCACCACAGCTGTCTGCCCCCTGTTTGTCCCCTCTGATGCCACACCAGAGGACAACAAATCCCAGCAGGCTTGCTGGACACATCCTGCTGCCCTATTGCAACCTGCTGACCTTATCTCCTCTCCACAGGATGGAGAGGGACACACCATATCACCCACCCCCATACTCCCCTCAGTATGCATGTTCACAACATTGTCCACAATATTAACATGGTTGGATGACACATCACATTTGGGGGGAGCAGACCTTGGGGCTTCAGGGGCCTCAAAACGGGCTACCAGCCGCCCCAAGTCTGTCCCTAACAAAATACTAGCTGGAATGTTCGGCGATACCCCCACCTCCCGCATTCCCTGCCCGGCACCCCAGTCCAAATACACCCTGGCAACTGGCAGCGCCGGCACAACGCCTCCAATTCCGGAGACAGCGCAGGTCTTTCCGGGTATCATGTCCTTTGGGGACACCAGCTCAGGCCGCACCACAGTCATCTCCGCGCCGGTGTCCAAGAGTCCCATGGCAACAGACCGGCCTACGGTGACTGGCTGGTAGTTATCAAGGGGCCTTCCCCCACCCCCACCCACACACAAAACATTGGGGGGCCTTGGAAAAGGGGACTGGGACGGGCCCTTCTGGCGCTGGGGACATGCGGCCTTGAAATGTCCCGGCTGTTTGCAAAGGTGACAGAGTCGGGGTTCCCCCACAGATGTGGAAGCATGGGCTGGGGGCCCCCTGGGCTTAGGGGAAAGGACAACTGGCCCTGCGGGCATCTTACCCCCAGCTCCGGTGCCCGATTGTTGGCATACTCATCCGCGAGGTTTGCTGTGGCGGTGGCCCCCTCAGGTTTCCGGTCACGAAGATGCTGCTGGAGGTCCTCTGGGCAGTTCCACAAAAACTGCTCCGTGGCGATGAGCTCCTTCAGCTGCTGGACGGTGGTGATCTTTAGCCCCGAGGTCCACTGGTCGACTGCTCTCTGGAGGGCCCGCATGTGGTCGGCCCAGCTGTCCGTAGGACCCCGCTGCAAACTCCGGAGCTTCTTCCTGTACATCTCAGGAGTGAGATTGTACTGCCGGATCAGTGCCTGCTTGATTCCCTCGTAGGTCAGGGTGGACTCGCTGGGCAGGTCCCCGAAGATCTCCAGAGCTTTACCTCTGAGACGAGGAGTCAGAAACCGGACCCACTGGTCCTCAGGCACATGGTGCTGGCGGCAAATTTTTTCAAATGCCAGCAAGAAGGTGTCCAGGTCTCCACCTTTATCCAGCATGGGAAAGTCCTCCGCCCTCAACTTTGGGACCTGGGTCTCAGGAGGCTCTTGACTGGCCGGGGTGGACTTGGCCTTTTCCAGCTGAAGCACCTGTAATTGGTGGTCACGCTCATGCTCCTCCATCCGCTCCCAACGTTCTGCAACTGCTAGGAGGGCCTTGTAGGCGTCGAGGTCTCCAGCCTCAAGCTTAGCCAGGGCAGCTTGCAGGAGAATAGCCGATTGTGAGCTGCCCACTGCGCCACTGACCACCTGCGACTGGCTCCTTGAGGAGCCCGAGCTGGACTCCCCCTCGCCTTCATAGTCCATAGCCTGGTCTGGGCCGAGCTCCTCCTGGCTCACTTCACCGACTGTTTCCTCTGGGCCTACAGCTTTGCCCTTGCTACGACCAGCCATCCTTGCAACCCTTGGTCACTTGACACAAAAACTGCAACCTGAATGCACCCAAAACCTTGTATTTGCACTCTGACTGGTCTAGTGCTGAGTTAATCTTAAGACCCCAGCAGCAAAACCCACTGCTGGTAGTCCTTAGTGTTTGGGAGTACGGAACCCGCACTCACACACACTATTGTCTTGATCCCACCGCTCTGCCACCAATATGTGACGAAAACAGCCTAGTCCGCCGGCCCACTCGAGGGACGACGGCCTGACTTGGGGTGTATCTCGACGTTGCACGGCCCCCTAGGGGTGCACAAGGTCAGCCAGATACTGTTCCACTGTTAACCCCTGTCCACACGGGCCCAGGGAGAACCAGGGAGGACGAGAGAACACTTTCCTCGTCCAGAACCCTGAACGGCTGCCACCCGTTTCTAGTTGAGTTCTAAGACCGGTCCGTGGTGTGGATCCTCTGTGATCACCGCCGGCGAGATGGTATATGGAGAGCCACGCCAGGGAGCGGAGTCTAAGGGGCCCCCGGTCTTCATCGGAGCCCGCCGCAAAGCAGGACGGACTTTGCTGCGGGGAACTCCCAGGTCGCTACCCCTGACGTGGCTACCTACGGTGACAGCCGAGGTGCAGGACAGGATGTCCAGGCACAGAAGTGGTGGTGGACAGGAACAGCAGGAAACATGTGCAGCAGGATACAGCAGGAATAAGCGTATGCAACAGGAGCAAAGGCAGGATACACAGCAGGTACCGGACAGGGATCACAGCAGGAAACACAGCAGGAAACTGGACAGGGATCACAGCAGGAAACACAGCAGGAACTGGACCAGCATCACAGGCGTTAAGTCCCGAACAGCAGACCTGAGATGCTGGCAGGAGCTCAGATGGAACCTCACAGCATGATGCACAACAGAAACTGCAATGGACTGACCCAGAGCAACGGATAGGATCTTCCTCTTCTAGCCAGGGGTCACAGGTCAAGAGGAAGGAGATCAGGACAGAGAACCTATAAAGGGCAGGAAGCTGCCGTGCACGGGCCCTAGAAGGCACAGTGCACATACAGGACCCAAGGAAGCAGTAGCAATAGGACAGGCAAGTACAGCAAACAACACAGGCCACCGGGACCCCTGCACAGGGAGCCCCAGCAGAGACATGGCAGGCACGGACACGCCGACGGTCCAAGGAAGGGACCGTGGCGTGAACCGTGAAATGATGATGAAACCTCTACCCTCCCTTTGAGAACTGAGATATCAGGGCTCTTACCTAGAAACAATAATTGACTTTTAGCTACATTTATCTGTCAGCTCATTTATGATACTCTCTAAGTGCTGTGAAGGCAAGCGGACAAAAAGCAGCAGGTCATTCACAAATCCACACAGCTTTACATCCTCCTCTCCCACCTTGATGCTCTTATATTTGTCCGAGGAGACCAAGTGGGAGATAAGCGGCTCCAGTGCTATGTTAAAAAGGAAGGGGGACAGAGGGCATCCCGGCCTTGTCCCCTTCTGTAGCGTTATAGGTCCTGATAGAAAACCTGGGGTGTTCACCCTAGCCTGAGGGTTCAGGTATATGGCTGCTAAAAAGTCCCTGAATTCTCCCAAAATATGCATTTTGTCCATGACCGCGTTTAACCAGGGCCATTTGACATTGTCAAATGCCGTTTCGGCATCTAAGGCAAAAAGAACTGGTGTGTCATCTCCCGGATAGAGCATCCTGAACCGCCAAAACTGTCCGTATATTAATGACCCCCGATCTACCTCTGATGAACCATTCTGGCAAGGGCTTATAAGCTTGGGCAAAAACTGGGCTCATCGGTTGGCCATAATTTTGGAAAAAAATGTTGTGTCCTGATTAATTAAAGAGATTGGCCTATATGAACTCAAGGAAGTTGGGTCTTTGCTTTGTTTATGGATCACTTTAATATAGGCAGTCGTTGCTGAGTTCAGCATTGTTTTTGTAGAGATATTTTCAAAAACTGCTCTGAGATCTGTTACTATATCAGGGGCAAGAATTTTATAGAATTCAGAACTTAGGTCATCTGGGCCCGGCACCTTATGGCTTGGTAGAGACTGTGTTTGAGATCTCCTCGCCCGTAACCGGGAATTCAAAAGTGCCAATTCCCCCTTCGACAACGACTGCAATGAGATTTTGTCTAGAAAGAGAGAGAAATCTTTTTCGGGGATGTCTGCTTTATACAGCTTGTTATAAAAGTCTTGAAATATACTATTGATTGCTTTCTGGTCCATGTGTTTAACCCATGATAAGTCCCTCATCTCATGTATGATATGTGGTTTATTTCTTCCTTTGGCCATATTAGCCAGTAGTTTACCGGACTTATTACCGAATCTAAAGTTGTCAACCTGTTGGCGGTCATAGTGAATCCTTTCTATCTTCTCCTGTCAGGTCTCATTTTCTAACTTGGCCTGCTTCCAAGCCTGCTTATCTTCCTCAGAGAGGGAGTCAATGAATTTTGTATAGCTACTTCTTAGTTTGGAAGCTGCCTCTAAGTGCTTTTGTCGAGTTTGTTTTTGATCCCTGAAGTGTAGGCTAGTATCCTGCCTCTTAGCACTGCCTTTGCCGTGTCCTAGAACAAAAATGGGTTGTCCCTATGCTCTTTTTTATCATTGGAATATTCCAGCCACCAGCCTCTAAGTCTAGACTGAAAATCCTAGTCCATGAAGCCACGAAGGTTGGGAACTTCCACAAAATATCTGTGCCCATGGGGTATGTGTTCTGTATTGTGAGTGCTATCAAACAAGACATGGAAACCTCTAAAGAACCATTAATGCTATCTGCAATACATGAAAAAATCTTTGAGATTCTTAGTTCACATGTTTTGATCAAAAAATGTTTAAGCCACCCCCGGCTTACAACGGGATCTCAGGCGGGTGGTCCCACTTTATTTTTACCCCTCATTTGATTCCAAGTCAGACTTCTCATTTGGGTCAACAGACCTCCATAATACAGAGAGAAAAAGAAAAAAAGCACCAACCTTAAAAGCATACTGCACTGATCTAACAAACTGTGGAGGTGGGCGGGGTGCAAGAAACCAAAATGGAGGCATCCATTCCTCCCTATATGAATTAAAAGCAATATATGCCAAATGCAACGTATAGTTCTGCACAAAAAATATTTCTGAAAAACACAATGTGAACCTGGGTGCCACTTGTATGGTTGTGGCATATATTGTACTGTATTGTGAGTGACACCGGAGTATGGTCGGATATTACTGTATCAAGGATCTTGACCTCAGTTACTTTTGCATTATGACATAGTTGGGAAAAAGATAGTCTAGTCTAGACCATGAAAGATAAACATTGGAATAGAAGGTGAACTCTCTACCTTCCAGGTATCTAAGCCTCCATACATCTCAAAGGCTAGTAGACTTTGTCACCTGGGCTAGAAGTGACGGACCTTGTGCTGGCAGTCTGGACAATTGACTCGTTCTCTTCCTATCCTCCCCAAAGTCCATGACACAGTTGAAATCTCCGGCCACTAAGATCTGAGGTTCCCGATCCTGTAGAATACGGGCTTCTAGTTCTCTAAAAAACTCTTTGTCAGGATTGTTAGGAGCATATATCTTGTAGATGCTCATCTGCCCCAACGGGGTGTCTAATATTATATGATGGATTCTGCCTTCCTTGATGGATCTAGAAGACACCACTGAACAATGGGCCTGTTTATGGATTAACATCAGGACTCCTGCCTTGTTTCCTATTGCTGGCGAACCCACTACCTCTCCCACTCACAACCTGTTCATTCTCTGAATATCTTCTGCTTTCAGGTGTATTTCCTGTAGCATTATTATGTCCCCTTTAAGCTTCCTTAAATGACGGAGTACCATCCTCCTTTTATGGGGGGAGTTAAGCCCCTGAATATTCCAAGTAATTACTTTAGTCATTGGATGGATGTGTAATTTATCTGCTTGACCATCTGGGTACTATCCCTAACCTGTCCTGCTTGGGGCTTCCCACTTGAGGTCATCTCTGATTCGCGCCAACGGAGAAAAAAACCAAAACACGCAACACAGGAACTATCATTACCACCAAAACCGTGTAACTTTCTCATCAGTGAACCCTCTTTGCTGACTTCACTTTTCTTGTACATGTAATCCTCCTCCCCTTCCTCGCTAACTCCAAGGCTCATCAGGGACCTTGTAACGGGTGAGCGGGTAAAGCAGGTAGTGGACCCACTGGACCACTGCCGGGCTTGCTCCAAGACTGCGTAACTAAGTGGCTGTCGGGCATCTTCACAGAGCCTTTGATGGTAAGGATGGCTTATTCCAACAGCCACCAGGTGCGACCTCAGAGCAGTCCCCAGCAGTGGCAGCTGACCAGACAGGCCAGAAGTGCCAAAGCTAGGCACCAACAGAATAGGAACAGAGAAAAAGCAGACTAGATATGGATATGTGCATGTACAAACAAAGACAGGACAAAACGGATGCCAAACAGGAGGATAAACATAAGGCAAAGGAACAATACATAGACAGACTGAAAACAACACCAAGAACAAGCAGAGACTTAAGCTAAACTCAGGCAAGAAACCAAGGCACGACCAGGGCAGGAACACAGGCAGAGAACAAGGCAAGGGAACTCACAGACACAGACAAAGACACAAGGAGACCAACATAGAGACTAACCTAATATAGAGGAAATCACAAAGACACAAACAAGACAGCGTGCGAACACCAGACTGCTAACAAACAAGATCAGAAACCACACAGTAACAGACTACACCACAGGTGTCAAACACAAGGCCCGCGGGCCACGTTTTCCGGCCCGCCGCAATCTCCCTGACTCCACACGGCTGTTTTAGCACAGCCGCGCAGAGTCAGTCAGCAGCTGCACACTCGGTGCAGCGGCTAGTACAGGGAGAAGGCAGGATGGATCGTTTCCCTCCCACCTTCTCCCTTTGTATGTACTGTGCTCGGTGAGCGCTGTACATACGGCGTCGCAGGGGGCGTGACACGCCGCTTTACTCATGCCCCCTGTGACGCTGGGTCTCCTCGGTCGGCAGCCTCTGCCGCCGAGGAGATCTCTGGGAGCTGCGCGCGGGCGTAAGCGGCGTGACGTCACGCTGCTTACACTGTACACCAGCTCCAGGACCGGACCGCGCCGCGCCCCGCTGCTCTTCCACCAGGTAAGTAGTTTTTATTTTATTTCATAATCATTAGAGGGGGGGGGCTGTGGGGCATGTATATGGCTACTGGGGCGGCTGTGGGGCATGTATATGGCTACTGGGGCGGCTGTGGGGCATGTATATGGCTACTGGGGCGGCTGTGGGGCAATGTACTTGCTACTGGGGCGGGCTGCCTGTTGGTGCATGACTACTGGCTACTGGGGTGGCTGTGGGGCATGTACCTGGCTACTGGGGCGGCTGTGGGGAATGTACCTTGCTACTGGGGACTATATGGGGCATGTACCTGGCTACTGGGGACTGTATTGGGAATGTACCTGGCTACAGGGGGGCTATGTGGGGCATGTACCGGGCTTCCGGGGGGCTATGTGGGGCATGCACCTGGCTACAGGGGACTGTATTGGGCATGTACCTGGCTACAGGGGGGCTATGTGGGGCATGTACCTGGCTACAGGGGGGCTATGTGGGTCATGCACCTGGCTACAGGGGGGCTATGTGGGGCATGCACCTGGCTACAGGGGGGCTATGTGGGGCATGCACCTGGCTACAGGGGGGCTATGTGGGGCATGTCCCTGCCTCCCGGGGGGCTATGTGGGGCATGTCCCTGGCTACAGGGGGGCTATGTGGGGCATATTAACTGGCTGCAGGAGGCATATTACTACCTGGCTACAGGGGGCAAAATACCTATCTACCTACATGGGCAGATATACCTGTCATCTAGAGGGGGGCTTTATACCCACTTATCTACCTACAAGGGTCATATGTACCTATATGGCTACTGGGGCGGCTGTGGGGCATGTATATGGCTACTGGGGCGGCTGTGGTGCATGTACATGGCTACTGGGGTGGCTGTGGGGCATGTACCTGGCTACTGGGGCGGCTGTGGGGCATGTACCTTGCTACTGGGGACTATATGGGGCATGTACCTGGCTACTGGGGACTGTATTGGGAATGTACCTGGCTACAGGGGGGCTATGTGGGGCATGTACCTGGCTACAGGGGGGCTATGTGGGGCATGTCCCTGGCTACAGGGGGGCTATGTGGGTCATGCACCTGGTACAGGGGGGCTATGTGGGGCTTTGCACCTGGCTACAGGGGGGCTATGTGGGGCATGCACCTGGCTACAGGGGGGCTATGTGGGGCAACTCCCTGGCTACAGGGGGGCTATGTGGGGCATGTCCCTGGCTACAGGGGGGTTTATGTGGGGCATATTAACTGGCTGCAGGAGGCATATTACTACCTGGCTACAGGGGGCAAAATACCTATCTACCTACATGGGCAGATATACCTGTCATCTAGAGGGGGCTTTATACCCACTTATCTACCTACAAGGGTCATATGTACCTATCTACCTATGGGGGGGTAATATATTCTTCCTGGTTCCCCTCAAGGGGCTAATTATAATAGCAATACTGTATAAATGTAACAGTTAAGGAGAAGTTTACAGAGTTCTAAAATTGTCGGCCCTTTAAGGCCCTTTAAGGTACGCCGTGAGGCTGATGTGGCCCCCAGTGAAAACGAGTTTGACACCCCTTGACTACACCATGCAACAACATGACACAACAAGGATCAGGCCGGAAGTGTAGGGAGGAGCAGGCTTATAACCACACAGGTGGAAGGGGATTGGCATAGGAACCCCAACCCCGCTGCACACTGTGAGTATAAATGAGTGCATGATGTGGCCGCCGCCCTCTATAGAGACAGGGAATCAGGGCAGCTGCCAAGATGGAGGAGCAGCATGGCCAATATGGGAAAAGCCGCACAGCAACCGCAGGCAGCGGCGACAGCAGAGGCCGCAGCGAAGGACAGGAACACGGCACGGACCATGACAGACCTCATTCTACTAACTAACCTTCCTCCAACCCGACCCTCCTGTAAGTCCCATACGAGACTTGGCATTTGTGCGGGCCTCAACATTCATCCTCTGTCGCATTTGGCTGAGTGAGGAGGAAGAGCCTGAGTGTCCATGGTCTCCAGTACCCGCAACAAGCAAGGTGGTGATGAGTCATCACCACCTTGATCGCTTCTCAGAGGGCTTGGTGGTCTCTCCATGCTTTCTCCTCTTATGCCCTCCACGTTGTGCTCTATGTCCTTTATGAATGCTTCGGCGGCTTCAGGCGTGGTAAAGGACTCAGACCTACCACTTGGTAAAAAGACACGTAGTATCGCCGGAAACTGTAGAGAGAATCGGATCTGTCTCTGTTCTAACTCGCTACATATTGGAGCAAATGCATGTCTCTTTTTAGTCACCTCCGCAGAAAAATCAGCAAACATTAGGATGTTGTGTCCTTTTATAGATATTTTCCCTCTTTTCTTCCTAAATGACTGGAGGATAAGGGATTTTTCGGAGAAGTCGAGATAGCGTAGATTTTGGGTAATTGAGACTGCGAGATCGATTCTGGTAATCCTATTTTACGGACGTTGTTGCATCTTGAACAATTTTCTAAGTCGTCCACTTTGTCTTGCAAGGATTTGTTAACTCTTAACACTTTCTGGAGGGTGCTTCTCACCCCTAATATGTCATCTTCCACACTGCTGGTTCGAGTTCAGTTATCTTTGCAGTATGAGCATTAAATTAGCCTGGATTTGTCTCATGGTCTCTGTCACTAGAGTTGTCAGAGATTCTTTAAAGGGGATGTATCGCTTCATCAGTTCATGTGTTTCAACGTAATCTCAGTTTCTCAGCTCTTCAAATCCAAGGGCATTTCTTCCCCTCCCAACTGGGTGTTTCTTTAATGAAGGGGGATGACATCATCCCCCCCTTCACTGTTCATGCTCGCTCCCAAGTCAGTGTGCTCTTTCCCCCCACTCTGTCACTGAGTCCACATGTCACTGTGTCGTTCCTCTCCCTATGCAGTCTTATTTTGTAAGAGATGTTTACATACCACAGCCCTGCATTCAGTCTAGACAGCCTTCTATGAACTCAGAGCACTGATCTCTCACAGCTAGAGGTTTGTTACAGTTGAATCCAGTCTTCTATGAATATAGAGCAGCACAGATCTGTCTCCCTTCTATGCAGCAGCATTAGGCACCGAGGCACAATTCTGCAGTTTTCTGATTGTAGAAGCAGCTGCAGTGTTACTGTGGAGCTGCTAGCTGTATGGAGTGAAATGTTGCCGGCCCCTTAGTCTGAGTGAGAGAGGCCAGACAGAATGTAAATTAGTAGAGCCGTCAGCCAATGAAATGAAAGGAGGGGGAATCCGACCGACACTGGGGAACAGTGTTTACAGAAAACGCAGATAAGGGACACAGTGAAAACAAGATAGCTTTGCAAATGACATCCAATTGCAAAGTTGCTTGTTTTCACTGTCCCCTTATTCTGGAGACCATTTAATGTAATGATACAACCCCTTTAATGTCCAGAACCATTATTTCAGCTACCTTTTGTGCTAGAGCCTCACAGTTTACCACCAGACCTGATGCCCCTGCCTCCTGATCACTACTGTCACTGTCCCCCGAGGATACTTGCGATTGAGTCGCTGACTTGCTGCTCCTTGTTGCGCGAGGTGGATCGGGCGCCATCTTTGGTCTGCACGCGGCTGGTCTCGGCTCTGCAGAGCTATAGAAGAGGGATCCCCAGCGATGTCCCAGGTATCTGCGATGTGCCACCCGATTATGTGCGGTGAGTGCTGCTTATCGCGGCAGCTATGTGCGCTGTAAAGCTGGGGAGAGCCCGGTTAGTGAGGATCGGCGCCGGAGCTCCTTCTCCCTGCTGCCTCCCATGTATCAGAAATCCCAGCAGGCAGTATTAACGGTTGTAAGCTGACGTCGAATCGACAGGTGTTGGCCAGGTTTTATTTCCTGCACTGTACAGAATCGAAGCCAACACATGTACCAGTGCTACCGTCACAGCTAACAAAGTACTTTGGTTCTGGGAAAAAGCGAGAATCACGACAAGGCAACAATATCACGTGATTAGTAAGGTGAGGAGTCTGTTTGGTCAAAAAAAGAGTCTCAAGAAGAATGCTAAACAGCGAACCAAAACCCAAGAATCCAAAGAGCAGGAATTTGTTAATAAACTTGAAGGTTGTTTGATGTCGCTCATGCTGATGCCAAACTTCTGATGAAACTTCTAAAACTTAAGGAGGAAAGGGACTTTTTGCTTTCTCAAAGAGAAAAGAGTCGTCGTGGAAGCCTGGGACCATTAGGCTAGGTTCACAAGGCTTAACTGCGGGACGTAATTACGCCCCGCAATTACGCCGTGTGGCCGGGGGCGGGAGCAGGGGAGGGAGCGGGGCCCATAGACAGTCATTACTAGCGGCGCGTATACGCCTCTAGAAAGTGACATGTCACTTATCTCCCCCCTCGGCGTATTCGCCAAGCAGGGAGAGGAGACGTAATCCATAGTTCTCTATGAGAATTGTGGATTACCGTAATGACTGGGACGTATTCCAGACGTAATTTGCGCACTCCGGCGCGTAATTACGGACTGAAATACGTCCAGTTTTAAGCCGTGTGAACATAGCCTTAGACAGAAAGCTGGCCAAGGTCGAAGAAAGAAGATTTATGATTGAGTTGCAGGCAGTAAATTGTTAGTAAATTGATCAGTTATTGATTGTGTCGTTTTGTGATCGGTTCTCCTGTTCACACGGCACATTGCGGCCACAATACGGTAATTCATTGCTCTCATAGAGAACTATGAATTACGCCTCGTCACCCCAGGCGTACAATACGTATCGTACGCCCGGGGAGAGAAGTGACATGTCAATTGTTCATGGAGCGTACAATGCATGTGAATGGGGCCAGCCTCCCCTGTCCTTGGAGGTACGTGCTGATTAGTGTGTGCTTCCAAAACACCCGGTGTATTACGGCGCGTGCATTACTCACCCCAATACGCCATGTGATCATACACTTATTATACACGGCGCGTAAGGTCCTGGAAGAAGTGACATGTCACTTCTCTCTCCCGCCGTACAATACGCACGTACTGTACACCTTGGAAGACATTTCGGGCGTATTGAAGTGCAAATATGCGCAAAAATGCGCCCCGCAGTTGCGCCGTGTGAACATATCCTAATGATCAATATACCCACCTACATATATATGTACACCCCAAATATATACATTGAACAATATACACCTCATGAAATATATACATGCACAAGCATAATTAGTTGTATTTATTGGTGATTGTTCTCCAGTTAGTGTTTTGATCAGTGATTGGCTGTGGTGATTGGTTCTCCTATCAGTATAATGATCTGTAATTAATTGCATTAATTTTTCTGACAGTATATTGTTTGGTAATTGATTGTGTTAATTGATTATTGGTTCTCTTGTCAGTATATTGATTGGTTCTGCTGTCAGTATATTGATTGGTGATTGGTTCACTTGTCAGTATATTCATTGGTGATTGGTTCTCCTGTCAGTATATTGATTGATTCTGCTGTCAGTATATTCATTGGTTTACTTGTCAGTATATTGATTGGTGATTGTTTTATTTGACAGTATATTGATTGGTAATTCATTAAATTAATTGATGATTGGTTCTCCTGTCAGTATATTGATTGGTTCTGCTGTCAGTGTATTGTTTGGTGATTGGTTCGCTTGTCAGTATATTGATTGGTGATTGGTTCTCCTTTCAGTATATTGATTGGTGATTGTTTTCTTTGACAGTATATTGATTGGTAATTTGTTATATTAATTGATGATTGGTTCTCCTGTCAGTATATTGATCGGTAATTGATTGGTGATTAGTTCTCCAGTCTGTATACTGATTTGTGCTTATTTCTCCTATCAGCATACTGATTGATGTTTGATTCTCAAACTGGTATTTTTATCGGTAACTGATGATTATTGCGGTTGTCAGTATGTTGAGCAGGAATTATTGGCATTGATTAGTTTTTCTGAGCGTGTAATGATCAGTAATTGTTGTATTGAATGGTTCTCCTGTGTGTATATTGATTGGTGATTTTTTTCTTTGATAGTATATTGATTCGTGATTGTGTCAATTGATGATTGGTTCTCCTGTCAGTATAATGATCAGTAATTTGTTGTATTGAATGGTAATTGGTGGACCGTATATTGATAAGTGATTGGCTGTGTCGATTGATTTTCTCCTGTCTGTATATTGATTTGTATTTGTTTCTCATATCAGTATGTTGATCAGTAACTGGTGATTAGTTCTGTTGTCAGTACAGTGATTGGTCATTTTCCTGCTCAGTGTATTAATTTTGGTTGATTCTATCAGTATCTTGATCTGTGATTGGTTCTCCAGTTTAGTAATTACTGATAACTGTTCATTAAAGCCTTCTCCTCTCAGTATATTGATCACTAATTATTGATTCGATCTTCTGCCTGTACTGCTCTCTAATGATTTGCAGTCTGTTGATATTCTGCTGCATATGCATGTTGTATGTGAAAAGATGGATACGGTCAGTTTAGGGCTCCGCTGCGGCTTTTGTGTCCACCCTCCGCTTCCCGCAGTCCTCGGTCCTGGAATGAATGGACGAGCTGTGCGCCAAATCCCTGAACTGGTCCCGTTATCCAGAACAGACAGAATTCCCTTAACCTAGATCGCCTTTGGGATTTGTAGTTCGTTTCTCACTGGATAACATAGGTTATAACAGAAACGTCCTCTGTTACAGACTACAATAACCAGAATGCAGCGCGCAGCAGACCACCGTCTCTCTGCTCCAGGCATCTTGGGGTTGTAGTTTTTTTTTAAGCTAAGCGCCCATTGGTAAGATATCTTTGTGAGGGGGCAGAACTACATTTCCCAGTTGCCCCGAGTGCCGCGGCTCGCTGTTCTGATAGCCTGTAATGTGCGGCTGCACGGAGGGGGTTTGTGTGGTCCAGGGATGAGCTGGAGATAAGAGCAGGAGAGACTGGGACAAAGGCCTGAGCGTCGGCGGCGGTACCGAGGAGTATCTGACTGCTGTGTGGTATGTACCAACACACGTATACAGACGCGGCCCACCCGTACATGTACAACTTAAATATATGCACCCACAGTATCCCCTCCCCCTCAATGCATAGACAGCACACTAGGCACCCTTTATAAAGCTCCATACATACCTGAGTATACCCCACCTCATATTACTGCCACCCTTTTTATATTCCCCGACAATGTGACCCTATACAATTTTGTTTTGTAACCCATAATTTTACCTTTCCTCATATTGTTATACCCTGATTTATAAATGCACAACTATACTCCCTCTCAAATTTATTACTTTACACCCGTTTTTACAACCTACTTTGTTGTTCACCCGAATATATAGCTTGACCTATCATTCTCTACAATATATGATCACCTCTAATATAATCTACATATATATGTACACCCTGATATATACCCTGCACAATGTACACCCTATACAAATTTAAATACATACACCTATATATTAATACTATTAATGTCACCCCACATATACTTTAAACATCCTCTTAAAAAAATTACATACCCCCTTAAATACCTCATAATATATGTACACCCACATTTTTACTTAATTACCTTCAAATATATAAACACCCCAAAATTCCAATACATAGCAACGGCACCAACACATATAAACCTCTACAATATATGATACACCCTATAATATATTCCCGACATTATTTTTGGTAACACCCTGAGTTATTAAAACTCTGCACAATGTACACCTTCTACAAATATATACATACACCCCATAATATACCCACCTACATATATATGTGCACCCCAAACATATACACTGCGTACTATACACCTTATACAAATATATACATCCCATAACATAACCACCTACATATGTATGTACACCCCGAATATATACATTGTACACTATATACCCTCTACAAATATATACATACACCCCAAGATATACACACCTACATATATATGTACACCCCAAATATATACACCCTCTACAAATTAATATATATATATATATACTTCATATAATGCCACATACATATATATCTCCAAATACATACATTATGTATACATCCTCTGCAAAAATATATATACCCTGTAAACCAAATCTATATACACAGCCCACAAAAAATGTCTCCTATCTATGTTTCTCTCTGTCTTGTATATGGCTGTATATCCCATATCTATCTGTCTCCAATCACTTCCATCACTGACGACCGCTGGCTGCCTGGTGTCTCCCTCTCGCTGGCTGCCCGGTGTCTCCCTCTCGCTGGCTGCCCGGTGTCTCCCTCTCGCGGGCTGCCCGGTGTCTCCCTCTCGCGGGCTGCCCGGTGTCTCCCTCTCGCGGGCTGCCCGGTGTCTCCCTCTCGCGGGCTGCCCGGTGTCTCCTCCCCGCGGCTGCCCGGTTTTCCCTCTGGGGGCCCTGCCCCGGTGTCTCCCCTCTCGCGGGCTGCCCGGTGTCTCCCCCCTCGCGGGCCTGCCCCGGGTGTCTCCCTCTCGCGGGCCTTGCACGGTGTCTCCCTCTCGCGGGCTGCCCGGTGTCTCCCTCTCGCGGGCTGCCCCGTTGCCCTCCCTCTGCCATGGGGCCGGGGGTTCTCCCTCTGGCTTGGCCCCGATGGGTGTCTCCCTTGGCATGGCGGCCCGGTGTCTCCCTCTGGCATGGCGGCCCGGTTCTCCTCTGGCATGGCGGCCCGGGTCTCCCTTTTGGCATGGCGGCCCCCTTGTCTCCCTCTCTCATGGCGGCCCGGTGTCTCCCTCTCGCATGGCGGCCCGGAGTCTCCCTCTCGCATGGCGGCCCGCGGTCTCCCTCGCGCATGGCGGCCCGCGGTCTCCCTCTCGCGGGGCGGCCCGCGGTCTCCCTAGCGCAGGGCGGCCCGGGGTCTCCCTCTCGCATGGCGGCCCGTGGTTCTCCCTCTGGCATGGGGGGCCCGGGTGTCTCCCTCTGGCATGGCGGCCCGGTGTCTCCCTCTGGCATGGCGGCCCAGGTGTCTCCCTCTGGCATGGCGGCCCGGTGTCTCCCTCTGGCATGGCGGCCCGGTGTCTCCCTCTCGCATGGCGGCCCGCCTGCCCGGTGTCTCCCTGGCGGTCTTGTATCCCTCTTACTTTGTCTGTCTGGCTATCTGGTATCTCTCTTGTCTTCACCTTATCTCTCTACACCTCAGTTACTTTAGTTGCTGACATCCTGGCCTGCTATGTAGTCCCCCCTTGACTCCTTGCATATTATCTCTGGAGTGATAAATGGGTGAGGAAGGTCCTGCATGTAATAGTGACCTGATGGCCGCTCACTGCTGTATTTTTTTCTCCTGGGTGTTCAAGTCCCACAGGCATAACATTTTCTGTCTTCTATAAACCTGAGCACTGGGTATGGGCATCCCGGCTGTTGCATATACACTCACCGGCCACTTTATTAGGTACACCATGCTAGTAACGGGTTGGACCCCCTTTGCCTTAAAGAACTGCCTCAATTCTTCGTGGCATAGATTCACAAGGTGTTGCAACGATGCTCAATTGGTACCAAGGGGCCCAAAGAGTGCACAAGAAAATATTCCCCACACCATGACACCACCCCCAACCAGCCTGAATCGTTGATACAAGGCAGGAGGATCCATACTTTCATGTTGTTGACCCCAAATTTCTGACCCTACCATCCGAATGTCGCAGCAGAAATCGAGACTCATCAGACCAGGCAACGTTTTTTTCCCAAACTTCTATGTCCAATTTTTGATGACTTGGGCAAATTGGAGCCTCAGTTTCCTGTCTTAGCTGAAAGGAGTGGCACCCGGTGTGGTCTTCTGCTGCTGTAGCCCATTCTGCCTCAAAGTTCGCCGTACTGTGCGTTCAGAGATGCTCTTCTGCCTACCTTGGTTGTAAGGTGGCTATTTGAGTCACTGTTGCCTTTCTATCAGCTCGAACCAATTTTGCCTTCTCCTTTGACCTCTGGCATCAACAAGGCATTTCTGCCCACAGGACTGCCGCTCACTGGATGTTTTTTCTTTTTCGGACCATTCTCTGTAAACCCTAGAGATGGTTGTGCGTGAAAATCCCAGGGATCGCAGTTTCTGAAATACTCAGACCAGCCTTCTGGCAACCAACAACCATGCCACGTTCAAAGGCACTCAATACCTTTCTTCCCATACTGATGCTCGGTTTGAACTGCAGGAGATTGTCTTGACCATGTCTACATGCCTAAATGCACTGTGTTTCCGCCTTGTGTTTGGCTGATTTGAAATTAAGTGTTAACGAGCAGTTGGTCAGGTGTACCTATTTTTGTGGCCGGTGAGTGTATAGTCCTATTATCTTTACACTATTAATGTCGCTGCTGTCACATGGGCTGACTTTTCCCGCTGTCTTGTATTGCATGGGTTATTTGACATCTGTATTGCCCCCTTGTGGGCACATCTGCTGGGACCTGGTATAACATGGGTTGTACACCTCCTTACTACCCTTATATAGGTACCTTTGGTGTGACCTGGCATAACATGGGTTATTAGAAATCTATGTGGCCCTTATGTGATCATGTTTGCTGTTACCAGGTTATAACATGGGTTATTAGATATCTACTGTATACCGTCACATGTGGGCACCTCTGCTGGGACCTGGTATGACATGGGTTATTAGATCTCTGTACTACTCCATGTGGGCACCTCTGCTGGGAACTGGTATAACATGGGTTATTAGACCTCTGCACTGCCCCATGTGGGCATCTCTTTCGGGGACCTGGTATAACATGGTTTATTAGACCTCTGTACTGCCCCATGTGGGCATCTCTGCTGGGACCTGGTATAACATGGGTTATTAGACCTCTGTACTGCCCCATGTGGGCACCTCTGCTGGGACCTGGTATAATATGGGTTATTAGACCTCTGTGCTGCCCCATGTGGGCACCTCTGCTGGGAACTGGTATAACATGGGTTATTAGACCTCTGCACTGCCCCATGTGGGCAACTCTGCTGGGACCTGGTATAACATGGGTTATTAGACCTCTGTACTGCCCCATGTGGGCATCTCTGCTGGGACCTGGTATAACATGGGTTATTAGACCTCTGTACTGCCCCATGTGGGCATCTCTGCTGGGAACTGGTATAACATGGGTTATTAGACCTCTGTACTGCCCCATGTGGGCACCTCTGCTGGGAACTGGTCTAACATGGGTTATTAGACCTCTGTGCTGCCCCATGTGGGCATCACTGCTGGGAACTGGTATAACATGGGTTATTAGACCTCTGTACTGCCCCATGTGGGCATCACTGCTGGGAACTGGTATAACATGGGTTATTAGACCTCTGTGCTGCCCCATGTGGGCACCTCTGCTGGAACCTGGTATAACATGGATTATTAGACGTCTATGGTGCCCCCAGTCTGTGAGATAAGATTGGTTTCTTGGTGTCCGTGATGACTCCTTATCTTGTAAGCTGTAGACTGCGATCATCCATCATAGTGGCCACTATTGTGTCTGAATGCGCAGAGCAGGTAATATGTCGAGATGTAATGTTACCGGACCCCTAGTACTCCCATCCATCACTGCCTCCCTACCACATACAGAGAAATGTCACTAGTGGTATCACAGGGCTCGTAGTGGTCAGAGCCCCGCTCAGCAGCTTCTACCATCTTGAAGGTACCTGTTCATCCTGAGCTCGCTGGTTCACAAATAGAATGCCCAAACTACAGTAAAAACTGAGGCCTAGGCAGAGCAATAGAAACAAGCTGAGGATTAAAATTTTTCTGGTTTTGTGTTATTGTCTCCCCCTCCCCGTTTTCGTTTCCTCCTCGTCGGGCAGATGTTTGGGGGCATCTGAGGCGCTGGCAGAGCTGCAGAGTATTATTGTGAGGCATGTGGCACAGGGGAGGATTAGGTGTCATGTGACCTCCTTATTGCAGAGCAGGAATTTCATCTAGCTTCGTTGGTCATCCTGGGCTGAGGTTCCTCTGGTACTGGCTGCTTTGTTATTGTGCAGAGCATGTAGAGGGGCTGCAGATGTGGGCGCTGCGGGGGGAATAGGTGACAGGTGTGAGGAGCTTCTCACCAGTCTTTTCTCTCTTCTGCAGGTGGCGGTTGCGTTTCCTGACTGGTTGCGTGGTGCCGGTCACTGCAGTGCAGCCACTTACTCCCTCTTCATGTTCGGACATCTCAGATAACGCGCCAGGTTTGTGGTGGAGGGGCTGAAGACAGGGCTAAATGTGTGGATTTGCTGGCCCCAGGGCTCATAGCTGAGGCTGGCTCACATCTCCTGTAGAACCAAAGCTCCTAGGTATTCCAGGGTGGAGGCCCATGCTGTGGACAGGTGGGACTCGCAGTCCCCGGGCAAAGGCAGCTTGGGGGTGGTCATCAGGATGAGGTGCTCCTTACGAATATGGCTCCTCAGCACCTCTGTTTTGCTCTTCATCATGTCTCTCCTCTTCACCTTCTCTCACAATGGGACTGAAGCACCACTTTACTCAGAACTGGGGGGATGGGCATCAGCAGAGGGACATCCGGTCCGTCTTGTGCCAGGGTACCCTGGGGTCAGGCATCATCCCCCTTCTCCTCAGCTCTCAAAGGACTGCTCCTGTCGCCACTGCCTACGGCAACCTGGGACCTCTACCTGGTTTGACAACCACTACAATGCAGCCATCTCCCCTGTGTGGACCCTTGAGAACCGGGAGCTTCCAGTCGACGTCCAGCACTGGTGGATGGTAATAGGCACAGGGTTGGGAGCGGGCTGTGAAAGAACTGCCCCTGAGATATTCAACAAGATGGAGCTTATATCACTATCTCTAGCAGTCCCTTGTTGAGATACACGTCAGGCTAAAATACCTGCAAGCTGAGATACATCTGTACTGCAGGGAAATATAGTGGCACTGAGGTGTTTACTCCTGGTATTTGAATGGATTGGCTTGAAGAGAAACAGCTGGGGATGGACAATCCCTTTAAGGGGTTTTTCTGTGTGGGAAACTTAATCCTTGCAGAATCTTCTGCTTCTTTCTACAGGAATTAGAATATGAGGCAAATGTTGAGGAAATAAAACCATCTTTCAACATATTGTACAGCCTGGACAACTCAACTCTCATTCTAGAGATCATAGTTTAAAATTTGCTCTACAATAAAGAAAAATTCTGTGCTGATTAAAGGGGTTATCTGGGAGTTTAAAGGTTTCATAGAACACTACAAACAGCATTTATATTGAAAAGTTAAGATATTCCACTATCTTCATGTAATTCTTTTCTTTTGCCTCCTGAATCATTTATTATCAGATCCACTTTTTGCAGTGAATCTCCCTGCTTGTGAGAGTGTCAGTAGTTCTCCAGCATCTCTTTCCTACACCTCCCAGACTGTAATGCAATCTAGGACTTAACTCCACACTGTTAGACATTGTGCTGACATTAGTGCATATTACTTGCTGTCATAATAACTTAGGACTCATGAGTCGCTATGTAAATTGCACAGAGCTGCAGTCATCATTTTCATGACAGCAGTACACAACCCCCCAGCTCTGAATTGCCCTCCTTTGCTCCCATTAAGTGTTCTGCCAGTAGAACTTGAAGATAGACAAACAGTTCCCCCTCTTCTGTAATACTCTAATGTAATCACTTCTATTCCCTTGCAAACTACAGGCTGGAAAGAATGAATGCAGCCAGATCATTCTCTGCTCAGGTCACATGCACTACAGGGGAGTGTTCCTGAGCTGAGCCTGGTCTCAAAACGTTCACTGAGGCCAATGAACGTTAGAGAGTTTGCAGGGGATAGGGTGGAGGGGAAAACGAGGCTCTTTGCCTGGTTCTGTACAGCATTTTTAATAAGTATGTGTTACAAAGTTTAATATAATAAAGTTGAGCCCTGTAACACATAAAATGATAGTTTTGGAGAACCCCTTTAATTCCCTAATGTGTCTGTATAGGGTAGAAAGCTCCGTTTTCTGATTCAGAGCTCCAAATCCACAGCAAAGACCTAGTTAATAGGACCTAATAATGATCTGTCTACCTGCAGTCACCAGTAGGGGGGGCATACGGTTTACAAATGTAAACAGCTGTCGTTAACCTCAGTAATGAATCTAACTTTAACCAGCTCCTCCAGGTAGGCAGGACTTGAGCTGGGAAGTTACAATAAATGTCTGATGTTTCTTAAAATATAAGTTGATCCTTATCTGTTCTTACAAAAACTGGGTAACGCCTAATATTCCAGTATTACTGCTCCCATAGGAATGGTCACCCGGCTGTGCAATATCCCTGCATGGAATATCTACTTATTTATCAACTAATAAATCCTGTGCCCCCTGTTACTCTTTTGGTTAGTTTGCCATTTAGGACAATAGCCGGTGACTCTGGTTGTTACTTTGGTAATGGACATATTGGTTGTCCCACAGCAAGTTGGAGTGCTGGTGTCTAATTGGCTGCTGCTTTTGCCCCCTCCCATGCCTAGATGCTACATTGTGTGTATTTGTGTCCTCCTCTCAGATGCTGCAGCCTCAGTTCCGGTCCCATAACACCCTGGAGATCCTGACCCAGCTTTTCCAAATCATTCCTGGGCACAACCCCTACAAGCAGCAGGACCCCCTTCTGTGTCGACGTTGCGCTGTGGTTGGCAATTCTGGCAATCTGCGAGGATCTGGCTATGGGCAAGATATTGACAGCCACGGCTTCATCATGAGGTAGGTTAGGCCTATACTGCCTTGTTCTCGGCTTTCCTCATGGTCAATATCCAGCATTTAGGTATAAATCTAGCTACAGCCCAGAACTGTAGAGCTGGTGGACACAGGCATAGTAGATCTTTTTTTTTTTTTTTATAGAGGATCACATTCGGGGCGGTCAGTTCAGGGGTTATGACTAGTCAACCCGAACCCTTGATCTAACACGAAGGCTAAGTTCACACGGCATAATTGCGGGGCGTAATTACGCCCCGCAATTACTTCGGGAGCTCGTGCCGACTCCCGCAGGGCGGGGGGAGGGGGGACGGCAGCGCGCTGGCCCCATAGACATTCATTACTATCGGCGCGTATTCGCCGCTAGTAATTGACATGTCACTTATCTCCCCCCGCAGCGTATTGTCCGAGCGGGGAGAGGAGGCGTAATCCATAGTTTTCTATGAGAACTGCGGATTACTGTAATGACTGGGACGTATTGAGCACAGTACGCGGCGCAATACGTCCCAATTTAAGCCGTGTGAACATAGCCTAAGGGTAAGTTCGTAATTTGCGCTGAAGTACACGACAAAATGCGCTTCAAACAATGTTTATGTACAGCACCCATTGAGTGTAGTGTACAATCATTCAGACGATGACCATTTTACTAGCATATTTTTTGACGCGTACTGAGAAATATAAAAGTATAGGAGGCAGAACTCTTCCTCCGTCCATTGCGTGTCATTTTTGCATTGAGATGACATGCTTGCAAGCATGTAATTTCAATGAATAAACTAACGTGTTTTGCTGCCCACAAATGCGCCTTGTGAACTTACTAAACCCAAACCATAGGGAATATCTGGTCATCATCCAGGAGACCCAAGGATTGCCTACTTAGATTTGGCCCATTACAGGTGTGATGGTGGTTCTATTCAATTTAAAAGCATGTGGCTGCTGCATATGCTTTCTATAGGCCAAAAAACACCTGCAGAATTTTGTTCCCCCGTAGATTTTTTTTTCTTTTAATTTAAAAAAGTTTTATTTGAAAAATATGTAAAACAAATTCATGAAAATTGTACATTAGTAAACTAATATCAATTGAAGACATACAAGCGACTTATCATCATTTACAGGTATTATGAAGTACAAGACAAAGGGTATACATAAAAGTATATGAAGTTACATTAATACCATGAACAACGAAGTGATGAACGTTCTAATATCTCTCTAATAACTCAGACAGAATAATTCAGAATCCTAGGGGCACCATAGGTACCTCCACAAGAAGGGAGGCAAAAGCAAGAAGAGAGAGAAGAGAAAACAAAAACAACAAAAAAAAAACAACCACTACACACACAGAGAAGGTCGTGACAGGTTCAAGGAGAGCTAAATTAATATATCTTGGCACCTGGAGGCAACCGCTCAAAGGTGTGTAGAAATAAAGACGGAGCCACGTCCAGTGCAAAGGGTGATCCCCAAACATGGGAGACTGCTCTTAAATTGTGAGATATAATAGGGAGGCCTTAAAAGAAGACCAATAGAACCATGTTTTGTTAAATCAATGTATTTGGGCAGAGGTTTTGGCCCCAAGCCCTTCCATCTGAATGAAGTTGTTCTCCGCATACCAATCCTCAATAGAGTAAGGAGTAGAAGACTTCCATCTCCTCACCTCCTGTCTCTTTCCCCCTCCTTGTAGATTGTAAGCCCTCTCGGGTAGGGTCCTCTCTCCCTCTGTCGTGCCAATTGTCATTATTCACTTATCACTGTACTCATTTGACTTATGTTATGTATGTAACCCCTTCGAATGTACAGCGCTCTGGAATCAATGGCGCTTTAAAATAAATAATAATAATCTCTGAGGAACAACCATTTTAGTGGCTTGGATCAGGTGTTTTGAGAATAGATTTTTTAAATTTTATAATTGGCATCTCAAATATAAAAAGCAAAAGGGTCTCCAGAGAACTAGGAACGGAGAAGTTTGTGACTCCTTTGACAGTTTTCAGGACCAAGGCCCAAAATCCTTTAATTGAGGGGTATTCCAAGTATGTAGCATAGTGCCCTCTTGTCTCCTGCATCTCTAACAGTTACTCTACACAGATGGAAACCATTTATGGAGAACAGTTGGAACTCTGTACCATCTAGATAAGATCTTGTAACATGTTTCCTGATGTCTAGAAGCCATCACTGCCCTATATGTCAGTTGCAAGCAACACTCCCATTGAGGAGTGGTGAATGAGAGGCCCAATTCAAGCTCCCAATGCTTGCAAAAGGATGGGAGATGCTGGGAATACGAAGACGCTAATAATCTATATAGGAGAGAAAGCGAGTGACGAGTGCCTACTCTGGACACTAGCAATTGTTCAAATGCAGTAAGGGGTCTTTGAAGATCTTTAACAAAACTAAACGTTCTTTAGAAGTGTCATAATTGAATGTGTTGAAAAGGTATTATTATTATTGATGGGACCAAGATGAGATAACGGGCCTCCCGATCAATAGTACAGCTAAGGACTTGGTGAGCAAGTGAATGGTGAATAGCGATGGCCATTCCCCTGGACCTGGACTGAGAGAAATTTGCAAAGTGCTAGTAGTTTGTGTTTAATGGTTTGGGTGTAACCTACTTTAAAATGTGTTTCCTGGAAGCACACAATGTGTCTTTCGACAATGAAAGTGATACAAAATCTGTGCCCTTTTTTCGGGTGTGTTGGGGCCCCTCGCGTTGACCGAGGCTATCCGAAGAGCCGCCATTGTAGTAGCAAGTGCAGCAGCCTCTGGAAGCAAACAAAACAATGCAAAAGCAAGGTCCACAAATCCGCCATAACCTGAGAGGGAAAATTAAGGAAGACAATGCATAAAATTAGAGAGAGGATGGGAAAAAAAAGAAAACCAAAAGGCAGAAGCCTGCCATCTGACTAAGAAGGGTACTGAAGTAAAACAGAATTCCTGTCAACCTGAACAAGTTCAGTATAGGAATCCCACCGACTGGGGGGTTACGGTAGTACATGGGAGTCAAGAGAGACAATGCCAATATACAAAAGAGAAGATATAACCAGACTTTAACAGGCTTATGAATAAGCAGGAACATTGTAGAAATAATAAGCACTGTTTAAAGGAAGAAGGACCTATTACAGGGCCTAGCTAAAACTTAAGTGATATAACATCAGTAGAAGAGGAGAGGAGAAGCAAGATAGGCACATCGGGTTGAGTTTGAGGGAGTAAGTTGAGGGTTAAGTTACTCATGTTAAGGAGGAAAGAAATTTTGTTAAGAAAAGAAAATGGAGGTGAGCGATAGGATATGATGTGACAGGCAGTGTAATTCCTTGTTACGTTGTAAACGGGGTATTGATTGGATGGTTTTGCCTGATATTACTTGGCATAATGGAAAAGTTGATTTATGATTTGTTTTCTCTCAATAAAATTAAAAAAAAAAAAAAAATCAGGAGAAGGAATGGTTGTTACCGGGATCGTACCATGTTCATGCCTCATTAAGAGTTAAGCCGTTTCTCAGTGACCTATAATTGTTACAACTCCAGAAGAACTAATATGGTCAGGTTATGACTGTGGGTTTTTAGGAGGAGAGGATGACAGTAGAACATCTCAGAGACTGAAATGTAGAACCCTTTCAGCATTGTTCTCGGGGAGAAAGAACCTGTAGGGTTCCTTTTTCGTTGAGCACTCCTGATAAAAAGAGCAGACAATGTTGGCCATTTCTGCAACGATAAATTCTTGCTGTTGAGAGTCTGCAAGACTGAAGGAACGTCTTCTGAGGAATGAGGCAAAAGGTAGCCCCAGTGAAAATGTTCCTATCTGTCTCCAAGTACATCCAGGAGTGGCTTGAGAGTTGTCCTTTGGGTCAGAGTGATTTTGGATAGGTCTTGTAGAATTCTTAGTGTAGAACCTTGATAAACAATGGATTTGCGACGTCGGGCTTCCAGGAGTATCTCTTCCCTTACAGTGAAGAAATGAATCATGCAACTTGCATCTCTAGGTCGAGGACCATCAGTTTGTATGACTCCTTATATCGTAAGCACAGTTGCTTGACATTGAGTCCATCAGGTGCTAAAAGTCACCCTCGCTGTCCAGAGCTTATAACTGTGTTAAAAGAGTAGTAGCTGGTATCAGTCCCATATATAAATGTAAGTGTCTGTAACAGGGCAGGAGCATTATAAGAGGAGCGTCCGATATCCGTTTTGCATAGAGATGTAAATGTTCAGTTCTCCGCACTGGATGTGTGTGACATAAAACACTACAGCCAGCTTTTCCCCATAATAACAATAGATTCTATTTACCTGTCCTACAGTCAGCCTTTTTCCAGGCTAATCACCGGAAGCAATAGATTGCATTTACATTCACAGTGCATGATGACAGGATGCAGATCTGCCCTGCGATGTACAACTCCAATGATCCCTTTTTCCATAGTGGTCACCAAGGAATGTGTATCTCAAATTTCTGTGGGTCAGAGATATTGGGTGTGATATCCCAGTGGTTACATTATTCAGTTACCCTGCCGCCTCAATATCTTGGGTATAACTCCAGGTCTCTTCTTTGTCTCAGGATAAACCAGGCTCCAACAGTTGGCTTTGAAACTGATGTCGGTTCTAAAACCACCCACCACTTCATGTACCCGGAAAGCGCAAAAAATCTTCCTGCTAATGTCAGCTTTGTCCTGGTCCCATTTAAAGCTCTAGATCTCCTGTGGATTACCAGCGCTCTCTCCACGGGGCAGATTCGCTTGTAAGTACTTGGTTGGAAATGAGGGGTTAAGTAGAAGAGGACCCGTGACACATCCTGACGTGTCTGTTTTAGAAAATCCTTGTGTACGCTGTGAAACACACTCTGGACTGTCTTCTCTTATAAATCTGTGTTGCGCTATTCCTCCTAGAAATGTATTATTAAAGCAGTCAACTGGGTGTTACCAATTGGATTCTGTCAGCACTGATTGGACAATGTCAGACTGTACAAGCCTCCCTCTCATTGATAACATATATGATAGATTGGTCATTAATTTCCATGAGGAATAACAGGCAAGCTACACAATGGAAAGTTTCTCCAAAATTATTACTTCATGGGGAATTCAGTTATTTACTAAATTCCCATCAGGAACGGTCACAGGTCCACTTTAATTAAGATGTTTGTACAACTAAATTAAAATGCGCCACCTGGTGGCTTGAAAAAATTTCTTGTAATTGTCTGCCCTGCTGGTAATCTTCATTGACTACTGCTTGTCTCCTCCTTACAGCACATACGCTCCGGTGAAGGCATTCCTGCGGGTCGATAAGGACAAGGTATGGATTGTGGGATTAACATGAAGTTCTGTTACACAGGAAGGTGATGGACTTACTTCAGTTTGAGTGGTTTCTGCCTTGGATAGGGAGGGGAGCAGTGAATGAGTAGAGCCAGGGTGGGGTAGCAGATACCTAGTGGAGCTGAAGGTTGACACTATGTGTGGTCATTGTCATATTTCTACTCCTCAGGTACAGATCTATAATCCAGCTTTCTTTAAATACATCCATGACCGATGGACAGAGCACCACGGCCGTTATCCCTCCACCGGCATGCTGGTCCTGTTCTTCGCCCTCCATGTCTGTGACGAGGTGAGTGCAGGGTCTGCAGTATGCGCTGTGGGACTCCACTCTTATCACCTTCTGTTGTATCCTGTTCTGCTCGTTGTCATCTATATAATTTTCTGGTTTTTCCCCCAGGTGAATGTTTTTGGCTTTGGTGCAGACAGTCGGGGAAACTGGCATCACTACTGGGAAAACAACCGCTATGCTGGAGAATTCCGTAAAACTGGAGTGCACGATGCAGACTTTGAGGCACAGCTTATTGATACACTCGCCCGGGAGGGAAAAATCAAGGTGTATGGTGGCAAGTCTCTGTAAACCCTGGCAACTGCTGGTCACAGTAGAACATGGAGGTCTCGCTTCTCTAGACATGGCAAAAGCTGCCATATTTCTGGAGCCTATTATTGGGACATGGAGTCCTAGGGGCTTGATTTCGGCTCCAGACATTGACATTCTTGTAAATGCTGCGAATCTGAGGGTGACTGCACAGGGGACTCTTCCCTCTGAACTTTCTGGGGTTCTCCACATTGTAATGAATCATGTGCACTGACAATGAGGAGATGCCTTATCAGACTTTAGCTATGAATGGCGCTATAGTGTTGTGTGATGTGGATACACTCTGTATATACCTGGGTATAGAGCACCCCACTCTTGTGGCTGTGATTGTGTGAGGGGGGCTGATTTGTTCCCAGTTATGAAAATCTGCTGGACCGTATAAAGCTGGCCGTGTACAATCATTGCATCAACCAATCATGTTGAAAACATTTCCTGGACTTGTTTTATGAGCTGCTCTGTATTGTTTGACAGACCTTTCTGCCTGCTTTGACCACTGTGGAAGGGGGCGGGGAGTGACCTGGACTGGGGGCTCTTTCCTCCTTCCTGCAAGGTTTTTTGTTGCATTTTCAGACTGTTTTCGGATCTGAAAACAGACCGGCAACTATCCATAGACAAGAGGGAGGGGGCAATAACAACCAGCAGTTTCGACGTAAATTGAATCTGTACATAACTGAACACAGGGTGCCTTATGTATTCTGTGTAATGACATAGCGGTCCCATGAGGACCATATCACATTGAATCCATCAGTTTGATTATTTAAAGAAGCGGTCAAATATTCAATCTCTGGAGTACATCCTGAATGGTTGGCGAGTTAGTACGCTTCCCGAAACATGAGATTAAGCATCTGGCTGCAGTAAGTATATATATATAATTTTCAACACAGGTTCGACCGGATTCTTAAGACAGAATCCGACCAGTATTTTCTCACTGCCGTGTGGACGGACCTTGATTGTAACGGCCAAACTTCGCAACTTTTGTTTTACAGCTCCTCATCGTCTTCAAGATCTTTGCCTGTTGTCATTGTATGGAGTCTGCTTAGCTCAATGCATTCTTTATATTGCATAGATCGTAACACAAAGCTCAGATTCTCGTTTGCTGACAGCAATCAGATTCTGAAAATAGTGAAAGTTGTGATACAAAATAGATCAGAAGATTTTTATGTTTTATTATATAAAATTGAACGACCCCACCCGGGTGCTGGTTGGTATTCTGCCCCATAAATGTGATGGATCGTTGGGACTCATCCTGTCACCGCATCTCCCACCCTCTTTACTTGGCTGCATGTGGAGGTGTTGTCTTAGCTGAAAATGGACTAAGGGCCACATGTATGAAAACTGTCCAGGTGTAAGACTTTGTTGCCCATAGTAACCAATCAGAGCTCCCCTTTCATTTTTTTTCAGAGCACTAAGATATGAGAGGAGTTCTGGTTGCTATGGGCAACAAAGAAAGTCTTGGACCAAGACAGTTTTCATACATGTCCACCTAAGTGTTTTGGGATTACTGCTATCTTGACTGACTCATTTATAAACGACAGTGGCCATTTTACATAGCAAATGCTGCTTCAGATTCAATCATAAATCTGTAGTGGTGCCTCTAGTGTTACTGAAAACCATAATGAGGGCTCCCACAAAATGGGCATCTGTGCAGATAAACACAATAGGGTTTATTGCTGTTTGTACTGGATGTAGTGAGGTTCTGCTGGAGGATGTGTTGTTATACTTTGAAGCTATTCGGTCGGTAAATGTTTATTACTGACTCCGGTGTCTCGGGTGCCAGCAGTGGGGAAAGCATGGCCATGCCACCCAGAGCAGCCAAGCACAGCTTTCACTCTCTAAACTGTACTGTAAAAATGAAGTGTTGACTCTGGCTGCTAGGGGTCACATAGGTCGCCTTTGATATTTGTGATACTATTGTCACCGGCTTGTTCACATCTGTACAGGCGCTGTGTGTGTATTTACTGGCATAGAGACTTTATCAGTATTTGATATAAATGTGACTCATTGTGATTTTTATTTGCTTCAATTCTTCGGTCTCCTCCTCGTTGTGGATGCTCCAGCTCCTCAGGGGCGGGACTTATCAGTATTATTATTCTCTGTGCACTTTCTAGAGCAATTATCATTATGATGCTGCCCCCGGTGGGAATGTGCAGCAAGGTTTGGAATAATAAAGAAGAAACACTAGTTACCTGTGTCTGATTTATTTTCCTGCGCTCAATATATTTTCTTGCAGCCGTGTAACCATCACTCTAGGAGCCGACTTGACATGTGAGGGACAGTTATTAAACCTGTCACCTAGTTTATGCCCCCCTTGTTGAGGACAGCACAAGCTAGTGTCAGACCTGTGTCCCTTATTCTGTAAGATGTTGTAGTTTTAGAGCATTTAAAGAGAACCTGTCACATAGATTATGCCCCCCTTACTGAGGACAGCACAAGCTAGTGATAGACATGCTTATTCTGTAAGATGCTGTAGTTTGAGTATTTAATGCTCAAATCTGCAGTTTTCAGCCAGAAAAGTGTATGGTTTTTTTTCATACCCCGCCCACCTGAGGCTAGCCCTGCCCTCCTGCACTGATTATCGTATTTCTTTGATTAGGTAGAAACTTGTCTGGTGGGCAGGGCTAGCCTTTGGTGGGTGGGGCTAACACCTGCTCATGAATAAGATTTGAGCATTAAATGCTCTAAAACTCCAGCATCTTACAGAATAAGGGACACAGTGCTGAGAACAGCATGTCTATCACTAGCTTGTGCTGTCCTCAGCAAGGGGGGGCATAAACTATGACAGGTTCCTTTAACAAACCAGCACAAGGAAAGGTAAAGTAACCAATAGGATTTCAACTTTCATATTTTTAAGCCTCTGAATGGCCGTGATAGGACAATTTTCCTTTGCGCTAATTTCAATACATGTATTCTGCTATGTACTATGTAAAACTCCTGAGGCAGTGGCAATTTGGGCATATGGTGGTTTCTGTTGTTCACTTTATGTAATAGGATTTTCAGGCCATTCACACGTAACGCATTTTAGGAAAAATGTAAAATAATTACTGAGAAGTAGGAGGAGCTCGCATGGGGATCAATTGGATCACTACTTAGGGACATTAGTTTTAGATTGGTTTCCATAGATACGTCACTTATGTTGTTACGTGATGATCATTTCTTTTGTGTGTAAAACCTCTATGGACCAATAATTTTATGGGTTCCAGAGAAATGAAAGGAAGACATAATAAGAAAGGATTGTATAGTTCAAAATGGGTAAAGAGAAGCGACGCTGCCAAACTCCTCTTTAATTCTGATTGTTGACAATAGATGGCATTAGCAGTGTTCGGGAAAATACTTTGGGAAAGTATTTTAAATACAAAATACTAAATACTACTTCCAAAGTATTTTCCAAATACTAAAATACTTGAAAAATTTTAACAAAAAATGGATGACAGGTCCTTTAGCCCACTAGGATTACCATCTAACCTGCAGCTATTTCAGTGGCCAGGATTCATTGTGTCCGACTCCTATAGAAGATGTCTGTCACATGGAGGAGAGGATGCTACAGTAAAGAGAAACATACAGGTACCTTCCTTTAGTTACTATGCCTATTAGGCTATGTTCACACGGCTTAAAATGGGCCGTATTTCGGTCCGTAATTACGCGCCGAATGCGCCAATTACGGGCCGAAAACGGCCCATCATTACGGTAATTCACAGTTCTCATAGAGAACTATGGATTACGTCTCCTCTCCCCGCCGGGCGGGGAGATAATTGACATGTCACTTTCTAGCGGCGTATACGCGCCGCTAGCATGATTGTCTATGGCCGGCGAAGTGCCGCCCCCGCTCACCCCCGCCCCTCACCGGGGTCCCCCCCCCTCCCCGTCCACACGGCGTAATTACGCCCTGCAAATACACCGTGTGATTATAGCCTTAAGTTCAGGCATTTGGGATATTAATTTAGTTTCAGTAACTCCATGTGCGCTTCACATTAATAGCAGTAACCCCATCATTTTCCCTCATATTAACCCCGTGTGTGCCCTATGTAAGGGTTACTAATATATGAGACACAGGGGGTTCTAATAAAGGACCTTAATTATGAAGATACCTAATTATTACCTCAATGTCTCTCAAATATCAGTAACTCTTATTTGAGGCACACAGGTGGTTAATGTGAGGGACATGATGGGGTTACTATTACTATGAGGCACATGGAGTTACCAAGCTGTAATGCAAATGACCAGACTTTTTATCTGCAATGGTGGATTTCCCCCCCCACCGACTGCTTATACTCGAGACAATACATTTTCCCAGTTTTTTGTGGTAAAATTAGGGGCCTCGGCTTATATCCAGATTGGCTTAAACTCGAGTATATACGGTAATTTTACGGAATGGATTATGCGAACGGGATGATGACAAACTAAAAATAAATCACACTTCAATACAAGGCGGACTTGCATTGCTGGAACGCGCTGGAATTTTCCCTCCTTTCGTCGCACCTCGCACGAAATACGAGAAACGAGAGTGATGACGTGACTCGCGCTGTTGTTTATTTTTAAGTGCGGTGAGGCGGGTTATTTAAATTACAACATTTGTTTTGAATTTAGAAAGTAATTAAAATACTTCCTAAAAGTATTTTAATTACAAATACAAAATACTGAATAAAAAACATATTTTGATTTACAAAATACAAATACCTGACAAGTATTTTAAATACTATTTTAATTACTTGTATTTTAAATACTCCCGAACACTGGCCATTAGTAAGGTGAACCACATGGGCCCAGGAAATGTGATGGTACTGCAGTGGACTCCAACCTGTGGCTTTTAACTGAAGTAATAACTCTTTGCTCCAGACGCGCTAAAATCTTTATTGGAAAAATTCTTCCACACAAAAGGTAAAATATTCAGGATGCCTACTTCTGGCTACGCATTTCTAACCTGTCACAGTCTCTTCAGTTATTATGAAACTACTACCCCCAGCAGATACCACTGCTCTGCAGTCTGCCAGGGCAGTTGGGGCACCATCCTGTGTCATTCCAGACCTAGAAGATAATACTGGCTTATTGGTCACTTAGAGAATTGTTGGGCATGACTCGTTTATGATGGGTTGTAGCTGATCATCTGACAGTATTCAGGCTTCTTATATTGCATGCTCTTATTTTACAACATATTATGCTATTACGGTGGTCTGTGACTGTCAGGACGAGCTTGGATTTGGTTTTTCCAGCAGCTGGAGAGACCTTTGCAATCATGGGCTTCAGTGATGGATGCAGCAGATAACCCTCAGGGGAATGGGCTGGACATTGATGGGAGGAGGTAGAGATTTTATATAGAAGAAGCAGCAGCAGTGACCACATCACACGGGGAGATGTTTGTTTGCGGCCCAATCACCTGGAGACTCCTCCTGGGCATCCTCTGCATCATGGATCCCACATCTGAGCAGTTTGTTGAACATTTGATCTCGCAAAGCCATGGTGAGTAGGCACCTGCCCTGATCTGTTGGTGTTCACTCTTAAATCCAGGCTCCTATCCATTTGTTAAGATTTTATACATTTGGCTTTGTGAGGAGCTATGGAATATGTTTGTGCTAAAGATTTAAGGGGTAGAAACTGGTTGTGGGGATGGACCAGGAGCTTATGGCTCAAATCTGAGACTCGGCTTGCACCTTGTGTGTTCTAGGTGGAACTATGGAGTATTAAGGTGAAGGTCAGGTGGGTAGATCTAGGAGAAGAGATCTAAGGGTCAGGTGGGCCAATCCGAAAGAGGCAGGTGGATGCATAGTGGGTAGATGATCTGCACACCTTCTGTAGTCCTGAAGTTTATACATTTTTATGGTTTATTCATGTATGTTGCACTATGTACCTATATGTGGATTTTATAGAGAGGTGCCTATTCTGTGCATCATTAAATATGGTTGTGTCAATGGGCTCAAGTGAGTTTATGCTGGCTAGATCAGGAACAGATGGGTTTAGGGATTCAGGAGAATTTATGGTAGGTAGGTTTGGGCTGGTGAATCCAGTAGTTAAGGAGAATTAATGGTTGATAGAAATGGGGCAGGTGGATCCAGAGGTTCAAAATAATTCATAAGGGGTAGATCTTGTGCAGATTGATCCATGACTGGTAGATCTGTGCTGTTATACAACATCAAGGGACGGGAGAGAGATTCTACCTATTGTGCATTATTTCAAGGCTGTAGAAATGATGGGTATTGGTCATTTCTGATCATTCTCTTCCTATAGGCAGATCTTACACTGCTTCTCCACATCTCACAGGTCAATCTCTGATACTCTGTATGCTAATTCGGCTTTGACATTATTAATACTCTAGTTACACTGAGAGCTGCAAAGATCTGTAACAGCAGAACGGTTACTGCAGCTCTGGATGTCACTAGAGAATAAAACATGTCACATCAGAACAGTGACTGCTGCTCCTGTCATTCTTTCTTCTTCTAGGATTTGGGGACAAGGAGAGATTCGCACAAGGTTTCTCTGCACAACAAGCTACGTGGAAATGTGCACCCCCCGGCCGCCAACATGAGAAGGATGGTAAGAGTCCGCAGCTGCACTAGGGGTGGGGGGAAAAGCAGCTGCTGCTGTTGACTCAGACTTCTGGCTCGGACTTTGCTGCTAGAAACATATTTTCCTTATATCTCTCAGGGGCCATAAAATTGACATCTGTGCTGGAGAGCTAAGACCCCCAAGTCCTGGGAAGCTAAAGGTCTCCAGCCTGTGCCCCCCATGAACTGTGCTGTTCCACTCGGGAGGATCCCAGAGCCTCTAACCCCTATATCTCTGCCATGTGACAAAATATTCGGACACATTTTAGTTCTAATTGTTTCTTGGTGGCAATATCTTTGAGAGATGTAGTGACTCTACACTATGTTATTTTTAGATGAAATCATTTTCATACCCTTTGTAAAGAATGATCTCGTTGAGGTGTCTACGATGATGTAATAACCTTTCTAATTTGCATACATATCTATGATTGTAACCTATTATCCCTTAAAGGAAATGTCATCAAAAAAGGAGTCATTGTTTAAGTCCCGTTTTTATGTTAAACACATTTTTTAGTAATATTAGGTTTTTTTTGTTTTTTTTTTTTTTAATTTCTCATCACTTTCAATATTTTTTAATAATTCTTGAGTCTTGCAGTTTTCATTTTGGCCACTAGGCCTTGTTTGCACTGCTTTACCAGCAGTCAGAGAGATGCTTTACAGTAGCTTCATGCACATAGGAGACTTGAGACTGACTCAGTCCCATTATCTTCTATAGGAGAGTTTTCTAGTCATGCTCTGTGACCTGGGAAGAAGTCACTGTGCAGGGAGGTGAAAGGGTGAACTGTGACTATCTCCTCTTGCGACTGGTAGATCCTATGTCTCATTTCAGTTTGACCCTCTTTGTGCTGATAATGAGCAGACAACTGAGAATCTTTCTCTACAGAACAGGAAGTGTGAGACTATTATTAGGCTTAGTGGCCAAAGTGAAAACTGCAGGACTTAAGAATTATTTAAAAATATTTAAAGTGATATGGAAAATTAAAAATAAATATAACCAAAAATTCTTAAAAAATGTGTTTAACATAAAAATGTGAGTTAAGCACGAACTCATTTTTGATGACACATTCCCTTTAAATTCTCAGGACTGGAGTGAGGCTTTGGGGGCCCAGGCCCTGGAAATTGCCTCCCACTGCCTGCAGAATGCACCAGTGGACCCTCAGATTGGCTGGAATTTGCTAAGTTTCCCAGTTGGGACCATGACTCCCACTGATGTCATCACGCTTTGGTTCCACCAAAGAGACTTTTAGAATTTTCAGACTTATGAGTGTGCGCAGGACCGAACCTGCCATCATTACACCCAGGTGAGTGACTAGTAATAGAGGGATGTAACATTACCTATGGGAGGGACATAAATGGGGAAATGGAAGGTTTTTGGACTCAGTCCCCGTTTCTGTCTCACCTACAGTTGGTTTGGGCATCTTCATGGGAGTTGGGCTGTGGTATGAGTCGATGTTCCTCAGAGATGGGCAACGTGAATATGTTCATATGTGCATATGCTCCAGGGTAAGGTTGCATAGTCAGTAAGGTGTCCTGACACTTGCCCTTCATACCTTTTTTTTAACCCTTAACATTCCTTGGCTGGCATTTATGACTCCAGTGTCACTCCTGCAGGGGTAACTTGGACATCGGGGGGCATATTATCCGACCCCATCAGCCTGGCCCTTAGTGCAGCTTTTGTACGGCCAGCTGGTCTGGCTGCTTCACATCTTGGGAGCACCACGGAGGTCTCTGTGGTAAGCACTGAAAGTGCTCGGCTGAGATTTCAAGATAGCCTCACTCTCCTGTAGGGTCATGGCCCAAAACATACAGCATAACACGTGATTTCTCCTAGATAAGTACAGTGGGTGGTGGTTATAATGGTGCAACTGGACTTTACTGTCCCTGTGACTAGTTCTCCATGTTCCAGAAATGCCCAGGAACCCATGCCGGATAAGTTGTGGGGACCATGAAACATTAAACACAAGCAGCTGCCAATGTGACTGTGCCAGGGGGTACACTGGCAGCTTCTGCCAAGGTAAGTGACAAAAGTAGCAGGAGATCTTTAAAGGGCCAGTGCTCAGTCTCTCTTAATTAATGCTGTACAATAAGCTAATATGAGCTAGGGAAGTGAGAAGGGGTAAATTATTACTGGAGCAAAAGGAAAGTGGAGTACTTGTCTATAGCAACCAGTTAGGACTTAATTTTCCAAGTGCATTCTGAAAAATAAGAGGACAACCCCTTCACTTTTTCTTTGCACCATTTTATGTATATCTTTGTGTTTCGTTACCTGACAGTTTTCAAAACCTCTACTTGCTGTCTGTGAATGGTAACAAAGGCTTTTTCTAAATGTTTCCTGATCTTGTCCTGCTCACGCAACCAAGGGTTTCTTACAGTGTATGAATGCAGGCACTGCTTTGTGAGTTTAAGATCATGTCTCCACGGCACCGGTTTACGGTTTTGCAAACCGTCTAAAAAATCGGGCGCAAACTAACACACCGCACCGCTATGGAAAACCCGTGCAGTAGTCCCCACTTCACGGGTTTTCCGCCCGGCGGTTTTTTAAACCACCGGCCGCCCGAAAAACATTGGACATGCACATTCTTCCATCCGGTTTTCGGACGGAATATGTGCATGTCAATGGAAGGGGGAGGGCCTTTCTCCGTTCACCGCGGAGAAAAGCCGTCCCCCGACGGCCGTGGGGACGGCACTAAAACAGGACAAATACCAGTCGGATAAACCGACCGGTATTTGTCCTTTGCCGTGGGGATGAGCCCTAACACAGCACCAGATCTGTCTTCTGTCCTGGACTGCACTGATACATTATAACAAACCTGAGCTGTTAGACATTGAGTAAAGGTAAGTTTTCTATCTCTGGTTGTTAAATCCGACTCCATTTTAACATTGCTGGACCGCGTTTTTTGGTGCAGATTTGCACTAAAAACTGCAGTTGATTTTCGGACTTGCCATCTGCCTCATACATTAAATGTACTGGAATTTGCCGGAATCTGGTGGATTTTAAAATCAACTGGAAAAAATCTGTGCGGTGTAGACTATATTAAACAGTACTGTGTAGTGGGCAGAGTCGGATTTTTGGTGGATTCTAAATACTGAATTCGCTGAAAATCCGACGAGAATACTCAGCAGAATAGTCATAGCCTAAGACTGTTAATTGACAGCAGAGTTAAAATGAATTTAATGCACAAAGTCTATTATGAAGTTGCAGAACGTTTCTAGTTAGCATTCAGCTTTCTGGACCAACCCAACCTAAGAACATTGTGATGCAAAAGTACTAGACTTTCAGGAATAAAAGGAATTCTCTTATGTCTAGTGCCTGGTTCTGTAGTGTCCACATATGACAGCATGCTGGACTAGCAGGAGTTAAGGAATATTTAATTCTGATATATACTCATTGATCAAAACAACACACCCAGATAGAAATGTCAGTTTGCTGCAGAACTCGGCGTGTAGTTATGTCTCGGGCAGATATGGTCTGATGTTTGGGTCATGTGTGGTCTGGGTACTGGGTCTTGCCATAAAAGTGCTTCCCAGTGTGTCTCAGAGGCTACTTTTGGATAATGTACCTCTTGGTGAGAGATCATTGACTGCTAGACATGCCTCTAGGGTGCACAAAAAAACATTAGGCTTGATTTATCAAAACTGTCTAACAGTAAAACTGTCTTAGTTGCCCATAGAAACCAATCAGGTCTTAGCTTTCATTTCTACACAGCTGTTTCAAAAATAAAAGCTGAGCTTTGATTGGTTGCTATGGGCAACTAAGACATTCTTAATGTTAGACAGTTTTGATAAATCAGGCCCATTCTGTTTAGATTACAAACTGTGAGAGGAAGTGCAACATTGGACTGAGGGAAGCAGGATAATCCTTTTAAAGAATGGCCCACCATCTAGTCTATTAAAGGGAATCTGTCCCCATTTTTTTTCTACTAATTTAAAACCGGGTACTGATGCATATTCTATTCCTAGCAACTTCTATTTTACTGGTGGTACACTTTTTAATTCTGTTGTCCTGTATATGATTATGGAGGCAGCCATTTTGCCTGAGCTGCTTATAACAATATTTAGAGAGAAATTTTACAGCAGCTTCAAGGACATAGGATTCTGTGAACAGGAGCAGACCCATTGACTTCTATAGGAAAATTTTCTTGAAACGTTGTTGACCTGGAAAGAAGTCGCTTTGCATTGAGGGAGAGGAGGAGCGCTATGACTATCTCCTAATGTGAATAGTGGATCCTGGTGGTACCACGCAATGTAACCCTGCCTGTACTAATAATTAGAAGACTGAAAAGTTTTTTTTTCTACAGGACAGGAAGTGTCAGACATTTACTAGGCTTAGTAGTCAAAGTGAAAACCTGACTTAAGAACATGAGTCAAACAAGGTATCGTTTTCTGACGTCACATTCCCTTCGACTTGTTGGGAACAGTGTTTATGTGAGGGCGTGTGCACACTCCAAAAAGGCTCAAGATGATCCAGACAGACCAAAAGTACAGAAGATCATTTGATCTGATGACAAGCAAGAGTGGTTCGCACAGTTAACTTGTTCACCATCCAAACGCACCTATATTACATACCCTTGACCATTTCCAGGTGCTTAGCAGAAGGACATTTGGTATCACTGCACCTATTATGTGTCCTCCCTTTGAGAGCCAGCCATCGTTAGCGGTGTTGTGAGTGAGAAGACTGTTGCAAACTGAAACTGTATTGTCTTTAGTGAACAAACCAAGATGTCTTTGGGATCTAAAAATGACTGGTTTTGAGTATGCAGACCTCATAGTGGGTGCACCGAACCTGCCATTGCTGTGGGGCAACACCCCTAGTAATGAAATGTGCAATACGTCCTATGCCACATGCATTGCCTCCCACAGCAGGACTTCCACCTGGCATTTTACAGTAGAATCAGGCTCGCTCACACACCACGAGGGTTTCTCTTGAATGTTTTAGCCAGAGTACAACACTTCCTTGGTCTTCCTGATTTGCCAGAATTAACACCAATCGAGCATTTACGGGACCAGCTGAGATGGCAGCTTCACCAACCTACGGGTGTGCAAGATCTACAGGCCCAGCTACAACTCCTATGGGCAAATGTGCCACAGGATGCCATACGGAACCTGTATGCTTCCATGTCCAACCATACTTCATCTTGTATCCAGGCTTGAGGTGGGAAAACGAGGTACTAGAGCTTCCTTTAAATTGTACAGTTTTCCCCAATAAACTTATCCTTTCACTCTAATACTATACTCACCTACACGTATCATTGCATTCACACATTAAGTTTTGATTCCAGTAACTCCTTGCATTAATTTGTCAATGAGTCTGTCCTCAGACATGGGAGTAGATATGTGATGAAAAAGACTGACTGGTTCTGTGGTCTCAAAACATAAAAAAAACAGTGTCTAACTGTTATTTGGAGGTCCTAAACTCTGTATTGAACACTCAAGCACAGCAAAAAAAACTCACTTTTTTTTTAAAAAAAGTGATGGTGTTTTTTTGCTGTGGTTCTGTGGTCTGCCAGCCTATAGAACATGATAGAATACAGTAGCCTCTAGTTTTACATGTATTGACCACTTTCTCCCTCTCACAGTGCAGTGTGGTTTTCACTGTCTACACGGCCAATTCAAAGCAGCTGAATGTACCTGTGTGTGATCCTGGATACAGGGGGGCAAAGTGTACAGATAATATACTATTACTATGGTGTCGTATCTAATGCCATCACCACACAGTGGCTAAGGGCTTGTAATACCGGTGCTCTTCCCCATTTGTTGTGGAATATTGCGCAGGTTTAATTATCAATGCCATGGTGCACGGTATAAACCATTCCTCTAACATTACATGTTGAATGGTTTTAGAGGAGCTGACATCCTCTGCACAACCTTGTGACCTCCTAAATAATGGCATCTGCTACATGGTTTTCTCAGAATTTCACTCGTATTATAAAGCCAAGAAGATCTGCCAGGTATGATGCTACTGCCAACAGAGAGGAAAGGGCTATCCTGGGTAGAACATTCCCCACAAACACATAAATTCTATGTATGTGTGGATAACAAGTGACCTTAGGTGGGTAGACATCACTGTTGGTAAAATGGAAATCACTGGTGGCATCTGGTTATCGGTAATTATCCTTAAAACTCGTAACCAAGTACCGTAGTAGACAAAACCCGGCCTTCAGTGACCACATAGAATCATCACCCTCAGCCAGTCTAAACGTTTGAAAGGGGGTTTTTGCATCACAGTAATTGGCTTTTAACATGTAGGGTAAGGTACAAATAAAGACCATTTATAAATACATTGCCTTGTTGATTTTGCTTTGGTCAGGAGAGAGATGATTTTTATCGCCACAAGTTTCTCTAGGTTACCGACCACCTCTATATCTATCTTTTATCTAATTGATCCAAGATGGTGTCAGTCATTCCGACCATGGTGAGTCACTCCATGCAGAGTCTAAACTCTAGCAATAGAGTTCTTTACCTACTTAAATGAGAATCTTTTACCGTGTAGAGCTCTGCAGCCTTGTTTACTGCAATTTACAAATCTCCTGCAGTCATGTCACTGTAACAGGAATAGCAAGAAACAGCAACGCTGATAGGTCAATCACTACTATAGAACCCACAGCCAAATCAGGGAGTGTGAGTCTAAAGCTGGCAGTGGCTCTGTGAAACTGCATGGTGAGAAGACCTCTTTAAGCTTTGAAGCTCATAGATGTTGATCGTAAAATTTGTAAATGTCTGATTCATGAGAAGCCATGAAAAGCGGTACCATCTCATAGCATCTTCCACTTCTTGCTGGACCCTTTCTGTACCAGGTTATCTGCTCAGTCATCAGATCAGGGCAAAGTTCTCTAGAGTAATTCTCCAAGCTGGTTCATAGGGTAAATGGGAGTAACATCTGCTGTTTTGCAGGAGACAGGGGGAAGTCTGGCTGAAATAAGAACCCAGAAGATTCAGGATATTATGGCCTTTTTGCTTGGTACTGAAAGACACCAATGAGGTGATGGACAGAAACTTCCAGATGCCGAACTTTTGGATTGGTAAGATTTTGGTCTGTCCACCCCTGAAACCTGTTGGACTCTCCAGCTGTTGTGAAATTATAACTCCCAGTATGCTTACCACAGGATGTTGATAGTTGTAGTTTCACACTGACCCTTTTCTATCTACTCCGGAGAAGACTCCATTATCTTTCTGCTCCTCCTCTAGGTCTGACCTATAAAAGTCGCTTTTCCTCTTTCCGTTGGGATTCTGGAGACCCTGTTTCTTTCCAAAGCTTTGCCTTGGGGCAGCCAGATAATGCTGGGTAAGTGAAATGCGATGTGAGGCAAAGCTGTGCTCCGCTTTGGGATGGCCTCCATCTATCAAAGTTCCTGACCCTTTTCTGCTTCGCTCAGCTTTAGTAATTGTGTGGAGATGAGCACAAGTTCACGTTTTAATTGGAATGACCAATGTTGTAAAACATCTGTCAGTACAAGACCTAGAGCGACTGACTATATACTCCAGAACAGAACATGCAATACCCTCCCTGCTCCAGCACCCAGTGGCCTCCAGAATTGGCTGATCTGCTCTACATTGAGACTGCGTAAATATAAGATTACTAGGACTCTCCAAAAATGTAAGAACCACAATCCTTGTATTATACCCATCCATCTAAAACAGTCGGTATTTAAGCCAATACCCCTGTAAGTAGCTGAACATAGAACAGTAAATAGCTCCATGAATAATCTGGAACAGCACTTAACCCTAGTCACACGTGTCACAAGTATATAGACCTAGCCTAGCGTGACTCCATCTTGTACGTTCTTAATTCTGTTTCACTGTTTCTTCAAGATTATTTTCAGGCTGAAGAAATATATCTCATTCACAGCATATTGAAGTCTTGAATTTTCTGTAGCTAAGTTACAAATTGTAGATAACAGTTTTATGTTTCAAGATAAGTACAGCTACAGATAACAAACTGATTTTTTTTTCTTTTTCATTTAACCATTTCATATTATGTACAAATTTTGCTATAAAATAAAGATCCTGGTGGCCACCCCTCAGAGCGATGATCTTTTATTTTATTTTTTTTGATGTGTGTGAATCATCTTTGTTCTTCCGCTGTAGCCAGCTGGCAACACCCAAAGAAGTGACTCTTTTTTTTAGTCGTTAGTAGAACTTTCTTTTTCTTTTCTAAACAAAATTAAGATTATTAAAATATATGCAAAATTGACACCATGTGAAAAAATAATTAACATATGCATGGAATAATGCAAATACAAAAAATACAATTTGTCAGACAGGTATATCACATTATAAGACTTGTTGTGCACAGCAACAACACTCAATATAGAACAGTCTCCATAGTGCGAAAGATGATCAAAGTCAATTAAAAATATAACTTGAGACCAATTTAACAAGCAATAATAAAGTTTATTAACTGAAACTTGTGTGTGTCCATCATTCACCTACACAGTAGGGATATCCTATACAGTTATGGTGGCCAGAGACCCACAGAGCTAAATAACAAGGTATAAAGTAGACCACATGATGATCATAAGTTGACCTGGGACTTATCCAGGCAATATGACGCAAGACTATATGCGAGCAGATAAAGGGCTTACTAATTAAATCTAGATCACACAGGGAATTTCCAGAGCTGCATGCATGGTGTCCATCAAGTCCAGTAAAATAAGGGCTGTGGAGTCGGCAAGCCAAAGTCCCGACTCCGACTCCTCAATTTCCCAAACCACCGACTCCCGGCTCCTGACTCCTGTTTAAGTGATAACTTTACTGTAGTAAAATGGTAATCAGGCTGTTTATCACCTTATGATATAATAATCAAGCTATTTAGATAGAACAGACACTGATAAGAAAAAGGGTAACAATGTTTTGATCTTTTGAACACTTCTGGGTGGAGTTTTAGAAAAAGCTGTGTTTGTATCCAAGTCCAGTCTGCACCAACATTGGGAATATATAGACGAGACCTGGGATCAGATTTTGGTCAAGATATGGTTGAATCTGATCCAGAGCCCAGAGGGATTCAGGCAGTATTGAAAACCAAAAGGTGGATTTCCCAAATACGAACAAAATAATACAAATTAACATTTTGATTTTTAGGAGCAAAACAGTAACAATGCAGTTACAGGAAAGAATCTGCAGAACTAAGCAGATGCTAAATACTTGCAAGTCAAATTTATGTATAAAATAGGTAAGATGACTGTATATAAAATTACAGTAGCCTCATGTACAAAGCTGTAGTGGATGGTGATATATAGCCTGAAAGCCACAAGTTCAAAACATTGTTACCCTTTTGCTTGTCAGTGTAAATATATCTATTGGATATGACTTTAGAACACAAAAAAAATTGTAAATATGCAACACACTACAGGAACATTTAAGAAGTCTCTGAATTTGTTCTGAGGAATAGTATTGCCTCCATCAGATCATGCATACATGACCTCACATCTGATCTCATTATTTTCAGGCTAGAGAACGGCCTCTCTACACTAACTTGGGTTGTGGGCAAAGCGGTGACCACAGGGGCAACATCTCTAACAATGTCAGGGTATAAAGGAATTGCCTCAGCCACAGTCTGTTTATATAAATGGTTTAACTCTTCTACTTCTTTGAAAGCAGGTGAAAAATTTTGAACTCTGTTTACCATGGGAGCAGAATCTTTTCCCCTGGGGCAGCGCTTTGCCTGCTCCATGTCCTCAATTACACTCCTCCTGTGATAAGGCTGAAGCTATGGGAGCAGTAGCAAAGGAAAAACACAATTCCTCTTGCTCTTTGCACTGCATCGAACTAACTGGACCAACGTATTATATATTTTGGGAGTCGGAGTTGGTCCATTTTATGATGACTCCGACTCTTGCAAAATAGGCACCGACTCCGACTCCACAGCACTGTTAAAATTTTGACAAATTTGTCAGGACATCCTCGATGCAGGTATATATTTTTTTTATGCAGTAGAGTGACATTCACTGCATTTATCCAATCCTGTACACAAGAAGTATAGTTAGACAGCCAGTGCTGGGCGATCGTTTTTCTAGTGATAAACAGAAGCTCGGTTAGGCAGGTATGGACAGCATAGGATGGGTGCTCCTCAGGGTCACTACTTTAGGAGCCTCTAGTGCCACTGCCCACTGGTGATCCAATGTAGGACCCACATCCCCCTCCCAAGTGCTGTTTTTTGCCTGGACCAGGGCACCCAGTTTTTCCCTCAGCAGTAACGCATAAAAGCAGGTAATTAGGCCTTGCGAGAGGGGAGATGTTAGCAAAGGAAATATAGGAAATTCCTGAAAAATAATTTGGTTATTTGGGAAATCGCCTGTAGGGCGTGACGCAGCTGGAGGTAATGGAAGGAGGAGATGTTAGGGATGTGATATTCAGCTGCCGATCCTGAAACGTCCTAAGGGTCAATTCCTTATATAATTGTGATAGATATACCACCTCCCTCCTCTGCCAAACAGAGCTGTCTAAAGAAAGAAGCTCCTGGAAATTATTTTCCCAAAGAGGTGTATTTTCATCTACCCCTGTTTGATAATAGAGATCCCTGACTTGTTTCCATATTAAAAGGCTGTGATTAAGGATGATGGGACACTGGTGGTGATGTATAGATCGAAGCTGAGCTGAGAAGAACAACTTCTACTCTAAGTGTATGTTCACATGGCGTCTTGCAGCGCCTCCCTGTGTGCACCGCAAGATGCCGTGTGTTTAGAAGAACGCGCTGAGCAGCACGGGGGCAGCCGGCCCCATTATCTTTCATTATCCTTGTCATGTATACTCTGGAAAGAAGTGACATGTCCCTTCTTTCTGCCGGTGTTCAATGCGTGGCAGGGAAGACAGCAGGTAATCATAGCGCTCTATGACTGCTATGCTTATTGTAATTACAGAACGTCCTTCAGCGTGCAATTACCCTCACCCCCCTCCAAAAAAAAAAGATACATCCTGAAAAACGCAGAGTGAACATACCATAACCCACATGTCAGTTGTGAGTTTTTGAATTCACAAATTCAGAACATGTGAATACATGTCCCCAAAAGAGCAAACATCCATGGCAAGAGTAAGATCACCTCTGTAGCGTTCAGGAAAACCAGAAACCGGAGCTGCTGCTAAAACTGGAGGAACACTGATCTAGAACACTTGTCATTTAACTCTCTAATGTGCCAATACTACTGTACATTGTAGAATTCCCTACAGAATCTAGAATAACTGTTACCCAACGCTGGTTTTAGAAGAAACTACTGCTGCAGTGTATTTTTGGTTTGTAGAACAGTTACCTACTATGGGTACATCTGTGTAATTTAGAGACGCACCTCAGCAAATTGTGCAGCTTAGGCTATTATAAAGCAATAATGTTGAGGCTCTTGTGCTTGCCATGTGCAAACCAGTTTTAGTTTATGGGCTGCCAGCTTGATTCTTTCTTTGCCTCAGATCTGTTCCCTAGGGAATGTTCCCCGGCGTATGTCGCATGCACTGTGCGCGTCGCTATATGCTGGCTGTTTGAAAGTATGCACTAACCAACGAATGCTGTCAGCAGCGCTCCCACTGACTTTCACTTTCCCCAGCACAAGCACCAGAAGAAGTGACATATCACTTTCTCCTGGCGCTTAGTACATGCCGGGAAATACATCTGAAAATTTTAGCACTCAGTGAGTGCTATAATTTTATCGTATTTGCAAGACGTACTTCAGATGTATTGCAGCGCAAATACACATGTGAACAAACCTTTGCTGCAGCCTCAATTTCCCATTGTGACTCTGGCTTTATAGAAACAGAGGGGGCACAGTCTCATTGCATGTGTTCTGTGTCCAGCCAAACATTGCATGTGATAGGATAAACGGGGAACTGAAATGTAAGGGAAAGCAGTTTTACCAATCTATCATACATCTACTATAGGTTTCTCCATGTTATCTCTTACAAAAAGGGAAGAGCAGTGTCATGCGTATCTCATCAGAGATCCTGCACCCATCAGATAGGCAGGGCAAGTCAGGGCAGGGCAAATCATTGTATTATCAGAAAATAAAACCCGAATATATATCACTTTGTGTCCTAATTATTAACAAAAAATCCCACTGACCATACCATCCCCTTAATCCCTTCCCAACCCATGAGGAAAAAGTATGTCACAGTTGGGTGGTAGTTCCCACCCTGTGACATATTTTCATCATGGATTCTACTTTTCCCCGGCTGCCTATTGCCAAAGTCACCCAGTAGTCACAATAATCCCAGTTTGGCAAACGCTGTGACTTCAGTCAAATATGGCTGCTGTACAGAGCCGCTTATGTAACCGAGACAGAAGGAAGGCCAGCGCTCTGTTGTCATATTTTGCGGAAGAGATCAGAGCTGCGGTAGCTGTCCTAGTCACAGTATAGGGGAAAGGAGAAGGAAAAAAATTAAGCCTTTAAATGAGTTGTCTCCCTACAGAGTTTCATAGGATGCATGAATGAAAAACTCTGTCACTTCCTGGTTCAGACTGACTGTAATTTGCATACAGCTTAGTGGTGTATTCAACTCTGTGTTTTCAGTTGCTAATTAGTTCAGATTAGCTCAGAAGCTTCTCTGAAACTACTAGCAGGAGTTTTTATCTGATCCCTCAAACAAAAGCCCTAATTAGTGCTGTTTACTTTAGATAAAGTAAACTTTTTACTGCTGCCCAGCACAGAGCTGCCAAGACCTGTGTGATGACATCACTCCCTGCTATCACATAGAACAAACAGCAGGGGGCAGAGATGTTTACAGGTCCGTTACTGGGGGAACTGAAATAGCCAGGGAGGTTATAAATTCACTTGTATCTCCTTAACAAAAACAGATGAACAAAGCAATATATTTGGAAAATGTCTTTATTTTGTGTTCCCTACAATTTGAAAGCTATTCTTTGTAGCGAGACAACCCCTTTAAGACCACCACAACACACTTTTCCAGATTCCCCACTCCTGTTTTCAATTCCTATTCTTATATATAAACTTACAGTGCCTTGCAAAAGTATTCAGCCCCCTTGAACTTTTCAACCTTTTGCCACATTTCAGGATATAAAACTTTAATTTTTTTGTGAAGAATCACCAACAATTGGGACACAATTGTGAAATGGAACGAAATTTATTGGATATTTTAAACTTTTTTAAAAAAAACAAACTGAAAAGTGGGACGTGCAATATTATTCGGCCCCTTTACTTTCAGTGCAGCAAACTCACTCCAGAAGTTCAGTGAGGATCTCTGAATGATCCAATGTTGTCCTAAATGACTGATGATAAATTTAATCCACCTGTGTGTAATCAAGTCTCCGTATAAATGCCCCTGCTCTGTGATAGTCTCAGATTTCTGTTTCAAGCGCAGAGAGCATCATGAAGACCAAGGAACACACCAGGCAGGTCCATGATACTGTTGTGGAGAAGTTTAAAGCCGGATTAGGATACAAAAAGATTTCCCAAACTTTAAACATCCCAAGAAGCACTGTGCAAGCGATCATATTGAAATGGAAGGAGTATCAGACCACTGTAAATCTACCAAGACCCGGCCGTCCCTCTAAACTTTCAACTCAAACAAGGAGAAGACTGATCAGAGATGCAGCCAAGAGACCCATGATCACTCTGGATGAACTGCAGAGATCTACAGCTGAGGTGGCAGAGTCTGTCCATAGGACAACAATCAGTCATACACTGCACAAATCTGGCCTTTATGGAAGAGTGGCAAGAAGAAAGCCATTTCTCAAAGATACCCATAAAAAGTCTTGTTTAAAGTTTGCCACAAGCCGCCTGGGAGACACCAAACATGTGGAAGAAGGGGCTCTGCTCAGATGAAACCAAAATCCAACTTTTTGGCCACAATGTAAAACGATATGTTTGACGTTAAAGCAACACCGCTCATCACCCTGAACACACCATCCCCACTGTCACACATGGTGGGTGCAGCATCATGGTTTGGGCTTTTCTTCAGCAGGGACAGGGAAGATGGTTAAAATTGATGGGAAGATGGATGGAGCCAAATACAAGACCATTCTGGAAGAAAACCTGTTGGAGTCTGCAAAAGACCTGAGACTGGGACGGAGATTTATCTTCCAACAAGACATGATCCCAAACATAAAGCAAAATCTACAATGGAATGGTTCACAAATAAACGTATCAGGTCTTAGAATGGCCAAGTCACAGTCCAGACCTGAATCCAATCGAGAATCTGTGGAAAGAGCTGAGAACTGCTGTTCACAAACGCTCTCCATCCAACCTCCCTGAGCTCCAACTGTTCACAAACGCTCTCCATCCAACCTCACTGAGCTCCAGCTGTTCACAAACGCTCTCCATCCAACCCCCCTGAGCTCCAGCTTTCACAAACGCTCCTCCATCCAACCTCCCGAGCTCCAGCTGTTCACAAACGCTCTCCATCCAACCTCACTGAGCTCCAGCTGTTCACAAACGCTCTCCATCCAACCTCACTGAGCTCCAGCTGTGCGCAAAGGAAGAATGGGCAAGAATTCCAGTCTCTCGCTGTGCAAAACTGATAGAGACATACCCCAAGCGACTTGCAGCTGTAATCGCAGCAAAAGGTGGCGCTACAACGTATTAACTTAAAGGCCGTGTTCACACGGCTTATTCCCGACGGATTTGTGCGCCGTATTGAGCGCACAAATCCGCCGTGAATAAGGGGCGGGACGGGGGCGGAGCGCGGCGTAAATAATGTGCATGTCACTTTCTCCCCCCGCGGCGGATTCGCCAAGCGGGGAGGAGCGACGGATTCCACTGTTCTCAATGAGAGCAGTAGAAAACCGTAATTGCTGCCACGGCTTGGCGCCGTACTGAAGCGCAAATCCGGCGCGCAGTATGGCGCCAATACGCGGCAGAATAAGCCATGTGAACGAGGCCAAAGGGGTCGAATAATATTGCACGCCCCACTTTTCCGTTTTTTATTTTTTTACAAAAGTTTAATATATCCAATAAATTTTGTTCCACTTCACAATTGTGTCCCACTTGTTGTTGATTCTTCACAAAAAATTTTACATTTTATATCTTAATGTTTGAAGCCTGAAATGTGGCAAAAGGTTGAAAAGTTCAAGGGGGCCGAATACTCGCAAGGCACTGTAGTTTAGGCTTTAGGCAATGCCAGGTTTAAAATGTTAGTTATCAAAAACTTAGGTATTTTGTCCATTTAAAAAAAAGTTATAATTAAATGGGTCTAGAGTGCCACTGCATCTCTGAAGCTCCCTAGGATCGGCCCTTTTTCACTCTGTTAGAGGTGATGATGGTGTGTGTGTTTTTTTTTTTTTTTTTAAATAGGGCTGAGGAAGGCTTTGTGATGGTCTATTCAGACACAAGGCGGAGTTTTTATTGCTTTTGTTGTTTAGCGACAGCAATAAAAACTATGAGCAAAGTGGAGCAAGCCTGACGAAGTCACCCTTCTCCAAGGGCTCGTAACCCCACATGATGTTGGACAGTCAATTCTACTCCCCAAACTCCGGTTTTAATTTCTATACTAGGAATTAACATTGACATGAGGAAATATAAAGCAGACTTTTTTTTTTTTTTTTAGAAGGCTTAAAAGGGGTGGATCATCCTCAGTTAGGCCTCGTTCACACGACTGTTTTGGCTGCGGGTTTCGCCGCGGTTCCTGCGGCCAAAACCTCGCCGAACCGCGCGTCTCCCGACGCGGGTTTGCGGCGCGGGTGGTGGGCGTGGTCTTGGCGCAGGAGGGGTGTGGGTAGGGGCACGGCTTGCGCCGAGGGTTTGCCCCCATGCATAGAACTCCCTGTCAGGAATTGACAGGAAAGTTCTTCACACGCGCGGGTTTGGCCGCGGCCCCGGAACCACGGCCAAACCTGCTGCGTGTGAATATTAACGCGGTTTCCCATAAGAAACCATGTTAATAAACTAGATGCGATTTGGCCGCGGAAACCGCGTCGGAACCCGCGGCCATAACCGCGGCCAAATCCGTCGTGTGAACGAGGCCTTACACACATTACATATTTAGTGAAAGGGGTTGTTCGGGACTGACAAAAGCTCGTTGGCCCAATGGGGTACGATTAGAAATAGAAAAAAGAAGCCTACTCACCTTCGTGACACTCCCGTTCAGTCCCATACATCCCGGCTGCGCAGTGAAAGTCCATCATTTACATGCTATGTGCAGCCAATCATATACCAGGGTGGTTATGTGCACGTGTCATTGTGGCCTGTGATTGACTGCACCTGATGTTCACTGTGCTGGCAGGAGATACAGGCCAGCGACCAGGATGGAGTGGGAGGCGAGTATGCTTCTTTTTTTTTTCTATTCCTAATCATACCCCTGTGGCCCAACAAGCTTTTTTTTAAGTCCCAGACAACCCCTTTAAATTAAATAATGTGTTCGGTCAATCTTGCCCTGAAAACTAATGGGTGTGCTAAGCTTTTAGGTCCAACTGGGTGTCTAGGGAGAAAAGCAGGACATAGAACAGAGACCAGCAAAACGCAAAGTCCTTTTGTCCAGTTTCCTTTGTACTATACACTAATTCTAAAAGTGACATATTTGTGAAAAACTTGCTGTGCATGAATTTCTTTTTACAAAGATAGGATGGGGTATAGTTTACAATTTATCATTTGCCCCATATCCTCAATAGAAAATAATAGATAGTAGTAGGTGATCTTCAAAATGGATTCTTAGTTTCTAATGTTCTACACTTTCTTTGCCACTGTAAATTTTGCTTGACGCCTAATAATTTTACAATAACAGTTATATACTGCTGCTAAGACACAAGCAGGAGATAAGAATTGCTCTTACCCTGAAAGGAAGCACAATCAGGACAGTAATGTATTTGGGAATAATCTATGTCTACATGGTGTAATCTAATCAACATTGGGAATAATCTATGTGACAGGTTCTCTTTAAGCAAACTGTTTTTGGATGCAGTTTTCATTATGGCCACTTGATGGCACAGTGCACATGCAGTAAGCAGTCATTCCCATGTGGCATCTCACTGACAGCCAAATCTATTTCAGGTATGTTCACACGGTGTATTTTCGGTGTGCATTTCTCCACGTATTTGCGCTCTAATACGATCGAGAAGCATGCCGAAATTACGGTAATCCATAGTTTTCATAGAGAGCTATGGATTACTCCTCCTCTCCCCGCTCGTACAATACGGTCGTATTATACGCGCGGGGAGATAAGTGTCATGTCAATTACTTGCGGCAAATACGTGCCGCGAGTAATGAATGTCAATGGAGCCGCGGGTGTACGCACGTATTAACGCGAGCTTCTGAAAGACACAATGTACTGCGGCGCGTACAGTACACGCCGCAGTACATCGTGTGAACATACCCTTACACTACACATGGTAGAATAGAACATTGGCAGAAGCCCATCTGTGTAACCTACCCCAAAGGGAAAACTGAAAGGACCTTTTTTAAAAAAAATACTACTAATACGCAGCCAGATTGAGCTGAGGCTTCCAGGCCCTGGACATTCCTGAATATTGATCAGGTAATGAGCTCTAAACTGATTCTCGTTTACAGTGGGAAAGCTGGGTGATAGCTAATACTTCGACTTTGGGTGTTTCAGTCCGATACACGGCAGTTGTTTTTTTTTATTACATGGCATTTGTAACCTGTTAAATGGGATTATAAATAAAGATGTGTTGATGTTTTAATAGTGCTGGCAACGTGGACTTTCAAGTCCTTTTTTCTAATAAGAGATAGCACAGTCCTGGGAGTGAGCACATCTTCCTCCTTCATGTACACACGGGGCAGCAGCGGTGTGAATGATATAAGGGAAGAATCACATGACCAGTCTCTCACAATAAGAAATTTATATGTACAATTCTTACAAAAAAAAGCGTCAACATTCAAGCCCAACCCATTCCTCCAATTCCATGATGCAGTCATTAGTCTATTAGTCCTCTTATAACATCCGAGGCCATGAGACCAGCAGCATCCAACAACCTAAATGTACAAGAACTGTCCTGGGTCTAAAGCCAACATTCCCGTTATCCAGACTGAGGCTGCGGGGCTGGGATCTTCCTCTTTGTCGCCTTCAGAAGAGACTGCTGCAGCACTGGGTACAGCCGCTGACAACCCTCCATACACATCTGCACAGCCTCCACGGAGCTGTCACCCTCCCACTCACCACTGCACAGGAGGCCGGAGACCTGGACAAGACAAAGGTAGAAGAGTCAACATCACACAACAATTCTTGCTTTATTTAAAGAAATTAGTGCTAAAAAGAACACCTCCTAGTTCTTCTGTTTCCATCCCTGGCGATCAGAATGTCACCACTGCGGTAGTTACATGACGTCGCTACTCGGAACTGTTCACATTTGAACAGTGATATCAGGAAGTGTCACATGACCACTGTAGCCAACAGGGCTGTAGAGTCAACAGTTTATTTTGCAGGAGTTGGAGTTGTCATAAAATAGACCGACTCCCAAAATATATGATAAGTTGGTCCAGTTAGTTTAATGCAGTGCCAAAAGCAAGAGGAATTGGGTCCGGCCAGTGCTACTGCTCCCATATCTTCAGTCTTATCACATGAGGAGTGTAATTGATGACATGGAGCAGGCAAAGCGCTGCCCCAGGGGAAAAGATTCAGCTCCCATGGCAGATTTCAGCAAAATTTTTCACCTGCTTTCAAAGAATTAGAAGAGTTCAACCATTCATCAAAACTGACTGTGGCTGAGGCAATTCCTTTATACCCTGACATTGTTAGAGATGTTGCCCATGTGGTCACTGCTTTGCCCCAACCCAAGTTAGTGTAGAGAGGCCGTTCTCTAGCCTGGAAATAATGAGATCAGATGTAAGGTCATGTATGCAGGATCTGATGGAGGCAATACTATTTCTCAGAACAAATTCAGACTCCACAAATGTTCCTGCAGTGTTTTGCATATTTACAATTTTTTGTGTTCTAAAGTCATATCCAATAAATATATTTTACACTGACAAGCAAAAGGGTAACATTGTTTTGAACTTGTGACTTTCAGGCTCCATATCTCTCCATCCACTACAGCTTTGTACATGAGGCTACTGTAATTGTATATACAGTCATCTTACCTATCTTATACATAAACTTGACTTGCAAGTATTTAGCATCTGCTTAGTTCTGCAGATTCTTTCCTGTAACTGCATTGTTACTGTTTTGTTATTTTGTTAGTATTTGGGAAATCCACCTTGGTTTTCAATACTTATACAAAAAAATCCAGCATCCAACAATTCAGTTCAGAGTATCCAAGAAAGGAACGGAGGTAATCTGTTAAAACTTCATAGCTTAAACAAGACCGACGCGTTTCGGTAGGTGTACCTTATTCATGGTCTAGACCATGACGCGTCTTGTTTATGCCGTATGACCAAGTGCGCATACCTGTATTAAGTGATCAGTGCTATATGTTTTTGTATCATATGAAAGAATTATTTTGTCATGTTTTTAAGGATATCTTATTAAAGCTATGAAGTTTTAACAGATTACCTCCGTTCCTTTGCTGGATACTCTGAACTGAATTGTTGGATGCTGGATTTTTTTTTATACATGTTGTAGTAAATACCGGTTGGAGCTTCCGGATAGTCCGTGAATCCGCTTCACACCTGGCAGTCTATTAATTATGGTAAGCTGGAAACGATATTTGAACTGGTTTTCAGCACTGCCTGAATCTGGGCTCTGAATCAGATTCAAGCATATCTTGACCAAAATCTGATCCCAGGTCTCTTCTACACATTCCCAATGTTGGTGCAGACTGGACTTGGATACAAATACAGCTTTTTCTTCAACTCTACCCACAAGTGTTCAAAACATCAAAACATTGTTACCCTTTTGCTTGTCAGTGTCTGTTCTACCTAAATAGCTTGATTATTGTATCATAAGGTGATAAACAGCCTGATGTTACCATTTTACTACAGTAAAGTTATCACTTAAACATGCGCCATGTATGAGGGAGTCAGTCGGAGGTTTGGGAAATTGAGGAGTTGGGGCTTTGGCTTGCCGACTCCACAGCCCTGGTAGCCAATCAGCAACTGTAGCAGAGACCGTCCAACCGCTAGGAGCAGAAAGTGAACAGATTACCTGGAAAGAGGCAGGTATGTTTGTTTGCTTTAATTATCCTACAACAGCACCAATAATGTAACTAGATACTGATCACGTCCGCGTGCTTAACGTCTAAGGGTATGCTCACACGGTGTGTTGGGTCTGATTTTGGATATGTTTATAGATACGCGTTTGGATCCAGGTTTCGGACCCTAAACTGATCTAAACCCGCATCTAATAATGTACGGTGTGATTTACATTGTTTTCAATGCAAAACATGCATCAGCGTTCACATGAGTGATCGCTGATGCGTGTATCATTGCGTCTTTCGGATCCGTTCCAAGAACTGACATGTCAATTCTTGGTCCGAAAACCGCAGCAGGAGCCCCATTTAAAACTATAGGGTGCGATCCGGCTGCATCCAACACACATCCAAACATGCAGCTGTGTATTGAATCCGTTTAGGATCCGATTGCCGCTGCATTTTTGGATGCGATTTTCAGATCCAACAACATTGTGTGAACAAGCCCTTAGAGCAGGGGTGTCAAATTCATTTTCACCGGGGGCCACATCGGCCTCATGGCATACCTTAAAGGGCCGACGAAATTTTAGAACTGTATAAATGGAACGTCTCCTTAACAGTTAAGCAAGCCATTAAGGAGTAGTTACATTTGTACAGTATTACTGTTATAATTAGCCCTTTGAGGGCAACCAGGAATATATTGCCCCCCTGTAGATACTAGATATATATATGACCTTGTAGGTAGATAGATGGGTATAAAGTCCCCTGTAGATGACAGGTATATCTACCCCCTGCTGCTCGCCAGCTATGTATGTAAGCAAGCAGAGACCAGTGGTGGAGGAGACGCGCCTGCCACTTCCCCGCTCACACAGTGAAGGCAAGCGACAAGATGATCTGACATGACATCTAGCCATTTGCCTTCTATGTAAAAATGTGACTCGGAGCTCAGTCCAAGCCAGCTCCGAAACAAGTGCCGGGCAAGACAAGGCGGCGGGCCGGATTCGGCCCATGGGCCTTGTGTTTGACACCCGTGTCTTAGGGGATGTTCACACAGTGTGTTGGATCCTAAACGGACCCAAACACGCACCTAACAATGTGCAGTGTGATTGATATTGCTTTCAATGTAAAACACACATCGGTGTTCAGACGAGTGATCGCCGACACGTGTCTAATTGTGTCTTTCGGATCCATTCAAAGAACTGACGTCAATTCTTGGCCCGAAAGACGCAGCAGGAGCCCTATGTAAAACTATAGGGTGCGATCCTGCTGCAGCCAACACACAGCAGCATGTTGGATCCGATCACCAATGTGCTTTTGAATGCATTTTCCGGATCCAACACCTCCTGTGAACACTCTTAGGGCTTGTTCACTCCGCGTTACAAGCGCTTTGTAGATCTGTCTCTGGGACCGACGGGACGGACCCAGAGACGGATCTATACAATTAGCAGTGAGATTATCACTGTGGGCTAGGACATGCAATTCTTTTTAAGACGGACAGGAGCGGTGCTTTTGAGACACGCAGCAGTGATCTCTCATGTGAACGCCGCTGCGTCTTCCTCATAGCCCGCAGTGATAAACTCACTGCTAGTTGTCAGGTGCGTCTCTGGGTCCATCCTGTTGGTCACCAAGACAGATCTACAGAGCGATTGTAACACAAGTCCTAAGGGGGCAGACTCTCCGGTCCATATAGTCTCCAGTCCTGACCTCCTCGCGGGGCTCTCCACGTGTGTTGTGCACTTCTCCCCCATCACCGCTGCACAGATCTCTGGAGCCTCGTCTCCATTCTGACCCCTTCAGTCACAGCTGAGGGTCTGTTCCCGTGGATCAGTGCGGGTCGCCGCATTACCTGGTTGAGCGCGGGCAGCAGGCTGAGGTACATGGTGGCTCCCGCCTCCTCCTCGGCGTCATCCGGGTCCAGCAGCAGCTCTCCCCCGTCCGGGCCGCGGCTCAGGCCCGCGCCCACCGCCAGGTCATACATCTCTATGCCGGCGTCCGCCAGGGCCAGCGAGGCGCAGGACACGGCAGCCGGTATCGCGGAGCCCCGGTCCTCCAGCACCAGCGCCCACACAGCCAGCTCCGCCCGCGGGTAGCGCTCCAGCCGCACCGCTGCCTCCAGGCTTTCCTGCAGCAGGAGACCAGCCTGACGGGAGGAGGCGGCGGAGGAGGACCAGGCGCCTGCTCGGGAGAACGGAGCCCAGCGCAGGTCACACAGGAGGCGGCCGCGGCTCTCTCCGCTCACCCCGCCCCACTCCCGGGGGCCGCTCACCGTGCACAGCACCTTCGTGCCTCCTGCTTCCACATAGGCAGAGCCGGCTGCTTGACTGTGGAGCCCGGCCCGCACGAACACTGCCCGAGGCGCGCCCGCCCCGCGGCCGCTCCTCCCCACGTGGGGCGTCCGGGACACGGCGTATAACAGCGGGCGCTGAGACTCCTCCGGGGCCCGGACACGGCGGCTGTCACCCGGCATCACTGCAGCGAACCAGCGTGCGCGCCACACCTCCGACAACCAGCGAGACTAAAGGGACAGAGCGGCCTCCGCCAACCAACGAGACTAGAGGTGAGGAACAGAGCGGCCTCCAATAACCAGCGAGACTAGAGGGGAGGGACAAGGGCCTCCAAAAAACCACGAGATAGAGGGGAGGGCAGAGCGGCCCCAAATAACCAGCGGGACTAGAGGGGGGGAAGAGCGGCCTCCAAAACCCAGCGAGACTAAGGGGGGGAACAGAGCGGCCTCCAATAACCAGGAACAAAAGGGAACGAACGGCCCCGACAACCAAGAGACTGGAGGGGGGACAGGGGGCCCCCCGACAACCACGAACTAAAAGGGACAGAGCCCCCTCCCCAAACCCAACAGACTAGAGGGGAGGACAGAGGGGCCCTCCAATAACCAGCGAGACTAGAGGGGGGGGGACAGAGCGGCTCCAATAACAGGGGGAACTAGGGGGGGGGGACAGAGGGGCCCCCAAAAACCAGCGAGACTAGAGGGGGGACAGAGGGGCCTCCAATAACCAGCGAGACTGGGGGGGGGAGGGACAGATGGGCCCCTCCAAAAACCCAGCAGACAAGGGGAGGAAACGAGAGGGCCCCCAAATAACCGCGAGACTAAAGGGGACAGAACGGCCCCCGAAAACCCAAAGACTGGAGGGGAGGGGGCGGCCTTGACAACCAGCGAGACTAAGGGACAGAGCGGCCTCCCCCAACCAACAGATGGGGGGAGGGACGAGGGGCTCCAATAACCAGCGAGCTAGAGGGGGGGGGAAAGGGGGGCCTCCAAAACCAGCGAGACTAGAGGGGAGGGACAGAGGGGCCTCCAATAACAGCGAGACTGGGGGGAGGGACAGAGCGGCCCCCAATAACCAGCGGACTAGGGGGGGGAACAGAGCGGCCTCCAAAACCAGCGGACTAAAGGGACGAAGGGGCCCTCCGAAACCCAAGAGACTGGGGGGGAGGGACAGAGGGGGCCCCTCCGCCAACAACGAGACTAGGGGGAGGGACAGAGGGGCCCCCAAAACCATGAGGACTAAGGGAGGGGAAAAGGCAGCCCCCCCCAACCAACGAACAAGGGAGGGCAGAGCAGCCCCGCCAACCAACGAAACGAGGGACAGATGGCCTCCGACAACCAACCGAACTAGAGGGACAGAGGGGCCCTCCCGGAAAACCAGCGAGACAAGAGGGAGGCAGGCAGCCTCCGAAAACCAAACGAAACTAGAGGGACAGAGCGGCCTCCGACAACCAGCGAGACTAGAGGGGAGGGACAGAGCGGCCTCCCACAACCAGCGAGACTAGAGGGACAGAGCGGCCTCCGACAACCAGTGAGACTAGAGGGAGGGACAGAGCAGCCTCCGACAACCAACGAGACTAGAGGGAGGGACAGAGCAGCCTCCGACAACCAACGAGACTAGAGGGACAGAGCGGCCTCCGACAACCAGCGAGACTAGAGGGACAGAGCGGCCTCCCACAACCAGCGAGACTAGAGGGACGGAGCGGCCTCCGACAACCAGTGAGACTAGAGGAGGGACACGAGCAGCCTCCGCCAACCAACGAACTAGGGAGGACAGAGCGGCCTCCGACAACCAGCGAGACTAGAGGGGAGGGACAGAGCGGCCTCCAATAACCAGCGAGACTATAGGGACAGAGCGGCCTCCGCAAACCACCGAGACTAGAGGGGAGGGACAGAGCGGCCTCCAATAACCAGCGAGTAAGGGAGGAGACAGAGCGGCCTCCAATAACCAGCGAGATAGAGGGAACAAGAGCGGCCTCCTCAACCAGCGAGAAAGGAGGAACAGAGCGGCCTCAATAACCAGTGAGACTGAGGGAGGGACAGAGCAGCCTCCGCCAACCAACGAAACTAGAGGGACAGAGCGGCCTCCGACAACCAGCGAGACTGGAGGGGAGGGACAGAGAGGCCTCCGCCAACCAACAAACTAGAGGGACAGAGCGGCTCCGACCAACCAGCGAGACTGAGGGGAGGGACAGAGAGGCCTCCGCCAACCAACGAAGCTAGAGGGACCGAGCGGCCTCCACAACCAGCGAGATTGGAGGGGAGGGACAGAGAGGCCTCCGCCAACCAACGAAACTAGAGGGACAGAGCGGCCTCCGCCAACCAACGAGACTAGAGGGGAGGGACAAAGCGGCCTCCAATAACCAGCGAGAAGGGAGGGACAGAGCGGCCTCCAATAACCAGCGAGACTAGAGGGACAGAGCGGCCTCCGAAAACCAGCGAGACTGGAGGGGAGGGACAGAGAGGCCACCGACAACCAGCGAGACTGGAGGGGAGGGACAGAGCGGCCTCCGCCAACGAAACTAGAGGGACAGAGCAGCCTCCAAAACCAGCGAGACTGAGGGAGGGACAGAGCGGCCTCCAGAAACCACGAGACTGGAGGAGACAGAGCGGCCTCCGCCAACCAAACGAAACTAGAGGGACAGAGCAGCCTCCAATAACCAGCGAGACTAGAGGGAGGGACAGAGCAGCCGCTCCAATAAACAGCGAGAGGCTCAAGAGCGGAGGGACAGAGCGGCCTCCAATAACCAGCGAGACTAGGAGGGGACAGAGCGGCCTCCAATAACCAGCGAGACTAGAGGAGGACAGAGCGGCCTCCATAACCAGCGAGACTAGAGGGGAGGAACATAGCGGCCTCCAATAACCAGCGAGACTAAAGGGACAGAACGGCCTCCGATAACCAGAGAGACTGGAGGGGAGGGACAGAGTGGCCTCCGCCAACCAACGAGACTAGAGGGGAGGGACAGAGCGGCCTCCAATAACCAGTGAGACTAGAGGGAGGGACAGAGCAGCCTCCGACAACCAACGAAACTAGAGGGAGGGACAGAGCAGCCTCCGCCAACCAACGAAACTAGAGGGAGGGACAGAGCAGCCTCCGACAACCAACGAAACTATACGGACAGAGTGGCCTCCGACAAACCCCGAAACAAGAGGGACAGAGCGGCCTCCGACAACCAGCGGGACTAGAGGGAGGGACAGAGCCGCCTCCGACAACCAGCGAGACTTGAGGGACAGAGCGGCCTCCAATAACCAGTGAGACTAGAGGGAGGGACAGAGCAGCCTCCGACAACCAACGAAACTAGAGGGACAGAGCGGCCTCCGACAACCAGCGAGACTAGAGGGGAGGGACAGAGCGGCCTCCAACAACCAGCGAGACTAGAGGGACAGAGCGGCCTCCGACAACCAGCGAGACTAGAGGGACAGAGCGGCCTCCGACAACCACGAGACTAGAGGGACAGAGCGGCCCTCCGACAACCAGCGAGACTAGAGGGACAGAGCGGCCTCCGACAACCAGCGAGACTAGAGGGACAGAGCGGCCTCCGACAACCAGCGAGACTAGAGGGACAGAGCGGCCTCCGACAACCAGTGAGACTAGAGGGAGGGACACAGCAGCCTCCGCCAACCAACGAAACTAGAGGGACAGAGCGGCCTCCGACAACCAGCGAGACTAGAGGGAGGGACAGAGCGGCCTCCAATAACCAGCGAGACTAGAGGGAGGGACAGAGCGGCCTCCTACAACCAGCGTTTCTTGAGGGACAGAGCGGCCTCCGACAACCAGCGAGACTAGAGGGACAGAGCGGCCTCCGACAACCAGGGAGACTAGAGGGGAGGGACAGAGCGGCCTCCAATAACCAGCGAGAAGGGAGGAACAGAGCGGCCTCCAATAACCAGCGAGACTAGAGGGACAGAGCAGCCTCCGACAACCAGCGAGAAGGGAGGAACAGATCGGCCTCCAATAACCAGTGAGACTAGAGGGAGGGACAGAGCGGCCTCCGCCAACCAACGAGACTAGAGGGGAGAGACAGAGCCGCCTCCCACAACCAGAGAGACTGGAGGGGAGGGACAGAGCGGCCACCGCCAACCAACGAGACTAGAGGGGAGGGACAAAGCGGCCTCCAATAACCAGCGAGAAGGGAGGGACAGAGCGGCCTCCAATAACCAGCGAGACTTGAGGGACAGAGCGGCCTCCGACAACCAGCGAGACTGGAGGGGAGGGACAGAGCGGCCTCCGACAACCAACGAGACTGAAGAGGTACAGAGCGGCCTCCGACAACCAGCGAGACTGGGGGGGAGGGACAGAGCGGCCTCCGCCAACGAAACTAGAGGGACAGAGCAGCCTCCAATAACCAGCGAGACTGGAGGGAGGGACAGAGCGGCCTCCGGTAGCCAGCGAGACTGGAGGGAGGGACAGAGCGGCCTCCGCCAACCAACGAAACTAGAGGGACAGAGCAGCCTCCAATAACCAGCGAGACTAGAGGGAGGGACAGAGCGGCCTCCAATAACCAGCGAGACTAGAGGGAGGGACAGAGCGGCCTCCAATAACCAGCGAGACTAGAGGGGAGGGACAGAGCGGCCTCCAATAACCAGCGAGACTAGAGGGAGGGACAGAGCGGCCTCCAATTACCAGCGAGACTGGAGGGAGGGACAGAGCAGCCTCCGCCAACCAACGAGACTAGAGGGAAGGACAGCGGCCTCCGACAACCAGCGAGACTGAAGGGACAGAGGGGCCTCCAATAACCAGCGAGACTGGAGGGAGGAGAGCGGCCTCCGACAACCAACGAGACTAAAGGAACAGAGCGGCCTCCGACAACCAACGAGACTAGAGGGAGGGACAGAGAGGCTTCCGACAACCAACGAGACTAGAGGGAGGGACAGAGAGGCTTCCGACAACCAACGAGACTAGAGGGAGGGACAAAGAGGCTTCCGACAACCAACGAGACTTGAGGGACAGAGCGGCCTCCGACAACCAACGAGACTTGAGGGACAGAGCGGCCTCCGACAACCAGCGAGACTGGAGGGACAGAGCGGCCTCCGACAACCAGCGAGACTGGAGGGACAGAGCGGCCTCCGACAACCAGCGAGACTTGAGGGACAGAGCGGCCTCCGACAACCAGCGAGACTAGAGGGACAGAGCGGCCTCCGACAACCATTGAGACTGGAGGGACAGAGCGGCCTCCGACAACCAACAAGACTAGAGGGAGGGACAGAGAGGCTTCCAACAACCAACGAGACTAGAGGGAGGGACAAAGAGGCTTCCAACGAGACTAGAGGGAGGGACAAAGAGGCTTCCAACAACCAACGAGACTAGAGGGAGGGACAAAGAGGCTTCCAACAACCAACGAGACTCGAGGGAGGGACAGAGAGGCTTCCAACAACCACCGAGACTAGAGGGACAGAGCGGCCTCCGACAACCATGGAGACTGGAGGGACAGAGCGGCCTCCGACATCCAACGAGACTGGAGGGACAAATCGGCCTCCGACATCCACCGAGACTGGAGGGACAGAGCGGCCTCCGACAACCAACGAGACTGGAGGGACAGAGCGGCCTCCGACAACCAACGAGACTGGAGGGACAGAGAGGCCTCCTACAACCAACGAGACTGGAGGGACAGAGCGGCCTCCGACAACCACAGAGACTGGAGGGACAGAGCGGCCTCCGACAACCAACGAGACTGGAGGGACAGAGTGGCCTCCGACAACCAACGAGACTGGAGGGACAGAGCGGCCTCCGACAACCAACGAGACTGGAGGGACAGAGCGGCCTCCGACAACCAACGAGACTGGAGGGACAGAGCGGCCTCCGACAACCAACGAGACTGGAGGGACAGAGCGGCCTCCGACAACCAACGAGACTGGAGGGACAGAGCGGCCTCCGACAACCAACGAGACTAGAGGGAGGGACAGAGAGGCCTCCGACAACCAGCAGGACTGGAGGGACGGACAGAGAGGCCTCCGACAACCAGCGAGACTGAAGGGACAGAGGGGCCTCCAATAACCAGCGAGACTGGAGGGAGGGACAGAGCGGTCTCCGACAACCAGTGATACTGAAGGGACAGAGGGGCCTCCAATAACCAGCGAGACTGCAGGGAGGGACAGAGCGGCCTCCGACAACCAACGAGACTAAAGGAACAGAGCGGCCTCCGACAACCAACGAGACTAAAGGAACAGAGCGGCCTCCGACAACCAACGAGACTAGAGGGAGGGACAGAGAGGCTTCCGACAACCAACGAGACTAGAGGGAGGGACAGACAGGCTTCCGACAACCAACGAGACTGGAGGGACAGAGCGGCCTCCGACAACCAACAAGACTAGAGGGAGGGACAGAGAGGCTTCCGACAACCAACGAGACTAGAGGGAGGGACAAAGAGACTTCCAGCAACCGACGAGACTAGAGGGAGGGACAGAGAGGCTTCCAACAACCTACGAGACTAGCGGGAGGGACAGAGAGGCCTCCGACAACCAGCAAGACCAACGAAACTGAAGAGGGGAGGGACAAAACGGCCTCCGACAACCAACGAGACGAGAGGGAGGGACAGAGAGGCTTCCAACAAACCAACGAGACTAGAGGGAGGGACAGAGAGGCCTCGGACAACCAGCAAGACCAAAGAAACTGAAGAGGGGAGGACAGAGCGGCCTCCGACAACCAACGAGATTGGAGGGAGGGCAGAGCAGCCTCCGACAACCAGCAAGACTGGAGGGAGGGCAGAGCAGCCTCCGACAACCAGCAAGACTGGAGGGAGGGACAGAGCGGGCCTCCGACAACCAGCGAGACTAAGGGAGGGACAGAGGGCCTCCAATAACTAGCGAGACTGGAGGGAGGGACAGAGCGGCCTCCAATAACCAGCGAGACTAGAGGGAGGGACAGAGCGGCCTCCAAACAACCAACGAGACTAGAGGGAGGACAGAGCGGCCTCCGACAACCAACGAGACTAGAGGGAGGGACAGAGCGGCCTCCGACTAACCACGAGACTAGAGGGAGGGACAGAGAGGCCTCCACAAACCAACGAGACTAGAGGGAGGGACAAAGGGCCTCCATAACAGCGAGACTAGAGGGAGGGACAAAACGTCCTCCGACAACCAACGAGACGAGCGGGAGGGACAGAGAGGCCTCCGACAACCAACGAGACTGAAGGGAGGGACAGAGCGGCCTCCAATAACCAGCGAGACTAGAGGGAGGGACAGAGCGGCCTCCAATAACCAGCTAGACTAGAGGGAGGGACAGAGCGGCCTCCAATAACCAGCCAGACTAGAGGGAGGGACAGAGCGGCCTCCGACAACCAACGAGATTGGAGGGAGGGCAGAGCAGCCTCCGACAACCAACGAGATTGGAGGGAGGGCAGAGCGGCCTCCGACAACCAACGAGACTGAAGAGGAACAGAGCGGGCTCCGACAACCAACGAAACTGAAGAGGGGAGGGACAGAGCGGCCTCCGACAACCAACGAGACTAGAGGGAGGGACAGAGAGGACTCCGACAACCAGCAGGACTGGAGGGAAGGACAGAGCGGCCTCCGACAACCAACGAGATTGGAGGGAGGGCAGAGCAGCCTCCGACAACCAGCAAGACTGGAGGGAGGGACAGAGCGGCTTCCGACAACCAGCGAGACTAGAGGGAGGGACAGAGCGACATCCAATAACTAGCGAGACTAGAGGGAGGGACAGAGCGGCCTCCAATAACCAGCGAGACTAGAGAGAGGGACAGAGCAGCCTCTGCCAAAACAACGAGATAGAGGGAGGGCAGAGCGGCCTCCGACAACCAATGAGACTAAGAGGACAGAGTGGCCTCCACAACCAGCGAGACTGAAGAAGGTCAGAGCGGCCTCCAGTAACCAGCGAGACTAGAGGGAGGGACAGAGCGGCCTCCAATAACCAGCGAGACTAGAGGGAGGGACAGAGCGGCCTCCGACAACCAACGAGATTGGAGGGAGGGCAGAGTGGCCTCCGACAACCAACGAGACTAGAGGGAGGGACAGAGAGGCTTCCGACAACCAACGAGACTAGAGGGAGGGACAGAGAGGCCTCTGACAACCAGCAAGACCAACGAAACTGAAGAGGGGAGGGACAAAGCGGCCTCCGACAACCAACGAGACGAGAGGGAGGGACAGAGAGGCTTCCGACAACCAACGAGACTAGAGGGAGGGACAGAGAGGCCTCCGACAACCAGCAAGACCAAAGAAACAGAAGAGGGGAGGACAGAGCGGCCTCCGACAACCAACGAGATTGGAGGGAGGGCAGAGCAGCCTCCGACAACCAGCGAGACTAGAGGGAGGGACAGAGCGGCCTCCAATAACCAGCGAGACTAGAGGGAGGGACAGAGCGGCCTCCAATAACCAGCGAGACAAGAGGGAGGGACAGAGCGGCCTCCACTAACCCGCGAGACTAGCGGGAGGGACAGAGCGCCCTCCATTACCCAGCGAGACTAGAGGGAGGGACAGAGCGGCCTCCGACAACCAACAAGATTGGAGGGAGGGCAGAGTGGCCTCCGACAACCAACGAGACTAGAGGGAGGGACAGAGAGGCTTCCGACAACCAACGAGACTAGAGGGAGGGACAGAGAGGCCTCTGACAACCAGCAAGACCAACGAAACTGAAGAGGGGAGGGACAAAGCGGCCTCCAATAACTAGTGAGACTAGAGGGAGGGACAGAGCGGCCTCCAATAACCAGCGAGACTAGAGGGAGGGACAGAGCGGCCTCCAATAACCAGCGAGACTAGAGGGAGGGACAGAGCGGCCTCCAATAACCAGCGAGACTAGAGGGAGGGACAGAGCGGCCTCCAATAACCAGCGAGACTAGAGGGAGGGACAGAGCGGCCTCCAATAACCAGCGAGACTAGAGGGAGGGACAGAGCGGCCTCAAATAACCAGCGAGACTAGAGGGAGGGACAGAGCGGCCTCCAATAACCAGCGAGACTAGAGGGAGGGACAGAGCGGCCTCCAATAACCAGCGAGACTAGAGGGAGGGACAGAGCGGCCTCAAATAACCAGCGAGACTAGAGGGAGGGACAGAGCGGCCTCCGACAATCAACGAGATTGGAGAGGAACAGAGCGGGCTCCGACAACCAACGAAACTGAAGAGGGGAGGGACAGAGCGGCCTCCGACAACCAACGAGACTAGAGGGAGGGACAGAGAGGACTCGGACAACCAGCAAGACTGGAGGGGAAGACAGAGAGGCCTCCGACAACCAACGAGACTGGAGGGAAGGACAGAGCGGCCTCCGACAACCAACGAGAATGAAGGGAGGGCAGAGCAGCCTCCGACAACCAGCAAGACTGGAGGGAGGGACAGAGCGGCTTCCGACAACCAACGAGACTAGAGGGAGGGACAGAGCGGCCTCCGACAACCAGCGAGACTAGAGGGAGGGACAGAGCGACATCCAATAACTAGCGAGACTAGAGGGAGGGACAGAGCGGCCTCCAATAACCAGCGAGACTAGAGAGAGGGACAGAGCAGCCTCGGCCAACCAACGAGATTGGAGGGAGGGCAGAGCGGCCTCCGACAACCAACGAGACTGAAGAGGAACAGAGAGGCCTCCGACAACCAACGAGACTGAAGAAGGTCAGAGCGGCCTCCAGTAACCAGCGAGACTAGAGGGAGGGACAGAGCGGCCTCCGACAACCGGCGAGACTAGAGGGGAGGACAGAGCGGCGTTCGACAACCGGCGAGACTAGAGGGGAGGACAGAGCGGCCTGCGACAACCGGCGAGACTAGCGGGGAGGACAGAGCGGCCTCCGACAACCGGCGAGACTCGAGGGGAGGACAGAGCGGCCACCGACAACCGGCGAGACTAGAGGGGAGGACAGAGCGGCCTCCGACAACCAACGAGACTAGAGGGAGGGACAGAGCGGCCTCCGACAACCAGCTAGACTAGAGGGTGGGACAGAGCGGCCTCCCAAACCCAGCTAGACTAGAGGGAGGGACAGAGCGGCCTCCAATAACCAGCAAGACTGAAGAAGGACAGAGCGGCCTCTGACAGCAAAACTAGAGGGAGGGACAGAGCAGCCTCCAATAACCAGCGAGACTGGAGGGAGGGACAGAGCGGCCTCCAACAACCAGTGAGACTAGAAGGTAGGATAGAGCGGCCTTCGACAACCAATGAGACTGAAGAGGGACAGAGCGGCCTCTGACAACCGGCGAGACTAGAGGGGAGGACAGAGCGGCCTCCGACAACCAGCGAGAATGGAGGGACAGAGTGGCCTCCGACAACCAGCGAGACTGGAGGGACAGAGCGGCCTCCGACAACCAGCGAGACTGGAGGGACAGAGCGACCTCCAATAACCAGCGAGACTAGAGGGAGGGACAGAGCGGCCTCCAAGCACCAGCGAGACTGGAGGGGAGTACAGAGCTGCCTCCAACAACCACCGTGACTGAAGAGGGACAGAGATGCCTCCGACAGCCAGCGAGACTGGAGGGGAGGACAGAGCTGCCTCCAACAACCAACGTGACTGAAGAGGGACAGAGATGCTTCCGACAGCCAGCGAGACTGGAGGGGAGGACAGAGCTGCCTCCAACAACCAACGTGACTGAAGAGGGACAGAGCTGCCTCCGACAACCAACGAGACTGAAGAGGGACAGAGATGCCTCCGACAGCCAGCGAGACTAGAGGGAAGGACAGAGCGGCCTCCAACAACCGGCGAGACTAGAGGGGAGGACAGAGCGGCCTCCGACAACCGGCGAGACTAGAGGGGAGGACAGAGCGGCCTCCGACAACCAGCGAGACTGGAGGAACAGAGCGGCCTCCGACAACCAGCGAGACTGGAGGGACAGAGCGGCCTCAGACAACCAGCGAGGCTGGAGGGACAGAGCGGCCTCAGACAGGCAGCGAGACTAGAGTGGAGGACAAAGCGGCCTCCGACAACCAGCGAGACTGGAGGGACAGAGCGGCCTCCGACAACCAGCGAGACTGGAGGGACAGAGCGGCCTCCGACAACCAGCGAGACTGGAGGGACAGAGCGGCCTCCGACAACCAGCGAGACTGGAGGGACAGAGCGGCCTCCGACAACCAGCGAGACTGGAGGGACAGAGCGGCCTCCGACAACCAACGTGACTGAAGAGGGACAGAGCTGCCTCCGACAACCAACGAGACTGAAGAGGAACAGAGATGCCTCAGAAGGCAGCGAGACTAGAGGGGAGGACAAAGCGGCCTCCGACAACCAGCGAGACTGAAGGGACAGAGCGGCCTCCGACAACCAGCGAGACTGGAGGGACAGAGCGTCCTCCGACCACCCGAGAGGCTGGAGGGACAGAGCGGCCTCAGACAGGCAGCGAGACTAGAGTGGAGGACAAAGCGGCCTCCGACAACCAGCGAGACTGGAGGGACAGAGCGGCCTCCGACAACCAGCGAGACTGGAGGGACAGAGCGGCCTCCGACAACCAGCGAGACAGGAGGGACAGAGCGGCCTCCGACAACCAGAGAGACTGGAGGGACAGAGCGGCCTCCGACAACCAGAGACACTGGAGGGACAGAGCGGCCTCCGACAACCAGTGAGACTAGACTGGAGGACAGAGCGGCCTCCGACAACCAGCGAGACTAGACGGACAGAGCGGCCTCCGACAACCAGCGAGACTAGACGGGAGGACAGAGCGGCCTCCGACAACCAGCGAGACTAGAGGGGAGGACAGAGCGGCCTCCGACAACCAGCGAGACTAGACGGGAGGACAGAGCGGCCTCCGACAACCAGCGAGACTAGACGGGAGGACAGAGCGCCCACCGACAACCAGCGAGACTAGACGGGAGGACAGAGCGCCCTCCGACATCCAGCGAGACTGGAGGGACTGAGCGGCCTCCGACGACCAGCGAGACTGGAGGGACAGAGCGCCCTCCGACAACCGGCGAGACTAGACGGGAGGGACAGAGCGGCATCCGACAACCGGCGAGACAAGACGGTAGGACAGAGCGACCTCCGACAACCAGGGAGACTAGACGGGAGGACAGAGCGACCTCCGACAACCAGGGAGACTAGACGGGAGGACAGAGCGGCCTCCGACAACCAACGAGACTGAAGAGGGACAGAGTGGCCTCCGACAACCAGCGAGACAAGAGGTGAGGACAAAGCGGCTTCCGACATCCAGCAAAACTGGAGGGACAGAGCGGCCTCCGACAACCAGCGAGACTGCAGAAGGGAGGGACAGAGCGGCGTCTGAAAAGTAGTGACAGGGTCAGATGGAGAAACTTGCAGTACACTGGTTGCTTATAGGCTTAGTTGTTACGAACTCTATGGTGTGTGATAACTCTATTCTCCTATTCCATCTGTCTCTGTGGTGTGTCTGTCCTCCTGTGTAATAATAATAATAATAATAATAATCTTTATTTCTATAGCGTCAACATATTCCGCAGCACTTTACAAATTCAACGGTAAACATACAGTCATTACACATTAAAAGTACTTACAAATGAGACACAAGGTGTGAGGGCCCTGCTCGTGAGAGCTTACAATCTATTAGGGTGTATGGGTGAAACATACGGTAAGAAGTGCCAAGTTTACAATGGTCCGGCCATGTTTCATAAATAGGGGGTGGTTTACATGAAAAATGGATGAACCTGCCACCCTGACAGTACATCTATATACAGATAAGTGCCTGTGAGTGCCCAAGTGCAGGGAGTGACAGATGTGTGTGATACCGTGTTTCCCCGATAGTAAGACGTAGCGGGTCTAGGAGGTCGCTAATGTAAGACGTACCCTG
>JAODAL010001209.1:0-243483 GCA_025379985.1 Phyllomedusa bahiana | reverse complement strand
CCCCGTTTTTTGGATCCTTTAAAGGGACCTTTTTACGGATCCGAAAAAAGGATCTGACAATTGCAGTGTGTTTTAACATTGCTTTAAATGAAAAAAGCCATCGCTTTTCACACGGTGATTGCCGATCGCTTTTCGCGATGCGTTTTTCGGATCCGTTTTAAAAATTGACATGTCAATTCTTCTTGCGTTTTACGCAAGAGAAAACCCCATAGGAATAATGGAGTGCGCTTTTGGCATCCCGAAAGCGGATGCAAAAGCGCAGCATACATTTGGGTGCGTTTTAGATCCGTTTTCGATGCCAAAAACGCATCCGTAAAACGCATTGGATTTAAATTAAATATAAAATTTTAATATTATGTTTGGCTTATATTTAGTTTATAAATGTATGTAAATATAGATATAAATGTATATAATAGTACATATATATATATGTATATATATATATATTTTATATATAAATTCTATACAAAAGTTTAAATGAATATAATATTATAAATGTATATAATAGTATATAAATGGTAAAAATTTTATATAATTATAAATATATATATATATATATTTGTATACTAAATATATTTTTAAAGTTTATAAATATTTAGTTTATAAATGATTTATTTTATAAATGATTGTTTTTAATTCATTTAATGTGGTGGGTTTTGAATACAAATTGGGTTTGGGTTTTTAAAAAAAAAATAGGGGGTAGCGGGTTCAAAAATCATAGGTGTAATGTACAGTTGATTGACCTAGTAAAAAAAAGGGATTTTCTTGGTCATTGATAGTTATATTAATTAAATTGCAGTTTGATAGGTATTTAAATAAAGCATTGAAAAAAACGGATCCGTTAAAACGCATGCAAAACGCATCTAATACGCATCCAAAAAAGGATCAACTGTTGCTTTTCTGGATCCGCTTTTTGGATGCATTTTGGGAAATCAGTTTTCGCAGGTTAAAAACGGATCCGTAAAACGCATCCAAAACGATCCAAAACGTCGTGTGAACAAGCCCATAGAAGGATTCAGAATATTGATCACACTTAGATGAGATACAAAAAGTTAACATTTGTTATGGGTAATGACAGTAACTATCGGTACAGAGTAAAAGTAGTAAGAATATCCTATTGGTAAGACACCAAAAAGTATATCATTCTGAAACTAATACACATAAGTAATCAAATTGCCCATATAAAGCACTGCAATGATCTAAAAGGTAAGTTACCCATATGTTAGCTGTAATCAAGTCACCTCGGGATCACCCTGACGCATGTTTCGCTCCAATCTCTAATTATCAGACAATCGTGATACAAACAAAGGACCATATCATACTAGCCTTAAGGCTTCTCCGAAGACACAATTGGTTGTGTTTGTCCTTTTCATTCTTTCTGACAGATTCAAAGAAGGGGAAAACTAAACAGAGTGGCAACGTCATAGAGTGGTGGAGGGTGGAAACAGCATTAGGAAACCACAGGGTGGTTGACTGAGAGAGTGGTCAGTTGGCAGCAGCAGAAGTAGGCAACAGAGTGGCAAATGACAGATTGTGGAGGTTGAAGCAGCATGATTAGGCCATATATTGGCACAATTAAACAGAGTGGAGGTGACGGCAGCAACAGCAGCAGCAGCATCAGGCCGGAGAGTGGCACAATGTCAAAATTTTGAGGTGGCGGCAGCTAAGTGACATAATGAGGAGGTGGCGGCAACAGCAGCATCAAGATATAGAGTGACATGGTGACATAGCCTGGAGGTTACAGCAGCAGCAGCATGAGGAGAACTGAGTGATGAGGTGGCAGCAGCATCAGAAGGCTACATAATGGCCCAGTGAAGATTGGGGACGTCAATACCAGTCCCTGGTTAAGATAGTGGGTGGTAGAAGAAGCAGCTGGCAGCAGATGTGTGGCATCAGGCGGGTGGAAACATCAGAATAGTAGCTGAGGCAGGTAGCCAGAAGAATCCAGGGTTCAGGGTCTGCTCCAGGTGCTGCTGGTGGTGGGTACCTAAATCACTAGGGAGGTGAAGAAAGCTGCTCATCAACAACTGCAGACTCAGGTTGCTGCAGATGGAGCTGGTACTGCTCTTACAACCCCAACCTCCCACCGCAGCCGTGGCAGTGGTATGTGAGCACAGAGTAACCCCCTGGTCAGACCTGTGGGAGGATGGACGATGGCGCAAAGAGATTTCTCTATCATTTCCAATAGCTGTACTCCCTAACTCTCACCACAAGTCCGCTACCTTGGGATAACCTTTGAATCCAATCTGACCTGTCAAACCACACATCCAAACCCTTACCCTTGCCTCCACCTGAAAAATATCTCCTTCACCCTGAAAATGCAAAAATGCTTGTCCATGCCCTCATCGTCTCACGCCTAGACTATTGCAACATCCTTCTCTGTGGACTCCCATCTAGCACCCTCACTCCCCTTAACTCTGCTACCCGTCTGATTAACCTCTCTCCTCATTACTCCTCTGCCTCTCCCCTTTGCCAATCCTGGCGACTGACAAATTACGTTGCCTGCTGAAAGAGCCTGAGCAAACGGCACGTGTCACGCATGAGCTGCCACTGGCTGACATAAAATTAAACAGTGGAGTATCCCTGTCCGCCTGGATCATCAAGAAATCATAAATGACCTTTCTCTGTTCATAGGTTTCTGTCTGTTTTACTCTGTTCATATATTTTTCTGTTTTGCTCTGTTTATAGATTTGTCCCTGTTTTGCTCTGTTCATAGATTTCTCTCGTTTTTTCTCTGTTCATTGTTTATGTTCTGTTCAGCTCAAGGAGGGTGTGCTTGGTGGTGTAGGAATGTATAAAGTACTTGCAAAGTTTCCTGGCCAGTTCTCTGAACGGTGCAGAGTGCACCACTTGAAAAGGGAGGGACTGCAGTACCACCAAATTCGGGTCAAAACGATGTTTTGTGGAAAATTCAGTGAATCTGGCGAACTGAATTTTTGGGAAATTCGCCCATCTCTAAAAGTGACACATGTCAGATTTAAAAAATGGAGCTCTGTCAGAAGGTCAAAACTGGCTGCTTCCTTAAGGGGGTTAAAGCTTCTCCATTTTATCTCACTATTTCATAATGACTTTCTTTTAATTGTTGTTGGATCTGGCCTTACTTTTGAATTTACTCCTTTTGGGGAAGTTGCATCTCTGTGCCATTTTGGTTTGTTCTGGGTTTCTGTGAATCCTCCATGACCTTCTTCAACTTCTTTTTATATATTTTTTTTCTCCTTTCTTTGGGTTTTGCTTCTGTGAGGTGTCTATGGTGCATGTAACTTGTTGTATTTCTCACATATGGTAATAAGATGCTTTACAGCTAGGGTCTCTTGCATCATTTCACAGTGTTCCAACTGTTTGGTATAGTATACTGTTTGAATTTTTTTATTTATTGTTCATATGAGATTATTTGGTATTACTCTGCTTTGCTGTTAACTTTATGAACTTATGTATCATTGTATCTTAATAAACTCTTTTGAATTTGAAATAAAATACTCAGTGCTAGATGATTTGGCAAATGGACAGTGGGCGAATGAAGAAAGGTGCATGGCTTAGCGGAGATCCAAATGCAGGTACACTCCAGGAACAGAAGGGTAATAGCGAAACTATCTTTAGTTAACTGTCCCTAATGCTGTCCTTCAAAAGCTAACCTTGTGATTACCTCTAACACCAGAACCTCTATCCCTAACATCTTTCACTCAGATATGTCTTTAAGTTACTACTGACCCTACAGACCCAGTGAGTCCCAGGCACGACCAAACAGAAACTAAATAAAGACTAGATCTATAGTTCTCAAAAACTATAATGTCCCAAGTTAGGCTAAATGAAATTGAGACAAGAAACAAGATACTTCAGCCTGATACAACTGAACTGACAATAGACAGGACAGAACAATCTAACAAAGCAGATTAAAACAAGATCCAAGCTTCTATACTCTGCACAGACCGCCATTTTAAGGTGAGCTTTAAAGAGTATATTAAAGAGCTTTGAAACACACCCAGGTCAGCTGACAAGCAAGGATATTGAGCAGTTACCATGCAACAACTCCAAACAAACACAGACAAAAGAAAAACATAACACAGAGACTCCTGCTGGCCTAAAAAAGCAAGAGAAAAATAAAATTTGGTAAAGGGATTCCTGCCATTTGAAAACAAAAGGGGTTCTCAAAGTGTAAAAAATCCCTCATTGTAATTAATCTTCACCCTAGCCAAAAAGTTTCAGGTGTTGGGATAAAACCTCAATTAACAAAAATTCATAACAGAGTAAATGGATAAAAAATTTCCAAAAAACCGAAACCCCTTTAAGCCCCTTTTAAAAGAAATGTATTCCCCCTTTTCTTTTTGTGTCATAGTCTATAGATTTTCATATGGGTTTTTAAAATTTTTTGGTACTAGAAGGGGTTTTTATACTGTTAAAACTTAATGGAAATTTCTGTTAAAATTAATACAGAGCTATACAGAGTGATTTCACAGTAGTTCTATAAACCATGTAAGTTATTATTAAGGTCACGTTAAAGGGGGTTTATCATTTGAGGTGTTTCGGCTCTTCAAAAAATTCTGTGAGATTGAATTTGAAATCCATTTCTCCCCTCTCATCGGGCGTGTCTCTCCTCATGAAAACTTGACTTCTTTCATTGGTTTGAAGCAGGGGAAGGGGGAAGGTTGTCTGGAGAAACAGATCTGTACCCTCCTGCATCCCTTCTTATGTCTCCCGACCTTCTTTCCCCAGGCCACAAGATCCTTGCTGTGCAAAACCAGTTATACACTCAGCCTTACTGATGAAAAAAACAATGGGGGGAATTGCACATTTCCCCCCCCCCCCTTCCCCCCCTCTTTTTACCAGGCTGGGGGGGGGGGGGGGGGGGGCTTGTGTAAATTTTGTTTTTATGGAGGGAACACAGGATATAAGACTGTTTTATATAAAGGGATCTAGGATTTAAAAAGGGGTCAAAATTATAGTGTTGAGCGATTGCTTTTGGCTATCGAAAATCGATCGATAGCCCGATAGCCCGGCCGCAAATCGAAAAGGTTTTTCGATAGTGAGCACCCGATTATCCCTGGATGCCCCTTTTAAAAGTTATGGGGAGAGCAACAACACCTTCTTTAAATTACACCAAAAAAAGGATGTAGAAGCTGAAATTAACATCCAAAACATTTCAAATGGTTTAAGTGCTACATTTTAAGGAAAACACCTTGGGTTAAAAAAAGGTCACAGAAAAAAAGTCACAGACCATTTACTATCCCTGTCTTGTACCACGCCGGGCCCTTTAAAACCCTTTCCCCATCCCCCAAAAATTTAAAAAAATTTTCCCCAAAAAGGCCATATGTTTTTAACCAAAAATGTTACTTAAAATGGACATTGAATTTTCCCTGTTCCCTGGCGCACCCAAGACCCCCAAACCTGCATGACCCCCCTTTTAAAAAGGGTTGCCGGAAAAAAGGATTTCTTTCAAACCACCATTTTAGTTTCACGGGACATTGACTATACCTTCCGGGGGCCCCCGGGCTTGAGCCCCAAACATGCAGGGACCCCCACTTTTAAAAAAAGTGGGGAAAAAAGGGAGTCTTTAAACCACCATTTTAGTTCACGGGGACATTGACTATACCTGTCCTGGGCCACAGCATGACCCCAAAAACCCTGAAAGGGAACCCCCAATTTAAAAAAAGTCCCGGGAAAAAAGGGTTCTTTAAAACCCCCATTTTATTTTCATTTGGACATTGACTAAACCTGCCCCGGGGCCACAGCTTTTGAGCCCCAAACCTGAATGACCCCAAAATTTAAAAATCCCGGGAAAAAAGGGAGCTTTCAACCCCTTTTTTAGTTTCACTGGACATTGCCCTATATGCCCCGGGCCACAGAAGAGCCCCAAAACCTGCATGACCCCCAAAATTTAAAAAGGCCGGAAAAAGGGTCTTTCAACCCCCATTTTGGGTTTCACTGGACTTTGGGACTATACCTGTCCGGGGCCCCCAGCATGGGGCCCCAAAACCTGCATGCCCCCCATTTAAAAAATTTCCGGGAAAAAAGGGGACTTTAAACCCACCATTTTAGTTTCACGGGCCCTTGATAAAACCTGTCCGGGGCCAACAGCAGACCCCCAACCTGCATGCCCCCCAATTTAAAAAGTGCGGAAAAAAGGAATTTTTAAACCCACCTTTTTATTTAAATGGCCCAAGGGACTTCCCGCCCCCGGGGCCCCACAGCATGAGCCCCAAACCGCATGCCCCCCCAATTTAAAAAAAGTCCCGGGAAAAAAAGGGGGTTTTTCCCAACCCCCTTTTTGGGTTAAAACTGGACATTGACTATCCCTTTCCGGGCCACACCCATGGCCCCAAACCTCCCATGCCCCCCACATTTAAAAATTTCCGGGAAAAAGGAGTTTTTTCAACCCCCTTTTTTAAAGTTTCACCGGGGCTTTTGACAAAACCCTGCCCGGGGCCACAGCATGGGGCCCCAACCCTCCCTGACCCCCACATTTAAAAAGTCCCGGAAAAAAGGAAAGTCTTTCAACCACCTTTTTATTTTTCACTGGACATTGATATCCCTTTCCCCTGGGCCACAGCAGCCCCCGGGGCCCGGGATTTAAACAGGGGGTGGGGTGAAAAAGCCCGGGCTGACTGAAGGGGAATAGCCCGTCATCATTAAACGCGGGTTTAAAAAATTCCCTTTTGACCAAAAACAAAAACTTTCCTGCTGAAGCAGAGTGGGGAAGGGGAAAGTGTGAGAACTCCCCCTTTCCTTTTTTGTACACAGTCAAAAACCTGGGTTAGCGCCTGCCCCCCCCGTATGAGTGTGGCCCAAATTGATTCATTGGAAATACTGGGGGTTAAACGCTCCAGTTACCCCCAGGTCCCCTTTATCTTGGCATTTTTTTCTATTTTTATAAACGTGCGGGGAAAATGGTTTTTTTGTACTTTGTTCTCTGTCCGGGGCTCCAAAATCCTTGTCCCTGAATAACCAACATTGGTCAAGTTTTCCTGTACCCCCTTGTACAATTCAGAGGAATTTTTTTAAACGCTATTTTGTACATGAAACGTTTTTTATTTACTTTAATTTAGAAAACAAATAAAAAAGGTTTAAAATCCCCCCAAAGCTTTTTTTCTCTTTTTTTCATGGTATTAAATGGGTTGTCTAAATTTAAAAGGGATTGTTGCTATGTTAAAGACTTGAAAAACAAGTCTTTTTGCAATATGTGTCCATTAACAGTGTCCTCCTATTCCTTTTTTTCCGACAGCCCCATCCCCCTTGACCACTCTTGAAAATTGTGAAGAACAAATGTCTTTTAAAAAACAACATTTTTTAGAATGGGGCCCTTAGTATCCCGGGCATGTCACGAAAAATCCCCCCAAAAAATTCCCAAAGCATAAACCCTTGGGAGCCATTTTGGGTCAATTGGAAAAAACAAATTTTTCGGGTTAAAAACAACATTTTTTAGAATAGGACCTGTATTATAGCTGCAGGTCACAGAAAAATGCCCCCAAAAATTAAAAGCATGACCCTTAAAGCATTTTTGGTAAATTTGTGAAGAAAAAATGCTTTAGAAAAAAATTTTTTTTTTAAAAATAGGACCTGTATAATTCCCTGCTTTTCAAAGAAAACCCAGGGCCCCAAAAAAAATTAAAAAAATGACTTTCTCGGGCCCTGTTAAAAATTGTTGGGGGGAGAAATGCCACTTAAAGCCACATTTCGGGTTACAAAGGACCATGTTTTATTGCTTTTATTTTACAGCTACATGACCCCAAAAAATTTTTTAAAAAAATATGCCCTTCTCACCCAAATATTAAAAATTGTGGGGGAAAATAGGGCCACTTAGAAGCCATTTTTTTCTTTTCCCAAAGGCCCAAAATTTTAGCTGTATCTCACAGCAACATGCCCCCAAAAAAATTTAAAAAATAGGGATTTTTCTCACCCCACTTTTTAAAAATTGGGGAGGGGGGAAATGCCATTTTGAAGTCACTTTTTCTTTTTCCAAAAGGGGACCATGATTATTCCCAAAAATCCACAGAAACCCATGACCTAAAAAACCCATTGACAATGCAAAAACCTTCTTAAGAAAAAAGTGAGAAAATGGAATAGGGTGTTGTCTTTGAAACCTTGCTGTCTTTTACAGCTCCTCCCAGAAAAACCAGAAAAATTTAACTTTTGGGGAAAAAAGGAAAAAAAATTTGCAGAAAGAAATGATCATTTTAAAAAAAGTTTTCAAGGGGAAACCATTTCTTTTAAAAAGGGTTTGTAAAATTTGCCCTGGCAACTAATGGGTGACCTGGGAAAATTTGGGGCCAAAAACATCATCAAGTTTCCATGCCTGTTTCATTTTGATGAAAGTAAAACCCGAAAAAACATTATCTGTGGAAACCCGGGGATGCTTTGTTTTGAAATGACCCCTCCCCCCTTTTGTAAAGGGTTCCGTTTTCAGATATGACGCGGGCTGTTGGGCAGGCCCAACACCTTTTGGGCCCGGGGACGACCAGTGGGGCCCTTTTCGTCCTTTTTGGATACCCAGAAGTCTTTTTGGGCCCGGGGAACACATGAAAAAAACATCGGTTTTGAGCCCGCAATAGTGGGTTTGCACCAAAAATTCAAAAGCTGATTTTCTGTTTTGGGATGTGGGGCCCGGGCATTGCATGCTTTTAGGGTTTTGGAGGGGGGTAAAAAAAGATTGCCAGGGGGTTCACCCATTAGTTTCTCCCACCTTCCCTCTGCTGCCGCTAGCCAACTTGGCACTCTACGGGGTTTGCCCCTTCGCAAATGTTTTTCCCCCCGGGGGAATTTTGGGGGGAACAAGGGACGAAAACCAATGTCCCCCATTTTTGATCAATCCAAGGTCTCCATTTCCTGCATTTTTTTCCCCTCTTTTGGGGTGGGGGGAAGGGAAAGGGGCTGATTTTTGTTTTTTTCCCGGGGGGACCCAGGAGGGGGGCCCCCAAAATTTTGGTTGTTCATTTTGAGGCCCCCCTTAAATTGCGGGGATCATTTTTGGAGGAATGGACATCCAAGAAATCTTTGTTGGAGAGATGGGACCCTTTGTTTTCCCAGCCTCTGGGTCGGGGGGGGCACTAGAAAATTTGATCTTCCTCATCTTCCTCCTCCCCCTTTAAAATTCGCGCCAAACTTTTTCCCAAGGCGGGACCCTCGGTAAACGGTGTCTAGGAATACCTTTCCTTTTCCTCCTCCCCCCCCCGCGCCTCCGGAAAAGTTCAACACAGCCCCGACCCTTTCCTGAATGATGCACCCCCGAGAGCTGATGCGGCCCCTTGCACTACCCCTTTGGGCCCCGAACCCCTGCCTAATGAAGACCGATGAAATTGTGAAAAATGTCGGGCCTTGTGGGTTTTTTGGAGGAAAAAGGGTCCGTGGCTGGCATCTTGTCCGTTTTTCCTCCTCCGTCGCTGGGGGGACCCGTTGTTTTCCCGGTGTCCAACGATCGGGGGCCCGAATAAGATCACCACAATGTTTAAGCTGACAAGGCATTGTCCGCACTGACCATTTTTGGGGGGTTCTTCAAAAAATGGCAAGGATGGTGGGGACTCTTTTACCTGCCTTTCCCTTTTCGGTGGTTCAAAAACCCGAGGTCCGTACCGCTGTTTTTCAGGCCATGTGTCCCCTTCATTAAATGCTAATGGCATTTTTCGCTGCTGCCACAAACGCCCGGAGCATGGGAAAGGGTGTGGAAAATTTCCCGGTGTTGCCAAAGTTTAACAATGAGACGGTTGTGGGGGGACCCCGGGTGGCGCTGCAACGCGCCCGGCGGGGGCGAAGCAGGGTTTGGGGAACGGCGGAAGTGCGGAAAAAAATAAAACCTGAGCCTTTTTCACAGGCAGTCCAGACCCGGGGGAGCTCTTTAGAAATTTTTTGGACGAAAAAGGTTTTTATGGGCATGTTTCCAGGCAAGGGGTTGCTCCACCCCAACGATCTTAAGGGGGGGGCCAGCAGATTTTTGCCCTTTTCGCACACCACCTTGCCTGGCAAAAAGGTTTTTTTGCACCCAGCCACGCCGGGGCCCGTTGCTTAAGCCGTCCCCAAGCTCCCGACCTTTTGGGGTGGACGGTCTCCCAAAGGGAGATTAATTTCCCCACGGGCCTGGGGGTCTCTGGGCACGTGATGCCACCCGAGGACCTTGGGGGAAAGAGCCCTGGGACCATTTCCCCGCGGTTTTGAAAGCGTCGCCGAGCCTGAGAGCCACCGTCACCCCCCGAGGGCATCCACCCGCCAACCCCTTTAGGTTTTCACAGAGATTTTACAGCCTTGGCCCCTGCTTACTATCCATGTGTCGGTGGTGAGATGGACTTTTCCCCCACCAGATGGGAGACAACGCGCTTGAAATTTGAAAGACACGGGCCCGGCCAGGGGAGGGAAAGGCTTTTCTGGGAAAGAAAAAAGCCGGGTCGGCCCTCTGTATTGGGGGGAAGGAGGGCCATGACGGGCGGAACCCCTCTGTGTTTCCCCCAAGGGAAAGGCAAAAAATTTTCCCAAAGGGCCCAAAAACCTGGCAATTGCCGGGCATTCAGGCTTTTGGCTTTGGGGTGGTTTTTTTTAAAAATGTTTCTTTTGCCCCAAACCGGGGAAAACGAAGGTTTGGGTGGTAAAACTGGCCGCTGTAAAGGCTGCAGTCTCAAAACCCGGGGGAAGGAGAAGGGGGAGGATGGGGCCCCTTTGGGGGTGCTGGGGGTACTCGGGCCACGGTGGAGGCTGAAAAAGGGGGGCTTTATCCCCGTTTATGAATCTGAGGGGGGACATGGGCAGCTGAGGAACGCTTGCTGGGGGCAGGAGGAGGGGGGCGGAGAAAGAGGGTTTTGACAGTGGGTTTGGGGCCCCCCGTCCGGGTTTTGGCCTTTTTTGGGGCCCAATTTCCCTCCATTTTTAACTCAAGAAATTTGCTGCCCCTTGACTAAGGGGCATGTTGGGGTGGTTAACCACTTAAAGGGCTTGCCTTACTTTGCGTTTAAAGGAAAGGGGGGATATACATCGCTGGGTGAATCAGGTTTTTCTCAAAGAAGGCCCAGGCTTGAAGGTCCTGGGCCTTTTTGACGGCGATAAGCGAGGACGGGGTTTGCGTGACCGTGGCTGGGCGGAAAACCTATCAGCCCGGGCTTCTGCGACCGCCCTTCCCCCTTTTTTTGGCGGGTACCCGTATTGGGCACTACCCCCCTCAACTTTCCCCCCTCGTCCATGAAGAAAATGCTCGCAAAACAAATTTGCGGAAAAGACCCGGGGTGGATCCGCAAATTTTCGTCAAACATTTATCCATCAACACAGGTGACTTGGTTTGGGCCCGACTTTTGCATCCGAAAAGGGGGGCCCACAAAACAAGGGGCACTGAATGTTTTCCCCACCCCCGGGGATTTTTGCCCATTTGGGCCGGCTTCCTTTCCTCCTCTGTTTGGGATCAGTAATGGGGTCAGAGCAGAAAAAAAACATCCTTTTTGGCCCCTTGATTTTTTTAAAAAAAGCCCCTTTTGACCCCAAACCCCATTTTGTCAACAAAGAGGTTCCCTTTAGAAAAAAAAAATTGGATTTTTCCCCCATTTGGGGGGTACACAGTTGGGCATTTGTGGGGTGTTCCCTGTTGGGCGGATCTGAGGATGGCCGATGACGACATTTGTGGCCGTGATGGGAAGGCGAGGAAAGGGAAAACTGCTAGATGCAGGGTTTCATTAACCACTGAAGGACAGATTGGCGACGATGTTCGTTACTTAGATTCCAGGGGCCCTGACCCCCGCAATTTACAAAGGGCCCGACGGTCCCCGCAACTGACGGGTCCCTGGCATGCGTGTTGTCCCCCACACTTGGGGAAAGGGGCACCTTCTCTCGTTTTTCCCCCCCACCCCCCATGTGTACCCCCCTCTTTGCTTTGCTTACCACCTGCTTTCGCTCCATGTTTAGAAAATAAAAAATTTAGAAGTATGGAATAGTTTTTTGGGAAAAACCCCCTTTTTAAAAAAACGGGAAATCAAGCTATTCTCAAATCCCTCAATCAAAAAAAAATTGCTGGATTCAAATTTAACTGCAAGGTGTCCCATCAACAAATCTGGACTGGGCAAAAGTCCAAAAAAAACGTACTGTTTTTTTTGGTATATTTAAAGGGATTTTTTGCACCTTTCCCAAATTTACCTGTGGTTTAAATAAGAATTGCTGGGTTTTAAAATTTTGTGGATTTCTGCGTCAAAGGGAACAGTGCTGGTGGCAAAAATAAAAAAACACGTAACTGTTATGTTTTGAATAAAAAACGGTTTTTTTGGCCCCCTTTTTAATTCACCCGTGGTGAAAATAGAATTGCTGTTTTTTTAAAATTTTCGTAGAAAGCTGCGTCAATGACAAATGCTGGGTTTCGCAAAAATCAAAAACACGGAACTGTTATGTTTTTTATATAATAAACGGTTTTTTTTTTCACCTTTCAATTACCTTTTGGGGTGAATATAGAATTGCTTTTTTTTAAGAATTTTGTAGAAGCGCGTCAATGAACATTGGGTGGGTGCGCAAAAGTTCCCAAAAAAAAAAACACGGGGAACCTTTTTTTTATTTTTGGAAAAAATTTAAATAAAAAAAAGGGTTTTAAATTTTTTTGCCCCCTTTCCCAAAAAACCTTGGTGAATATAGGGAAATTTCTGTTTTTTAATTTTTAATTCGTAGAAAGTCTTTCGTCCCCAAAAAAATTTTTTTTAAAACCAAAAAAAGCAAAAAAGGGTGCGCAAAAAGGGGGGCCCAAAAAAACACGTAACTGTTATTTTTGATAAATAAAAGGATTTTTTGCACCTTTCAATTAAACCCTTTTTAAAAATAGAATTGCTGTTTAAGAAATTTTCGTTTGATGCTGCGTCAATTTAAAAAAGTGCTGGGGGGCGCAAAAGTCCCAAAAAAAAAGTAAATGTTATGTTTTTGATATTTAAAAAACGGTATTTTTTTGCACCTTTCAATTCACCCGTGGTGAATATAGAAAATTTCTGTTTTTTTAAAATTTACGTAGATGCGGGTTCAATGAACATTTCTGGGTGCCCCAAAAGTCAAAAAAAACCCTAAATGTTGGGTGTTTTTGTTTCGAAACACGGGATTTTTTTTTGGGCCCAAAAAAAAAACCCGTGCTGACTTTCAATTTTGGGTGTAATTTTAATTTAACTGCAAGGTGGATATATCAACAGTCAAAGGTGTAAAAAGGGGAAAAATTTTAACACCTATCGAAATGTATTGATAAAAAAATGGAGTTTTGCAGCCCAAAAAAGAGACCTGCAGTTAAATAGAAAAAAAGTTTAACCAAAATAATTCAGGGTGCCCCCAAAATCCGGGGAAAAATTTTTAATACAAATTTTTTGTTAATAATAAGATATTTCCCCCTAAAAAGTCTACACTAAGTCTTGGTGAACTTTATCCAGTGGGGTTTTTTTAGAAAAGAGGCCCTTTTCTGTGTTCGCCCGCCCCCCCCCCCCCCCCCGCTCCACCCCGGGGAATTTTCAGCGGTAGATGTGCTTTAAAATTCTCTAGCTAACACATAAAATGTTCAAAAACTCTAAACTTTAAATAAAATTGGGGAAAGGGTCACAGTAATAGAGAGGTTTTCTGTGCAGAAATAATAATTTCGCTGAGCTTTTGGCCACAGGAAGAGAGCAGGTCCTATCCCTATTTAGACGCTGAGAAGGGCACTGAGGCTGAAACAGGAAACCCGTTTTTATGTAAAACGAGGTCATGGATTTTTTTCCCGCCAAAACGCAACCTTTCACATCCCAGTCATGACGTCGGGAAAACAAAAATCTCACCCTTCTCTAATTTTGTAAAACTCATTTGCTGGCCGCCAAAATTTCAGGAAGCGCCAAAAAAAGGCCCCGATCTTAAAAAATGAAAGCACAGATTTTAACCCTTTAAATTTTCGCTGAACTGGAAATTTCGATTTCCCCAAAAAAACCTTGCCGATTTCAACTTTGTCATAAAAATCGCTCAACACTAGAAAATTTATCTATCATTTACCGTAGAGCTGGGAAGAGTATCAGCCAGTACCCTCTCACATAGCGGGTTTACATTGGGTTTTAACAGCTCAGGGGGAATAAACACAGAGTGTGGGGCAGCCAATCACAGCACGGGGGCGTTAGGGGGCATTTTTGTCCAGGCAATCCCAACAGGCGAATTAAATTCGGGCAGCCAATCACAGGGGGGGGGGGTGTGTCCTACTAGCAGCAAAGAAATAAAAAACAGATCACAGAAAAGCCATATCACTAACTAGTGATTTAAAAGTGCTTATTTTTACTATCCCCATAATTGAGAATGATCTTTGTAGGGGAAAAACCCCCTTTAACCCCCTGGCGCCCAAAAAGTCGAATTTTCCTTTATTTTTGTTAAACCATTGCTTTGGTTTAAGAAAGATATAACACAGACTGCATTGTCTGCACCTGGCCTAGTACTAGGGCTTCACAGCTACTTGGGACTGAAGGGTCATAAAGACCCCAAAAAGTTTTTAATTTTTTGGATCAGTGTAAGCAATATGCTGTTATAATTAAACAACTTTGAACTTTTACAGCTAGCAATTGATCCGGGGTCAAAAAACTTCCCCAAATGAACTAATTCGCACAAAAGGGGAAAATAATACTTTCTGATTAATTAGTTATTTATTGGATAAATTTAAAAATCAGTTTATACATTTTGCAACACTTAATGCCATTTGTCATTAGATAGACATTATGTTAGACATTAGATCAAGGGTGGGCAATTAATTTTCCCATGGGGCCACATGAGAAATTGGAATGGTTTTAGAGGGCCAGGCTAAAATAAATAATAATAATAATAATAATAATAATAATAATAATTTAACTCCGTTCTACCCAATACCAGTATACTATAGACCCTGGAATTGATCGCTAAGCTCTTATCAATCGACTTGAGACCTTAACAACCGGTTTAATGACTGTACAACTTTACAACGCAATAAGTTATATGTCCCACAGATGGGTAATGGGGTCCCCAGTAATTATATTCCCCCATTAGGTAATGGGGTCCCCAAAAGTTATATACCCCCATATAGAAATAAGTCCCCCATAAGTTTTTTTTTCCCCCAGTATAGGTATACAGCTTTATTTCCCCATGGGAAATATAGGCATTTTTATCCCCCGCATGTATAAACAGATTATAGGTCCCCAGAAAAGTTTAATAGGCAGGTTATATGTCCCACAGCATACGGGGCTAATTAAAAATAAAAAACTAACATACTACAGGGGCGTCGCTAGCTTTTTTCCCCGGGGCTGGCCCCGAATAAAACCCCCTTCCCCCAAAACCTCCCGGGCTCCAGGCCGCTGCCATGGGCCGGAGCACCGACTGGCCCCGCACTCATTGCGTTTTCTGGCGCAATACAACTGCGGGGGTTCCCCGGGGCAAGAGCGAGCGCCCCCGCCCCCAGACAGTGTCGGACCGTTCCGGGGGCCACAGGGGGCCGCGCCGTTTCCCCTTACGCTGAGGACCCCGGCCCCGGGGCTACTGGCACGGGGCGATGTAATGAGCTATCACGCCCTGCCGTCCTCGGCGCACAGCGCTCACAGGCTGGCGCCCGAGGGATGGGGAGAGGCGGGCTAAGAGGAAGAGCGCGCTACCGGGGATGCTAAGGGGAGTATTAAAATTGTTTATTTTTTTTAAAGGGTTTTCCTGCCTCGGGGCCCCTATATACTGCCCGTGTGGCCCCCTATAATGCTGTGGCCCCCTATACCTGCCTTGGCCCCTATACTGCCTGTGGCCCCCTATACCTGCCGGGGGCCCCCCATACCTGCCTGCGCCCACCTATACGCCTGTGGCCCCAAAAACTGCCTGTGTCCCCAAAACCCGCCTGCGGCCCTATTACTGCCGCGGCCCCCCTATACGCCTGTGGTCCCCCATACCCGCCTGTGGGCCCCTATCCCGCCGTGGCCCCCATACCTGCCTGTGGCCCCTATACGCCTGTGGCCCCCCATACCTGCCTGTGGCCCCCCATACTGCCTGCGGCCCCATATCTGCCTGTGGCCCCCTATACCTCCTGTGGCCCCCCATACTGCCTGTGGCCTCCTATACTGCCCGTGGGCCCCCTAACTCCTGTGGCCCCCCAAAATGCCCCTGTGCCCCCTTTTCTGCCCCAGGCCCCTTATATGCCTCGTGCCCCTATAAACTGCCTCAGTGCCCCATATAGCTGCTGGGCCCCCTTACCTGCCTCAGTGGGCCCCCATATACCTGCCTGTGGCCCCCTAACCTGCCCGTGGGGCCCCCTATACCTCCTGTGGCCCCCTATACCTGCCGGGCCCCATATTATATACCTTTGAAGTGGGCCCCATATCTTATACCTGCTGACATTTCCCTATATCTTATACCGCCTACATTGACCCCATATCCATAACCTGCCCAAATTTAGGGGGCTATACACCTACCCAACTGAGGGGGTTAATACCTAAATTAAGGAGTTGCTGGAAATGTTAAAGGGTTCTAAATATTTGGGCCAATCGCAGGGACGAGTATTGGCCGGGAATATCAGCTTGAAGGTGTAACCGGGTGGAAAGAAAAGGGAAGTGAACACCTGATCAGAAAAAAGATGCTCCGGTATCCTAAAAGTAACTGCAGTGAATCACTTTTATTTCTGCAGAGCATCTACATCAAAATATCTACCACTATCTGGTCCCTGTATGGCGGGAAATTTTTTAATCAAGCCCGTTACCTGTGGTCCCTATGGGGATTGCGTTTGGTCAGGGTCTGGGAGGATTATTTTGGGCCTTTGAGTAATATTTTTTTGGGTTGGGTTTTTTTAGGGGGTTTTTAGTAACAATCATTTGTCTGGAGTTTGCTCCATGTAAGGTTATGTTTTGGTGATGTTTAGGGGTATTTTTTCACTGTCATCGGAGGTAGGGTTTTGAAAAAGTAAATTTTTCATTGGTGATTTCATTTTGCATGATGCTGAGGCAGGTATATAGATAAGGGTCCTCATGTGGAATATGCTGAAAATTAGTGACAGGAGCAAAGGTTTTTTTTTCTGTAAAAACACATCGCCCAGTTCACAAGTGGCGTGAAAAATGTCATGTGAACCCCCCCTAAGAGCAAAAAACAAAGGGCCCGGGGCCCCCGGGGTTTTAGGACCCTAGCAACGCCCCTGGTACTCACCTTTCTCCTGCTCTCTGAAGCTCCTGATGTTCTCTGTCTTCTTCCTGACGTCGTGAGGCTGCGCAGGCAGTGTGATGACACTCTCATGCAGCCTTTGCTGTGCGGAGCGGAGAGGCTTTGCTTTCTGCTCCACAGAAGCCTGCTACAGTATGGGCATCCAGAGTATGTACATACAGTTATTCCCTGGCACCGCCACCATAGCCAAGGTTCCAAACCGATAACTTAGTGACTGGTATCGGCTTGGGAACTTAACGGTTGGCAGATGTTGGCAGCGCCAGAGACTACTGAGTTGCGTGTAATGTCAGGACATTTCACGCGGGCTGGTCAGAAATAGTTAAAGGACCGGATGTGGTCCACAGGCTGTAAAATGCCCAGGTCTGCATTAGATAGACAGCAGTAAAACTCATTGTTGCCCATAGCAACGAATCAGAGCTCAGATTTCATTTCAGATGGTATGAAAAATATGATATGGAAAATTAAAAGTTGAGCTCTGATTGGTTGCTGTAGGCAACAAAAACCGTCCTACTGCTCGACGGTTTTCATACATAAGGCAACATGTCCTTTTTTAAGTGCTGTTACTTTTGCTGCTACAACTTCTCTGGGTTAATAAATAATTTCACTGCACACAACTCAGGATGTGTTTAAGAATACAGAGATTTAAATAGAGATATTGGAATTTATACAAGCTCAGTTACAGAGGATCAAAATGACAGTGCCTCAATGTACAGGTTTCTTATAATAAATAAGCTTATGGTGATCCTATATGGACCGACTGTTTCAGCTGTCGCTGGAGCCTTTATTGACCAGATCACTGTAAAGGAAGACAAATGTCAAAAAGAACAAACAAAATAAAAGGACATGATGGTATAAAAAGAAGAGGGAAGACAGGAAATAACAGTAAGGACTAACACGCTAGAATAAAGGTAAGGGGGACCAGGAGGAAACCAGGAGGGATCCAACAGAATGAGATCAGGAGCAGATAAGATGTAAGGAAATAGAAATGAAAAGATGGTCGTGGTGATACTGTCAAATACACTTGTATCAGTGTGTCATACACTGTAGTATAAAAGAGGCTGGAGGAGAGAAAACATATAAAGAAACGTAAAGATACTATAGTATATCAAATTTAAAAAAATAGAATATAGGTATAAGGGGACTATTCTTACCACGGTGGGACCGCAGGGTAAGAATACTGTGGAGAAAATAAATAGGTCGAAGTCACTACTTGAGAGAAGTTGCTAAAGATAACATAGACTAGAAATGAAGCAGATGTAGTAAATATGGGATAAATAAGAGGACAAACCAGAAGTGGAGGCTAATGAAGAGAGGAGTGGACGCCAGTGGCGGCCGGTGAGCAATTTGGCATCAGAGGAGTGGATTACACTTAAAAAAACAACAGATCAAACCTTATCCCAATTCTGCTTAACTACGGAGAAACGGAAAAGGGATAAATTTATCCGTGATACTGAGGATTACTTATTGAATCAAGTCTATAGATGGCAGGGATCCACATCTCAGGGCTTCAGAAGGCCACAAACAGGGACAAATTATTCCTCTTCAAGCTCAGATACAGACCATTAATCTGTGGAGCGCAGCCCACAACCTTTTTTAGGCACCAGGAGATCTCGCACTCAACGTTCACAACGAGGAGGACGGGGAGACCCACGCTCCAGGGTATGTCACACACATCCTCTTTACCAGAGAACAATAACCAAAACACCATTCCATCTCCTCCATCATGACACTTCTCATCACAACACCTAGTGGTGAACATCTCTCCCTCTCTTTTAACTCCTGCTGAAATTAACCTTTTGAGCAAAGGGCTACTCCTACTTTGGATACCTTCACCTTAGAGCAAGAACTACAATGGTTCTACCGCTCTCTTCGTCTCAAAGCACACTTCAATCAGAATGATTTCTCCTCAACTCATTCAACCATCACACCGACACTCTCCATCACCAATTTAAATCTTAGGAACATCAGCAAGTTTAATCCTCCACGTACGTACCATATAGTATTTCCTTAATCGAGAGAGACATCAGGAACATATTGAAACGGCAACATCAATTTCATGTCAACAATAACCTTACTCACAAAGAGAAACAAGCCACATTCTCACTTCGCAATAACTCGCAGATAATAATTAAACCAGCCGACAAGGGAGGAGCCATTGTGGTGATGGATCGAAGTAAATATATTCAAGAAGTCCAACACCAGTTGTATGATGACACGACTTACAAACCACTTGAACATGATCCCATTGGTATTTATTAATTCCCGGATCCGTAAATTACTGAACAACGCCCTTGACTCTAATAATATTGACCACAAAAGTTTGGACTTTCTTCAGGCTACTCATCCTATCATCCCCATATTTTATTTTACTGATGATACATAAAAATTTGCAGAATCCACCGGATCGCCCCATAGTGGCCTCAACTGAATCTATTTTTTCTCCTATAGCACAGTTCTTGGAGAAAATTCTAACACTTTTAGTAGTAAAAACAAATCCTTTGTCAGAGATACCCCACATTTTCTGGACATCCTTCAATCACTTAATCCAGTACCCCCTGACACTACCGTAATTACACTGGATGTTTACAGCTTATACACTTCAATCCATCACACTGATGGCATCAAAGCCATACATAATTCTCTCCAGACCACAGAATTAACGACATCCGAAATTTACTTTTGCATTTCATTACTCACTTTCGTACTAACAGACAACTACTTTCTTTTTGGAGACAAGTTTTTTCTCCAGAAACAAGGGGCAGCAATGGGCTCCAACATTTTATGGCTTCTATAGAAGAGACTTTTATCTACACCAACACTCTCTTTAGACAACATGTGATAGCCTGGTATATCGACGATATATTCTGTATCTGGCAAAGGAATACCACCTCCATCTCCACCTTTCTCGAATTTCTCAATTCCGACAAGTCAGATCTTCCTTTTTCTATTCACTATTATCAATCCAGGATTAATTTTGCTGACACATGGGTCAACAAATCATCCTGTGGCAATATTACCACTGATCTATATACAAAATCAACCGATAGGAACTCTCTTCTGCACTTCCATAGCTGCCATCCTGCCCATGTTATGACATCTCTTCCCTTCTCCCAATTTGTTCGAGTAAAAAGGATAGTCACCAACTCCAATGATTTGCCTCCACAACTGGATAACATGTCCCAGAAGTTTATTGAGAGAGGATACCCGGAACAACTAATAATTTCCACCAAGACCAGAGTCAGACCTACAAGACCTATTGGTCCCAACTTTTCCAGGATCTGCTTCATCAATACTTACCACCCTCTTATGCCAAAACTTCACCAGACCATACGAAAACATTGGCACATATTATGCGACGGCCACCCGCACATTCCAGAATTTCGCACAGTCACACAGATCTGTTATAAACGGCCAAAAAATATCAGGGACCTTCTAGTATGAGCCGACATTGGTCCATTACAGAAAAAGAAATTACAAACTCATCTTGGGACCCCACGACATGGTACATTCCCATGTCTACATTGTAACAATTGCTCTAATATTATCAAAGGGGACACTGTACACCATCCCCACAGTGGGGTACCCATAAAAATAAACATTTTTTTCACATGTGATTCCTCCTACGTCCTATATCTCATCAAATGCCCGTGTGATCTTGTTTACGTTGGTGAAACTACACAACGAGTAAAAGATTGCTTGACAGCACATAACTCCACCATACGCTGTAAAAAAAAAATCTGGCTCCCTCTTCCACAGCACTTCTGTGAAAAGCAACATCAAATTAACCAACTCCGTTTCCAGATTTTGGAACATGTTCCACATCCTAGACGGGGAGGTAATCACATTGCTCTCCTTAAAGGGAATCTGTCGCCATTTTTTTTTTTTTACTTATTAAATCAAGACCCTGCTCCATATTCTTTTCCTCTTAGCCGTTTTTATTTCCTGATTGTAGATTTCTCAATTCGGCCATCTATATATGATTGTGGGCAAGACATTCTTGCTTGCACTGCTTTAACAGCAGTCAGAGAGATACTTTACAGCAGCTTCATGCACATAGGATTCTTAAGACAGATTCTGTCCCATTCACTTCTATAGGAGAGTTTTCAAGTTATGCTCTGTGACCTGGGAAGAAAATTACTTTGCAGGGAGGGCGAAGGGGAAGCTGTGACTATCTTCTCTTGTGACTGGTGGATTCTGTGTTATCTGTACACAATGGTGTCTCCTTTCAGTTTGACCTTGCTTTTACTGTTAATGAGCACAATGCTGAAAAGCTCTCTAAACAGAACAGGAAGTGTCAGATGATTATTAGGCTTAGTGGCTAAAGTGAAAACTGCAGGACTTAAGAATGATCTAAAAAAATACTGATATGGAAAATATGAAAAACATAATCAAAAATTCCGAAAAAATGTGTTTAACATAAAAATGTGAGTTAAACAATAAGTCATTTTTTGATGACACATTCCCTTTAAGAAACGTGAGGCCTATTGGATTCACCGCCTGGGCAGCCTACACCCAGGTGGATTAAATAGGGAATGTGATTATATTTTTTGAACATTCTGGATCACCACTGTAACAGCATTCAATTTCACATACATGCTCTATAGACTGATATTGTCTGCTTTATATCACACTCTGAGCCAAAAATAGTGATCATTTTGTATCATGTATTACTACAGTTTGACCTCTACTATCTAATTATTTTTGTTGTGCCCTTATATATTTAAAAAAAAATGAACTTATCCCTAATAGTTTGTTAAGCATTAGGTAATTACTCCATCGCATATAAACAAAAAACAAAAAATGGAGTGCGTATGATAATTGTGTGCAATATAAAATTTAACTTTTACTTCACAATTTAAAATAATATGCGGCTGAGCATTAGATACACAAATCAAAAGCACACATAAGTGCCAATGAAAAAATGGCGCATTGATAACTACTAACTCTGACGAGTCACTGGGGTCTCCACGCCAGTGTAGATTGTTAGAGCACTCGCCCCGACAAGGGCGGCCCCTCACCGGTATGGAGGCTTACCCTATAGACTCAAACATGTTTCGACCCACCACGGTCTCTTCAGGGAACCAATGAAGTGATGTATATAATCAATACAGAGATTGCATATAATGCAGGTCATAGAGCGTATGGCTCAGAAAGACACACGGAAGGGCTTCGGCTGCAATATCAATCCCCAGCCCTACCTGAGAAACAGCGTGGCCACCTACAACCAGCTCATGGACTGCCCGCCCATGATCCCAGCTCCTACTGGAAACCAGAATCCAGGGACAAGTATACATCCAGATGACGCAGAGCAGCAAGCAGCCCTCCTATTGGCCTGTTCTGGGGACAACCTACCGCCCAGCCTGCCTCCGGTCAACATGTTTGATCTACTGGAAGCTTTAAAGATTCACAGGGAGGTTATCCCCTCTCACACAGTTTACGCACTGAACATGGAGCGGATTATTATGAAACTTTGGCATCCGAACCATGAGGAGCTTAAGCAGGACCAAATTCACCGGCGAAGGTTAACGGCAAAGGAAGGACAATTGAGTTAAAGACTGAAAACTTTTTTTTTTTTTTTTTTTTTTTATAATGTGGAAAATTCCCCCCCCCCCTTCTCTTTATTTTTACGAACTGCGCTGCCCTACAACAAATGGATTTCAAACATTAGTAAGAATTACTCATTAGTGACAATTTGCAGCGTTTCTGGACTCGGGCTTAGGGCAGCTTGGTTTTCGGACAGAACATAACCTATCATTTTGTGAAGCCCTTCCGTGTGTCTTTCTGAGCCATATGCTCTATGACCTGCATTATATGCAATCTCTGTATTGATTATATACATCACTTAAATTGGTTCCCTGAAGAGACCGTGGTGGGTCGAAACATGTTTGAGTCTATAGGGTAAGCCTCCATACCGGTGAGGGGCCGCCCTTGTCGGGGCGAGTGCTCTAACAATCTACACTGGCGTGGAGACCCCCAGTGACTCGTCGAGTTAGTAGTTATCAATGCGCCATTTTTTCTTTGGCACTTATGTGTGCTTTTGATTTGTGTATCTAATGCTCAGCCGCATATTATTTTAAATTGTGAAGTAAAAGTTAAATTTTATATTGCACACAATTATCATACGCACTCCATTTTTTGCCCTTATATATTTATTCACAGAATCGCAAATTTTGGGTCTATATATGATAATTGTCATCCTGGTGAGCGATGATATGGGTCTCTCCTTTAATAAGTGCATTTTACTTATGTATTGCAACTGTACTCTGTACCATATATTATAGCTGCTGCTCTGGTTGGTAATATTCTAGGTCTCTCTTTTATTACATGCATGCTCCTGGCATATTTTCATTACATCATGTGCCAAACATCACTATCCATGATATACCTGACTATTAGTATACAATTCCATCTCTCACCCCTATGATGATCGTTTACTGTTCTTTCCCCATACCTTTCTTTCTATACTTAACCCCAGTGTTTGTCTTTATCATTCCAGCTTGCCCTAACTCTGTCCCTCATCTTTTCCTGCTTTTCCACATTTACCATCTACTCTTTACACTTGCGCATCCAGACCCCACGCATGCGCGGGTGATACTCTTTTTCTTACCACTCACTGAGCATGCGCTGGTGTCTTTATGACGCGGTGCGACACGCCTCCACTGTGTGAACTGCGCACCTTGCTCTCCGGCCGCCGCTGGCGCCCACTCCTCTCTCCATTAGCCTCCACTTCAGGTTTGTCCTCTTATTTATCACATTATATTTACTACATTTGCTTCATTTCTAGTTTATGTTATCTATAGCAACTTCTCTCAAGTAGTGACTTTGATCTATTTATTTTCTCCACAGTATTCTTGCCCTGTTGTCCCACTGTGGTAAGAACAGTTCCCCCCTCCCCATATTCTATTTTTTCCTTTGATATACTATAGTATCTTTACGTTTCTATATATGTTTTCTCTCCTACAGCCTCTCTTATACTACAGTGTATGACACACTGATACAAACACTAATCTGTTTTAGACTTGCTTTTCCTCTCTACCCATACCAATTGGTAAGTGTATTTGACAGTATCACCACGACCATCTTTTCATTTCTATTTCCTTATATCTTATCTGCCCCTGATCTCATTCTGTTGGATCCCTCCTGGTCCCCCTTACCTTTATTCTAACGTGTTAGTCCTTACTATTATTTTCTTGTCTTCCCTCTTCTTTTTATATCTTCATGTCCTTTTATTTTGTTTGTTCTTTTTTGATATTTGTCTTCCTTTACAGTGATCTGGTCGCTAAAGGCTGCAACGACAGCCGAAACGGTCCATCCATATGGGATCACCATAATCTTATGTATTATAAGAAACCTGTACATTGAGGCACTGTAATTTTGATCCTCTGTAACTGAGCTTGTACATTTTTCTGAAACTCTTCTATATAAATCTTTGTATTTGTAAGCGCATCCTTAGTTGTGTGCAGTGAAATTATTTATTAACTATTGTATGGAGTTGGAATATTCCTTTTCACTAGCACCATTATTACTTAGCTAAGTGCAGGACATTGTTTGACACAACTTCTCAGGGTTTCGTATATCACTGGATATCCTTAGAGGTGTTGTAGAGTCCATGACTTGATAGGCAACACCTTATTTAGAGGTGTGAGGGGTACTTTCATAATATTAGACAGATGGTTCATTATAGAGGATCAGACATTTTTCCTTCTATTTATGCATCCAAAAAATATGTTTGCTTCTACTTCAGTGCCTAATAGTGAACAATAAAGGGGACATGATTCTCATCATATGAGTATTGTGGTCCATTTACTGTGTTGATCTCCTGGGATCCCAGAGATTGGACTTCAACAATCAAACTTTCATGGTCTAGCCTATATAAAAAGCATAAATATTATAGTTAGAGATGGGCGAATTTCTCAAAAATTCGATTCGGTCACTTCGACCCAAATTTTTAAAAAATTTTCCGATTCTTCCCGTTTTAATTGGAAACAATCGCGTTAAAAACAGTTTTTTTTCCGGGCCCAGCAACAGGGGGCCTGCGGGGGGTTGCTGTAAAAATTTGGTCCCAAAGCTTAAATTTTTCAGAGGGAGTTTGGGTTTTGGTCTTTCATACAATGTTTGTTTTGGGTTATGACACGCAAAATAAACTCCCCAGCCGCTTTAAAATCCTTCACAAAAAAATTTCCCCCTGGGCATTTAAAAGGAGGGCAAAAAGGGAACCAAAAAAAACTCAAGCGGGAATGTAGCCTGATAAAAAGGTAAAGCCAGCAAAAGCGGGAAAAAAAACAAGCTGGGTTCGGGGGGAAAAAAATTTTAGGGGCAGGTTTTTGGGAGGTGACGGCGGCAGCCACAGAGCATGGGTCGGGCCCAGTTGGCAAAAAATGACATTCTGAGGTGGAAAAAAAAGGGGAAAACCAAAGAGTGGCACAATAAACTGAGAGCGGGGGGTCACGGCGCGGAAGAAAGTATTATAGGCAGTGGAAACAATGCCCATTCGGGAAAGGGGGCCCAAAACAAGTATTAGGCCACAAAAAGTGACACAACCCACACAGTGTGGAGGGTTCCCCGGGCCGGGCACCCACAGAAAGCATGAGGTCGGGGAAAAGTGGACAATAAACATTCTGGAGGTGGAAAAACACGAGGAACCACAGGGGGCAAATAAACTGAAGCGGGGGCCCAGGGGGGGGCCAACAGCATGAGATAAAGGCAGGGGCAAAAAGACTTCGGGGAGGGGGCAAAACATTATTTGGGCCCAAACAAGTGGCACAATGAAAACAGTGTGGGGGTTTCACGACGAACTCCATGAATCGGGCGGGGCCAATAAACATTCTGGGGGCCCGGCAAAACAGTTTAGGCCACAGAGGGGGAAACAATCACACGGGGTTGGGAGGTCCCCGGGGGCAGAAAGTAGGGAGGTCAGGCAGGGGGCACAATGACATTCGGAGGGGCCCAAAACAATTGGGCCACAGAAGGTGGCCAAATTCACACATGTGGAGGTAAAGGGTTTTTTTGGCGCAGAAATGAGATCGGGCTTTGGAAAATGACTTTTGGGGAGGGGGGGGAAAAACGGGGGAAGCCACAGAATGGCACAATGATTTGAGAGCGGAGGTCACGGCGGCAGCAGAAAGAAGTCGGGGCAGTGGCCCAATAAACCAGTGGGGGAGGGCAGGGCGGGAGCCCACAGCAGCAAAAGAGGTCAGAGAGTGGAACAAGGGCCCTTTGGGGTTGGGAAAAACAAAAGGAACCCAAACGAGTGGCCCCCGATACTGAGAGGGGGGTCCCCCCCCCAAAAACAAAAAAAAAAAAGAGGTCGGGCAGTGGCACAATGAAAAGTGGGGGAGGACATGGCAGCAGCCCGCAGAAAAAGAGGTAAGAAAAGGGGCCCCGGGACACAGGTGGATGTAAGGGAAAACAGAAAACAGCAGAGCACCATGAGGTCATAGAGGGGGCAAAATGCAGAGTGTTGGGTGGGGGCAATACCAGTCCGGGAAAAATTTGGTGGTAGGAAGTTTTGGAGAAAATGTCAGCAAAAATGTGTGGCCAGGGGGGGGTGGCGCCCCCAAAAAAATAGGGGCCCTGGGGGCCAGGTAGTTTGGAACCCAGCTAAACCCCAAAAAAGGCTTTGGGGTGTGGGAAAAACCCTGGCCGATCCACGCATGATTCATTTGAAAAAGGGTCAGTTTTAAAAACCTTTTTCCCTTTGGCAAGGGGGTTTCCTTGGTGGTAACGATGGCCCCCCGGCCGAAATAAAAACCCCCCAATTGATGCCACACAACGGGCCCGGGCAACAGCTTTTTCCCACTGAAAAACTCGGAAAGTTGGGGCCCCACACACCCTTTTTGGGGGCTCCCCAGTATTTCCAGGGGATCTTCTAACTGAGGTGGCAGGGGTGCGGTCCAAGTGGGCCCAAAAACCCTTTTGGGTTTCCCAGGGACTGTCCAGGCCCGGGCGTTTGGCCTGTGGCGGGGCGATTTGCCCCCCCTCACTAGGGGGTTGAAGGAAGCGTTTAATCAGTGACTCCAGATTAAAAGTTATACTGATGGAGTTTTTTTTCGGTCCTTACCCCCCCCCCTTTTCCCCCAGAAACTGGGGCGTAGTACGTGAACGGGGGGGGCCCCCCCCGGTCGACCTGTCAGAGGAGGGAACGATGCCGCACATTAGGCAGCAGCCAACGTTTAAAGGGAAAGGGTTTTCCCTATAGTTTTTGAGTTTCCCCTTCCCCTTCCTCAATAGCGGGGAAAAAGGGCTCCCATTTTGGACCGGTAGGGGGGAGGGGGTCCAATAGGGTGGAGAGCCAGAAGTCTTCCCTCTGCTGGATGCTGACTTTTGGCTGAAATAGCCCGGCAAATAAGCGTTTTCTGGGGGGCCATCCTTTCACAAATGACTCCGAGGGGTTTCCCCCCCTCCATTTTCCACTGGGAAAAAATGCCACGGGCTTGGGGTGGTCATTTCCTCAAACTTCCTCAATCCATCCCCCCCCTCCTCCAAACTGCCCCCTGCTCCTCCTCTCTTTTTCACCTGGGAAAAAAAATTTCCCTCAAATTTTACCAAAACAATGCTTTTTGCCCAAAGTCCTCCTCCCCCCCTCCTCCATTTTTTACAGTCCCCCCCCCGGAAATCTTTTGGCCACGGATTTTAAATTGCCCCCCTTCCCCCGTCCCCCCCCCAACAGGTTTTTTCCCGCATCTGTTCTTGGACATAAGCAGTGGGAAAGACGTTATTCATCCCGTAGTCCCGGGGACTGACCAAATAACGCCCCCCCCCTTTCGAATGGCCTCAACAACGGCAGGTGGGCACGCAAAAAGAGCTTTCCAAATGGCTGACAAACAAAGTTTTCACAGGGGAAATACTTCTGTCTGCCTGGATCATCAAAAAATTGTTTAAAGGCCTTTCTCTGTTCATTTTTGTTGGTCCCCAAAATGGGGCAGGCTGGAAATCCAGTGGGGTTGGGAAAAATCGCCTACAGAGAGTGTTGGGGGGGCCGTTCCTGCCCGCTGCAATTTGAGGAGGGTGTTCCTGGCTTTGGGAAAGAATGGTTTAAAATTAAGCACAGTTTCCCCCGGCCAAATTTTCCCGAATGGTCTGAAGATCGGTGGAAAAAATTCAGGAACCATTTCACAAACCAAATTGAACACGGGGCGCCAAGCGGGGGCATGGCCATCCCCTCCTCGGTGCAAAACGCGGGCACAAAGTTTCCCCCCCCAATTTTCCCGGGCAAACCCTGGTTCCGATTTTTTCAGTTGGCGGGAGGAAAGCCACACTTTTGATTTTTTTGCTGCATGACGCGGGGCAGTTCCTCCCCCGTGTGACTTTTTTTCCGGGCCCAGGCCCGCCGGGGTTTTGAACTGACAAACCGCTTGGGGCCCCCCAAATGTGGTAAGAAAAAAGCAGCTTGTGGAGGCTTTTAGTTGGGGGGTGGTTTTGGAAAGGGGGGAGGAGGCGGGGCATTGGGGCAGGTTTCGCAGTTTTACAAAATGGAGGGGAAAAACGGGGTCGCCCCGGTTTCCCAAATTGTTGGTTTTGCCCCCGGGCTGGAAGCACATTCACCCAGTGGGCCGTTTTAAAAGGGCAAAGGAAGGGGCCCCGACCGTTTGTTACAGCACCAACGTCCCCCGCTTTCCGGCACCTTGGAACCCAAAACCGAAAAAGCTCAAGGATGACCCCCCCCTTCCCGTTTACATATTTATGAAGTGTGGTACTCCTTTTTTTTTGGGAAAAAAAATTACGGCCCTTTGGGAAATCTCCATCTCGGTCGGGGAAAGCCCTTTTTGTTCTCTGAAAGGTGCAAATCCCCCCATTTTTGGAAAAAAAGGGGGGCCCGCAGTACCAACAAATTGGACAGGAGCAAAGGGCAGCTGTGCCAAACCCTTAGGTGGTTGGACGAAAATTTTTTGGGCCCTGCGGAGCGGTTTTTTCCCCCCGTGGGCCCGGGCTCCCATCCTCACACTGTGCATCCGCGGACTCACGGCCCAAACGACCCCTTGGGGGGCTGCGTGCTGCCTGACGCGCAAGTGACGCCCTCTTCTCCTGACGTAAAAACCTTCCCTCACCCGGCCCCCAAAATGATGAGCACGTGAGAGGAGTGTGAGCTCCCGGCGTTGCGCCCGGACTTAAAAAAGTGCTTTTCGTCCGAATCCCGCCGGTCTCTGATTGGCTTCATCTTGCACTGTATGCGGCTATGCCCTCTTTCCCCCAGAGTGCTTTTGCTCATGTAGGCCATGTGTCGCGCCCATTTATCAATCAAAACAATTCGTTTCCCCCGAAGTACCCCAAAGTTCGATTCGTTCCCAACCAAAATTTTGAAAAATTTTAAAAAAGAATTCACTTCGTTAGAAAGTTGCCCCCTTAATTATAGTCCATGAGAATCTATTAAATACAACTGATTTACAGTTTCCTTTTCATTATCTTGGCTAATTGTATGACTACCCTGACCATTTCTTTGTTTCTATCTGATAATCTGTTTTCATAAACTTTGCAGATTTTTTTAGGCAGAGCATTGTTTTTTATTTTTTAATTCTAAAAATTGCCCATCGGCACTTTAGGCAAATGCCTACTACACCTACCCCTTACATTTTTTTTAGTTAGACTTTGCCTGGGAAAGTATTACAAAGGAATGCAATATTTGCTAGAAACAGATTTAGAAATAATCTAGTTCATATAGGTTGTTACAGAAAAGAACAGCAATTACTGTATTTCATCTTTGCTTTCTCAGTAAAAGCTTGGACTACGCTTTTTAACCAGTTTTTTGTATTAATAAACACAGTCTATTTTTTAATAGAAGACTAATAAATTATGTTTTTAACAATGTAACAAAATTTGCATCCTTAATAAAATTATTTTCCGCCTTTGTTCAGAGAAGATGTTATATATTAGGCAGACCTTGCTATAACTAACAGCATCTTGCAAAATCCGTGAAAGTAAAGCTATACATCTCCTTCAGACTTTCTCCAGAAGAAATAGCTCCATCTGCTCACTTCCAAGGAATATATCACGTATAAATGTGCTAAACATGAAGTAAAAAGGGAAAAAAATAAACAAGAAAACAAATGTTCTGTAAATTATGCTCATAGCTGTAGAGAATGAAAAATGTTAGACGGTCATATGTGCAAAACTACTTTATTTATGTAAATGATCATTTCCTCCATGTCTTGTATTTCGTCAATTTCATGTGGTGTCTTTCCAGTTGAATGGTAAACATTTTCTAAAGGTAAATGGTAATTAACAGCATTTTATTACACTAGATTATACTAATCTACAGTGGGTTGCAAAAGTATTCATACCCCTTGAACTGTACCTCATTTTTAAATGTTACAGCCACAAACTTAAATGAATTTTATTGATACTTTATGTGACAGAGCAACACAAAGTAACAAGTATTTGTGAAGTTTTGAGAAAATATGTACTTTTCCAAATTTTTGTAGATTTAAAAACTGAAAGTGTTGTGGTGTGCATATATATTAAAATATATATATATATATATATATATATATATATTCAGCCCCTTGTACTCTAAGACCCTTAAATAAATTGCAGTGTGTGCAAAATGCCTTCAGAATTCACCTTATTAGTAAATAGAGTACTTCTGTATGTAATTTATTATCAGAGTAGCTGCAGCTGTTTTGTGAAGACCTCAGAGATTTGTTAGGTAACATTAGTGAACAAACTGCATCATAATAAACCAAGGAACACACCTGGATAATGTTATGGTAAAGTGTATTGCAGGGTTAGATTTTAAAAAAATAGCCCAAGCCCTGAACATCTCACGGAGCACTGCTCTTTCCATCACCAATAAATGGAAGGAGTATGGCACAACTGCTAGCCTACGAAGACATGGCCATCCATATTTACTGACAGCCCAGACAAGAAGAGCACTAATTAGAGAAGCAGCCAGGAGGTCCTGGGTCACTCTCGAGGAACTTCAAAGATCCACAGGTTATGTAGGAAAATCTTTTCAGAGGACAACTATTAGGGCGACATGTATGAATCGCGCCTGTTTGCGCTTCATTTCCAAATGGAAACTGTGCCTCATGTATGTCGGCGCCCGAGGTGCCCCTCATACTGCTGTTTTAAAGTTTGCCGCGCCTCGCCAGTGTGTGGGGGCGCAGTGCGGAACTAGGCGCAGTGGGGACTGCGCCTAAGATTCGCCGCCCGAGGTAGTGCGATCATACATGCGGTGAAAAGTCCACCGCGCCTCGCCAGTGTGTGAGGCGCAATGCGGGGACTTAGGCGCAGTGCGGGACTGCGCCTAATATTTGCCGTCCGAGGAGCTGCGCTCATACATGCGGGGAAAAGTTCACCGCACCTCGCCAGTGTGTGGGGCGCAGTGCGGGACTTAGGCACAGAAGGGACTGCGCCTAACATTTTTTTTCCGGGATTCGAAAACAGGCTTGGAAAAACAGCGATAAATCATTAAACATGTCCGTGAGGCATGGAGTATGAATCAAAAAGCGTTTTTATTACGTGTAAAACATTATCAGAAAAAGAGCTGAAACCTTCTATAAACATACATAAATAAAATCAGGAATTTGGATATTGGAAATTGCCGGGAAATACAGAAATTTTTAAATTCTGTAAGCTATTCTCATTGGTCGGCAGAAACCAGCCAATCAGAATAGGAGCGACATTGACCCATTAAAACCTATGGAGAAGTATTGACCAATCAAATTCAAAGGCGGGACAGTTCAAAATACAGTAAAAATGCAGAAAAAGAGCTGATTGGTTGAGTAGCGGGGGCTTGGCTATCCCGGGCCAATCAGAGCGTGAGCTACTTTCCCTCCATTGTAGTCTATGGACAGATCGGGGCACTGAAATCTCTGCTCCGTGAGGCATGGAGAATCAGTAAATAAATTGTTAATTAAGAGTAATACATTCTCTGTAAAAGAGCTAAAACCTTCTATAAACATAAAGAAATAAAATCACTAACAACGCGTTTGTCGCCGAGACTGGCGCAACATCGGGAATTTGGATATTCGAAATTTGCCGGGAAATACAGTAATTCAAATACTGTAAGCCCTTCTCTTTGGTCGGCATAAACCAGCCAATCAGAATAGGAGCGACAGTGAACCATTATAACGTATGGAGAAGTATGGACCAAGCACATGAACTGGTGGGACAGTTCAAAATACAGTAAAAAAGCCAGAAAAGAGCTGATTGGTTGAGCTAGCGGGGGCTTGGCTATCTCGGCCAATCAGAGCACGAGCTACTTTGTCCCATTGTAGTCTACGGACAGATCGGTGCAATGAAATCTCGGCTCTCAGCTCCGTGAGGCATGGAGTATGATTGAAAAAATAATTTTTATTAGGTGTCAAATATTATCTGAAAAAGAGCTCAAATCTTCTATAAACCTAAATCAATCAAATCCCTAACAACACGTTTGTCGCCGAGACCGGCGCTACATCAGGAATTGCGAATTGGCTGGTTTCTGCCGACCAATGAGAAGCGCTTACAGAATTTGAATTACTGTATTTCCCAGCAATTTCCAAGATCCTAATTCCTGATGTTGCGCCGTTCTAGATTTTTAGAAAGTGATTTTTTTTTTATGTTTTTTTTTTTTTTTTAAAGGTTTGAGCTCTTTTCCTGAAAATGTTTTACACCAGATTCAACTAGTTCTGCCTGTCGGAGCTGGCGAGCGCTGCAATGCGCCGCACTTAGATGACCCGCGGTCATGCATGCCTCGGAGGATACGAATGAGCCGCATCCCGCCCCTGAACGCCCACGCCGCGCCCATGGCACACCCCTTCATGTTAGGCGCAGCCGAAAGTGGCGAAGGCTGCGCCTAACATCGCATCCCTGCGTCCGACAGGGGATTAGGGTCGGTGAGGCGCCGTTTTCGCCAGAAAACAGGCGCAAATCCCGATCATACATGTCGCCCTTAGTCTTGTACTCCACAAATCTGGAGTGGGAAGAAGAAAGACATTTTTAAAGCAAGCCATAAGTAGTACCAATTACAGTTTGCAATAGCTATGTGGAGGACACAGCAACATGTAGAAGGAAGAGACCAAAATTAAACTTTTTGGCCTGAATGCCAAATGCTATGTGTGAAGGAAAGCCAACACTGCACATCACCCTGAACATACCATTCCCACAGTGAAGCATGGTGGGGGCAACATTATATTGAGAGATGCTTTGCTTCAGCAGGGAAGCTGCTCAGAGTTGATGGGAAGATGAATGGAGAAACATACAAGGCAATCCTAGAAGAAAGCCTGTTAGAGGCTGAAAAAGACTTGAGACTGGGGCATAGGTTTACCTTCCAGCAGGACAACAATCCAGGACAACAACATACATCCAAAGCTACAAGTGGTTTATATCAAAGCATATTCATGTGTTAAAATGGCCTAGTCAAAGTCCAGACCTAAATCCCATTAAGACTCTGTGACTAGTGTTGATCGAACAGTTCGAGAAAAGTTAAGTTCGAGTCGAACATCTCGATTTTCTCGAACTCGAACCAAACCAAACATTTTACTGTTCGTTCGAGTAAATGTTCGAGTTTGCCATGGTGTTCGACATGCCATTTTAATAGTTTTCAGCACCTAATCAGTACAGAGCACAGAGAAATGTCAAAAACGTCATTGCTGAGATGTAGGGCTCTCGTTGGCTGCTAAAATCACATGACCATGTTATATATATTTCACTGTACACCATTTTGAGCTCAGTCTCTGTACTATATTTTAAATAGTGTTTGGTTGGTGAAAATTATTCAGAGTGGAAAAAAGTTCATTTTGTCAGTTTTGGGGGGCTCTGTAATTGTATAAATCACACCGTCTCCATAATCTCCCCTTACAAAAAAATATCTTTTTAATAGTGGTTGCTTGGTGAAAATTTGACTGAGTGGTGTTAGTTCATTTTTGGCAGTTTTGGGGGTGTATAATTACCTTTCAAATATACCATGTGTACTGTCATTAACAGATATTTATCGGGTATATAGAGCTTCTTGCTATATGCCCAAAAGTGTATTTTTGCCAGATTTTAAGTCCACTTAACATGAAATATACCAGTGCGTTATTTATATACAATTCTCTCTTTTTCTATTAAATATATCTTCTGCCCGATTTGAGCTATAATTAGAGATGGGCGATGATTCTATCGAAGTGGAATTCGTTTTGAATTTCAGGAAACTTCGGTTCGGAACGAAGTCGAACTTTGGGGGTTCTTCGGGTGAAAAGAGGTGCTGTGGATTGTTAAAATGGCTGCGAGCACATTGGCGCTAACTTGGGGCAAAGCACTTGGGAGGAAGATGGGCATTGCCTGAATGACATGTGCACTGTAATTGTTTGCCATTCTGAGATCGGGGGGTTGATGTGTAGTCCCTCAGGCTATTGTGTTGGGGGCCCAGGGGAAGCTCGAACCCACAAACCACCACCACGCACCACCACCCAACACCAAAACACACACCTGGCACCCACACACCCACCCACCCCCCCACACACCACCCCCACACACACCCCCAGGGGACACCAACACACAACACACACCACAAACCACACAACACGGGGCCGGGCACCCCCACCCGGGGGCAGCACCACACACCCCCCCCACCCCCTCACCACTCAACCACCAACAACCCCCCACACCCCTCGACACACACCCTCCCCATCCCACACCCCCACAACAAACGCAGCACACCCCCACACCCCCACCCGTCACCCCCCCCCCCCCCCCCCCACCCACCCCCCCGCCCCCCCCCTCCCCTCCCACCCCCCCCCCACACCACCCACAACGACACCCCCCACCCCCCCCACCCCAACCCCCCCACCCCCCTCACACCCACCCTCCCACGTCCTCCCCCCACCCACACCAACCACCCCCCAACCCCAGCACCCTTACACTCACAAACCAACCCACCAAACACCCAAACCCACCACACCCACACAACAACAACACACACAACAAAAAACACAAAGCAACGGGCCAAACCCACACCCCACAACCACCCGCGGACAAACCACACAAACAACAACAGCGGCCACACAAACAACACACACACCGCCCCCACACGTCACAGACACACACGCACACCCCCCACCTCCCCCCCCACCCCCACCCCACACCAACCCCCCCCCCACCCACCCCACCCCTGCACCCACCCCCCCCCCACACCCCACCCACCCACCCCACCCCCCCACCACCGGCGTGTCCCCTCCCCCCTCCCCCCCCCACCCCCCCCCCCCCCCCCCCACCCCCCCCCCTCCCCCCCCCCCCGTTTCCCCTCCCCCCCCACCTTCCCCCCCCTCACCCCCACGGGCGCAACGCCGGGAGCTTCTCACTCCTCTCACTGTGCTCAGCAGGGAAGGTGCTGCCGTGGCTGATAGCTCTTCGGAAGAATTGATTGTTATATAGCGATTTCTGTGGGGTGTCTCAGCTTGTCTCAGAGGAATGTTCTTTTAATTTATATTCTAAATATTTCTTTGGGGTATTGTCTGTAAATCCAGTGTGCGTTCACGGCAGCTCATAGACATTCATATCCAAGTGGGTTCTAAGCCCAGTTCCTGTTGTATTCATTTAAAGAAACTGCGTTTTTTCAATACAAATACCACTTCATTTTTGGCTGCTCTATTTTTGTGCGAATTTTCATCTGGGGGGGTTAATTAAGCCGTTGTTTTTGCTGGTGTGCTGGACCCCAAGAAACCATCTTTTTCACCGCCAAAATTATATAAAATTTTTCTGTTGCCCGAATTCACAAGCAAAGGTTAATTACAACTGTTATCTCTTGTTGGTGTGGCGTAGAAATACACGCAATTTGTACCACGCTACAAAGCTACTTTTTGGTGCGGTCATTCTTTGGCGCAAATTTACATCCTAGGGGTTAACTTAAGCAATTGTTTTGCTGGTGTGCTGAACCCAAGAAACCGTTCTTTTTTAACGCCAAAATATATAAATTTTTGTCCTGTAGCCTTATTTCACAAGCAAAGGTTTTAATTACAAAACTGTATCTCTTGTTGTGTGGCGTAGAAAACACGCAATTGTAAAACGCTACAAACCTTACATATTTTGTGCGGCTCAATGCTGTGGCGCAATTTACATCTAGGGGTTATTTAAGCGTTGTTTTGCTGGTGTGCTGTCATAATTTAAAACATCTTTTTCAACGCCAAAATATATAAATTTTTTCCTGTAGCCTAATCACAATGCAAGGTGAATTACACTGTTTCTCTTGTTGTGTGGCGTAGAAAATACGAATTGTAATACGCTACAAAGTACTATTTTGTGGGGCCTCATTTCTTTGGCACAATTTTAAATCCAGGGGTTAATTAAGCGTTGTTTTGCTGGCTGTGCTGACATAAATAAACCGGTTTTTAACGCCAAAATAATATACATTTCTTCCTGTTATCTAATTCACATGAATGGTTAAGTATCAACGTGTATCTCTTGTTGTGTGGGTAGAAAATACACGCAATGTAACTCGCTACAATAGCTACTATTTTTTGCGGCTCAATTCATTTGGCGCAATGTACATCCAGAGGTTAATTTAAGCGTTGTTTTGCTGGTGTGCTGTCAAAAATTAGCGTGCTTTTTTACGCCAAAATTATAGAAATTTTTCCTGTAGCCTATATTCACAAGCAAAGGTTAATTACATCTGTATCTCTTGTTGTGGTGGCGTAGAAAACACGCAATTGTAACACGCGTCCTAAAGCTACTATTTTTGTGCGGCCTTTCAATTCTTTGGCGCAATTTACCATTCCAGGGGTTATTTTAGCATTGTTGTGATGGTTTGTGACCACAAGAAAACCGTCTTTTTTAAGCCAAAATTATATAAATTTTTCCTGTAGCCTAATTCACAAGCAAAGGTTAATTACAACTGTATCTCTTGTTGTGTGGCGTAGAAACACGCAAGTGTAACCCTACAATGCTACTATTTTGTGCGGCTCAATTCTTTGGCGCAATTTACAACTTCAGGGGTTAATTAAGCGTGGTTGTGTGGTGTGCTGACAAAAATAACCGTCTTTTTCAGACGCCAATATATATACATTTTCCTGTAGCTAATTCATGTCCGAAGGTTATTAAAGCCTGTTTGTGCTGGTTACATTTAGTAAAACCCACAGTGTTTTTAAACGACACATAAAGTAAATTTTTCCTGGCCATTTGTGGAGCGGCAATTTATATCAAGGGTTTACCTAGCTTGTTACGGGGTTTCATTTGGAGTCAAAAACAGGGTGTATATTTATTCATATTCATATATCATCATCAAAACAGTTTCTGACATTTTTTGAACAAACAGTATGTCAGACTGAGAGGTGGCAGGCTCTGCACCTGCGAGTGGCAGTGGCTACAAACATTCCTGGATAACAGGCCAGGTCGCAGCACAGCAAGGGACGTCACAGCAGGGGTCACTCGGTGAGCCCACAACTGCCGCTGTCATCTAGCGGCCGTGTGTTGGTCAGCAACCCAAGGGTTCTTGATTGGTTGACTAGGTCATCCTCTTCCTCCCAGTTGACTTCTGACAATCCCCAGCCAAGAGTCGGTGGGAACTCAGACACAACCCTTAGTGGCATGGCCCGAAGCGGGTCAGCGGCACCCTCACCTGTCCTCAGCCCGCCTATGTCCACATCCGGTTCCATCAGCCAGAGATCTTACAAAATTTGTGGTCTGGGTCAGCGCCACTATATAGCGGGGATGAACAATTTGTAGGAGGCAGTCAGCAGCGACTTGGCAGCGAAGAAACTGGGGCACAAGATCGCTGCTTCTTGCTGTAGGCGGCAAAGTAAGATGTGGAGAGTGGCATGGGAGGTCATGAGTGTGCAGGTCAGCCTCGGCATACCAAGACCGGTGATGAGGACAGCAGTGACGTATTGTTTGACAACACAAATAGATGGTGATGTAGCCGACCGCCACTTGGGAGCCGGTTGAGGCAAGGGCTTCATCATCGTCAGGAGAAGAGGGCGTCAGCTTTGCGCTATCAGCAGCAGCGCAGCCAGCAAGTGGGTTCATATGGCCGTGGTCAGCAGGTTAGGCAGCAGTGTGCAGTCGGGAGCCAAGCGGCCACGGGGTAAAATATCCGCCTCGAGGTCAAGAAGTAGCGGCCAGGGGCTAGCAGGCAGCGGCGGCAGTAGTCACTCAGTGCGGAGCGGTGGCAGTAAAATCTGATACTCGCGGCTGTGGCAGTTCTTTGCTAAGGACACCGGGGAGCCGAATATGGGTATATGCTAGATATCTGTGGGCAGGGAAAGTGAAGCGTGGCCAGGGAGTAACGTTGGCACCCACGGCCCTGCGTCAAGACATCATCAGCGTCACCATCGTTGGCCTGGCGAGAACGTGTCTCAGATTGGGGGTCCATCCTGCCGCCGCAGCAGCTGCAGGTCCAGTGGCAACGCATGCATGCAGCCAGTCAAAGTCCAACCACCTCTTGCAGAAGGGAGACTGTTTCTTCCTTTGACATCACTCCCGGGTCCAGATGCTCCTGCTCCTCGCTATTCATGGTGCCGCAGTCGTTTCAGCGAGGCGATTGCAAAAGAGACAACTAGTATGGTCCAACCATCTAAGGTGCGCAGCTGACGGTGCTCCTGTCAAGTTGTTGGTACTGCAGTCCCTCCCTTTCCAAATGGTGGACTCTGCCACCGTTCTGAGAAAATAATGGCTTGTGCCGAGCGAGATGGAGAGGTTCCAAGCCTGTAAGTTCTTTTCAAAATGGCTGTACCAGCACTTCATAACTATGTAGAACAGAAGGGGGGTCAGTCCTTGAGCTTATCGGTTTGTTCCAAGGTGCAACGGCAGCGCAGTCGTCTGGGAGCTGTAACTACGGTCAGGGCCTGTACATGGTCCTTTACGGCCCAGTGGGTGAATGTGCTTCAGCCCAGGCACACCAACAATTGGAAAGGAGACGCCGCTTTCTCATCCACGTTGTCAAAATGCTGCACCTGCGCCATTGTCCGCGTCCTCCTCTCCACCACCCACCACACCATCTCAGCCTCCACAAGTACTGCTCCATCTACACATGTGTAGGGCACAGCGGTGTCACGCAGTTCTACACCTGGGCTTGCCTCGGCGAACAAAGTCCACAGGGGAGGAACTGCTCCGCGTCTTGTCTGCAAGAAATCGATGTGTGGCTTTTCTCGCGCCAACTGCAAATCGGAACCATGGTGACGGACAATGGGAGGAACATGGTGTCGCGCTGCACAGAGGAGGGATGGTCATGCGCCTGCTGGCGCATGTGTTCAATCTGGTTGTGATAAGGTTCCTGAGTCTTTCCACGATCTTCAGAACATTCTGAAAATGGCCAGGAAACGGTGCATGCACTCTATCCATTCGGTACAAAGCCAGGAAACAACCCTCCTCGAGTTGCAGCGGCAGAATGGCATCCCCCAAACACACTCTGATATGCGATGTTTCACCCGCTGGGAATTTCCTGGCCTGCACATGTTGGACCGAACTATATGAATCAGAGAAAGGCCATTATTGATTTTTGATGATCCAGGCAGACAGAAGTACTCCCCTGTGTAACTTTGATGTCGGACCGAATTTATTTTTGTCGGAAAATTCGGCGAAGTGACCGAATCGAATTTTTGAGAAATTCGCCCATCTCTAGCTATAATATTTCGCTTTTGAACAGTGAGAAAAAGGGGTAAGCAAAGTGTGGCGTAGGAAGTGGAAACAGAGGTACAATACAAAGCACTCCTTCCAGTGCTTTGGAGGAACATCACATGCACGCACATCGTCAGTCACAGGACCGTCAGGCCTGTTCATCGCTTGTTCAGTTCACTGTGTGTCTCATTTACGGAACTATCATGTCTATCTGGTCTTCTGTTTGTTATCAGACCCGGCATCCAGCATTTTTAACTCCTCTTCTCTCAGTCACGGCCACAAATGTCGATCATCATCATCAGTTCGACATGAAGCAAACACGGGCGAATGTCCACAACCAATATGCATTGCATCCAAAATATCTCCATATTCTGAAGAGCTATTTGATCATACAATGTGGATGGGGTCAGAAGGATTTTCAAAAGATCAAGAGGCCAAAGAGGATTATTTTGTCTGCTCTGATGCCCAGTCACTGATGCCCTCATAGGAGGAGAAGGAAGCTGGTCCGTCGTCAGAAATATTGAGCGTTCAGCAATGCCTCGAAGTGTATGTGGCTTCTAGCCCCCAGCTTGAGGATGTAGACTGTGAGGAAGAGGAAGTCATCTGCCAGTCTGTGTACCAGGTGTGGGAGCATAAGAAACGCTTTCACCCCAACCATCCCAAAGCCAAAAGCCTGATATTGGCATGGCCAGGCTGTTGGACTTGGAAATGTTGCCTTTCCAGCTGGTGGACACAGATGGGTTCCGCCACATCATGACCCTGGCATGCCTCCAATATGAGATGCCGAGCAGGCATTTCTTCGTCAAAAAATCTGTCTCTGTCCTGGCCCGCCACATTTGCAGTAAATATCTCCAGCGTGTGGCTGCATCTGTGTCCACCTAGTCCATCTCACTCATACTCATGGACTTGTAAGCACCGGTTAAGGGGTTACATCTCACAGGACTGCTCCCATGGTTGAGTTTGGTGGATGACGTTGCCCTCTGGTGATGGGTCTTGGCCAACACTCTTCAAAACTGCTGGGATGGGGCAAAGTCCAGATCCCCAACCTCGATAGGTAGCATCACATGCCAAGAGAAACCAACCGTATGATATGGGATGTAGCAGCACGCTGGAATTCCACCCTCCACATGCTCCAGCTATTGTAGCAGCAGCGTAATGCCATTATACAGTATGAAATGTTGCATGGCCTGACTAGCAGTGGTGCCAGAACCTTGTGGTGTTTGACCCATAGAGAGTGGAGGACAGGTGGAAGGATCTCTGCACCATCCTTGACAGTATTGTAAAGGCCACCAAAAATTAGTAAGTCGAGACGATGGCCTTGTCAGCTGTGGACGATCTGGTTTATATTTTTTATGGAACAAGCCTAGCAGTCTGCGGAAGCAGGTCCCAGCAGTGATGGCGGAGGAGGTGGACACAGAGCCTTACTCAGCGGAGGTTTTGAAGGAAGGCCTGACTGTTTCGCAGTTATAGGGTGTTTCTAGGTCGAGGGCGGATGCAGGACGACAGTTCAGCTCATAGAGTAGAGCGCATGAGGCTAGCCAGAGCTCTGGTAACGGTCAGCATGCGAAATTCGAGTAGGATGAGGAGGCAGGGGTGGACACCACCAGTACTGATTACTCTTCAGTGGTAAGAGGTTGGCACAGATTACAGGAGGAGGTGGAGCAAGTGGAGGAAGATGTAATTAGTGCCCCTCGACCCCGAAGCTTGGGAGTTCCTGGCAGCATCTCACACATGAGTGCTTGGATGCTACATTACCTGCAAAATGATCTACGCATCAAGGCAATAAATTGAACAGCGATTTACTGGGTGGCCACCCTTCTTGATCCACGTTACAAGAACAATTGTGAGCCAATTTCCTTCCACCGCAGACTTACTGTAGATTGCGGATTTGAGACAGTGCTCATTAACCAACTCACGATTAGTGTTGAGCGATTATTTTCGACAAAGTTGAAATCGGCACGGTTTTGTTGTTGATTGGATTTTTCGGATCACACTCGATAATTTTAGGTTAAATCTGCCAAATTAATCTATTAAATACTCGCGCCTTTTTCAGTGCCTTCTGTCATGTTGGCGGCCAGCATAATCAGCTTTAGAGGATATAGAGCAGGGTGAGCTGTGTGTGCGTCGTCATGATTGGGATGTGTATGGGTTGCGATTGGCTGGAAAATCATCATGACCTGGTTTTTACTTAGAACAGCCTTCTGGTCTTCTCAGTGTGTGTAGCGTCTCTAGGAGTAGGATCGTGTGCTCGGTCTCGGTCCCAAAAGCTCAGCGAAATTGTTCTATTTGTTGACACAGCAGCTATGCTTTTAGCTGTGAACATTTGAACTTTAGGTAGATTAGAGTTTTTGCTGATTTTAGCTATCTTAGGCTGAGATTTATTAAAAGGAGGCATATAGCCCTGTTAAAGTCACAGGGGGAATGGGGGTGGGCGCGGGCGAACACAGCAAGCTCTTTAATTGGTTGTGGATTTGTGCAGCCCAGACTTTGTTTAGACATTGCTTTGATTTTTTTTTAACAGTTTTCTGTGAAATATTTATTTGTATGTTGGGCAGCCTGATCTTTTATTAGGATACTGTTCTTTTTCTAGTAACTGCAGGTCTATTTGATAGGTGCAAAACCTCAATTTTATTATCCGTATTATACATTTCGAGATAGGTGTTTTTTCACATTTGGGCGCATGTCCATGTTTGTTGATACGAGGAACCTTGCACTTAAATGGGAATACTGCAATTTTGTAGGGCACAGCAGGTGTATTTGGTTGGTGCAAAACTCACTTTTAGTATCACGTATACATTTTGAAGGTGTTTTTTCATCTTTGGCGCAATCCAGCTTTGTTGATATAGAGGCACTTGCACTTAAAATTTGATTACAGCAATTTTGGTAAGTCAACGCAAGTGTTTTGTTAGGTGCTAATCTCACTTTTTTTTTCAGTATACATTTCAGTTAGGTGTGTTTTTCTCTTTGACGCAGGTCCAGCTTTGTTGTTAGAGGCACCTTGCACTTAATGGGAATGCTGCAATTTGTAGTCACCGAGTGTATTTGTTAGGTGCCATAAAACTCCTCTTTTATTATCGTAGACATTTAGATAGGTGTTTTTTCACCTTTGGCGCATGTCCAGCTTTGTTGATTTAGGCACTTGCACTTAATAATGTCGAATACTGCAATTTTGTAGTCACCGCAGGTGAATGTGTTATGGTGCCAAAACACACTTTTATTCATCCGTATACATTTCAGTGAGGTGTTTTTTCTCTTTGACGCTGGCCGCTTTGTTCGATAGAGGCATACCTGGCACTTAATTTTGGAATACAGCAACTTTTGATGTCACCGCATGGGTATTGTAGGATGCAAAAAACTTCCACTTTTATTATCCGCTTAAATTTCCAGATAGGTGTTTTTTCATGTGAAGCAGGCCAGCTTTGTTGATAGAGGCAACCTTGCTACTTAAATTTTGAATACAGCAATTTTGTTTTGAATTGAGGGAGGGATTTGAGAATAGCTGTGATTTGCCGTCTATTATAATTATGAGACTTTCCAAAATCGCTTCCATACCTTCTCTAAAATTCTTTATCGTTCTGAACATGGAGCGAAATGAGTTGGTAAGCGAGCAAAGAGGGGGTTGGACATGGAGTTGAGGTACGAAGAGAAGGTGCTCCTTCCAAGTGCTAAGCGATAACACGGGCATGCCAGGGATCATCGGGTTGCAGGGACCGTCAGAGCCTGTCATCGTGGTTCAGGGCACTGTGAATATCAGTTAACGAACAGCGTCGCCTATTCGTTCTTCAGTGGTAATGCAACCGGCATTCAAACAGTCGTAACCACCTCGTTCCCTCCCAGTCCCAGGCCACAAATCTCGTCTTCAGCATCATCACGCATCCGGCCAAAATGGAAAGCGATGGCAGCCAAATGTCAACCTCGGTGTACCACACTGTGGATAATCCATTTTCTGAAGACCGCTTTGATGTCAAAATTGCGTTGGGGTCAGAAGGGCATGTTAAAAGATCTAATGGGCCAGAGAGGATGATTTTGGTCTGCTCTGACGCCCAGTTACTTGATGCCATCAAGGTGGAGAAGGAAGCGGTCACTCGCAAAATCCCGGGCGGTCGGCAACCGCCTTCCCAGTGCCTCTTGCTTGTTAGCCCAGCAGCTCCTGGATGCTGAAAAAGTCAGGACGACAAAGTACCTGTGTCTGTTGATGATGATGATGATGACGACGACATTGCGGATCCATCGTTGTCTTTTCCGCAGAAATTTTGCTTGCGTGAGCTTCATCACTGGACGAGGAGGAAGACGTTGGGGTAGTGTCAATTACGGGTCCCGCACAAAAGGGAGAGGGCGGTAGCAGATGTCCGCTGAGATGGATTCCGCCGCCCACGGTCTGCGGAAACCCTGCTCCTACGCTTATCTCCGTCAGAAAGGTCAGGACTCTCAAGCCTGGGCCTTCCTTTGGAGCAAGCTCTGATTCACCCAGCGATGTCATATGCCGCCTTTGCCCGTAAAACGCTTAAGTAGAGGCATGAATTCTTATGTGTTTAACCACCACCAACATGTCTTGTCACATTACACTGATGCATGAGTTGAAATTGGATGCAACTTCTTTGGCAAAAAAGGCCAGACTGACTCCGGGCTTCCAACCACTGTCCAACCCTCAGTCTCCGCTCCTCCTCCTCGCCTAGACCACCAAGGTTTCCTATGTGCTCATGTCTCTCAGAGTTCTTTGATCAGGGATCAGCTCCGCTTCAGCCTACCACCGTCGCCCAAGTTCCACCAGCATAAAACCAGGGACCCATCCAAAACCCATTCTCCCCCCGCCATTTTGAGGGCCCTGCACGCCTTTCCCAGTGGCCTTTTAGCAGCCAGCTTCTGTCTTCCGGGTTTTGGGGAGCGAAAAAAACCCACTTTAACCCAAACCACCCCAAACCCAAAAGCCTGAAATTGGCGGCATTGCCAGGTTTTTGGGCCCTTTGGGAAAAAAGTTGCCTTTCCGTCTGGGGGGACACAGATGGGTTCCCCCCACTTTCATGGCCCTTGCCGGGCCCAAATTACCAGTTCCCAAAGCAGGCATTTTTTTGGGCCAGAAAAAGCCGCCCCTTGCCCGGGGCCACCCACGTGTCATCTAAATTTTTAAACGCTTGGTCTCATCTGTGTCCGGAAAGATTTCCTTCTGATCCCCCAAAACATGGACTATTTAACCCGGCAAAAGGCCGCTATATTTTCTGTGACAGCTCCTGGGTGAGCGGGGTGGATGTCTTGGGGGTGACGGTGGTTTCAGGCCCGGGGCACGCTCTTAAAAACCCGGGGGGATGGTGTAGGGCTCTTTCCCCAAAGGTCCTCTGGTGGCATCACATGCCAGAAAAAACCGGGCCCGTGTTGAAAAAAAATCTTTTCTTTGGGGGGACCGTCCACCACGGTCAGGGGGTTTGTGGACTGCTCTCCAAAACAAGGGCCCCGAGGGGCTGGCTGGGTGACAAAAACCTTGTCCCAGGCAAGGTGGTGTGCGAAAAAGGGTTCGAAATTGCGGGCCCCCCCCTTAAGGATCGTTAGGCTGGAGCACATCCCTTCCCTGGCTTTTTGTCTTTTTTTGAACCTTGTCGTCCAAAAATTTCTAAAGAGCTCCCCGGGTTGGACTGCCTGCTGAGGAAGGCTCGGGGTCTAGTTTCGCATTTCCCCCCTTCGAAAACCCTGCTTCGTCCCCCCCTGGTGCGTTGCGGGTTTCAGCTCGGCTCCCCTTTCAACTTTTCTCATTGTTGCCCTTTAAAAAAACACCGGGAAATTTCCCAACCCTTTCCACATGCCCCAGCGATTGTGGAAGCAGGGGAAAATGCCATTACACAGTACAAAGGGGCCCACATGGCCTGCCCCGCGCGGTGTAAAACCTCGGGGTGTTGACCCAAACGAGGGGTGAAGGAGGTGAAAGAGCTCTGCCCCCAATCCTTGCCAGTTTTAAAAGGGGGGGCCACCAAAATGGTCAGGTGGACAATGCCCTTGTCAGCATGAGAAATTGTTGATTTTTGTTTGGAAGATCATTGGACACTCGGGCAACAACAGGTCCCGCCAGGGGACGGAGGAGGGGGAGGGACAAAAGTTGCGGACAGGGACCCTTTTTTCTCCGTCAAAAAATCCACAGGGCCCCGACATTTTCACTTTTTTAAATCGGTCTTCATTAGGCAGTGGTTCGGGGTCCGGGGTTAGTGCAAGGCGGCGCATCAGCTCTAGGGTGCATCATTGAGGCGAGTCAGGGCTGTTTTGGGAACCCTGTCCCGGAAAGGAAGGGGGAAGAGGAGGGGGAAAGGTTTTCCCTTAAAACACCGAAGTTACCGACTTTCCCGGTTTTTGGAAAGAGGTTGGCGCGAATTTGGGGGGGAGGAGGAAGATGGGAAGATCAATTTGCTAGTCCCCCGGGGATCAGGGTTTGGGGAAAAATAAAGGGCCCCTTTCTCCCCAAAATGAGTGCTTGATTGCTCCTTTTCCCTCCAACATGATCCTCGCATTAAGGCCATCAAAATAAAAACCCCGTTACTGGGTGGCCCTTCTCCGGGAAAATCCCGGTAAAAAACAAAATCAGCATTTTCCCTTTCCACGCCCCCAAATTTAGAGAGTAAAATGCGGGAAATGGAGCCCTTGCGATTGATAAAACTGGAAAATTTGTTGCGTCTGTTTCCCACTTTCCCCTCAAATGTACGGGGAACAAATCAGCGACGTGACAGCAGTAGAGGGCCAAGTGGCCTTTAGGGGGGAAAAGCAGCAGCAGCAGGCAAGGTGGCAAAAGGGCCAAATGGGTTTGAGGGTTCTGGCAATTTTTTATTTACCAACCTCACCAACGCATGCAATGCGGGGCCCAACATAAAAACACACCGAGCCCGCTTAAGATCTTGGTGCACGGATATTGGGGTCTAAACACCGGTTTTTGTATGTTTTCCCGGGCCCCAATAGACTCCTGGGTACCCAAAAAATTGGGCGAATGGCCCGGCTCGCTCGCCACCCCCTTTTAGAGGTGTTGTCCTGCCCAGCGGGCCAGTGTCATATCTGAGCGGACCTTAGCACAGCTGGAGGAGCCCATTACAGCCCAAATGCATCCGGTTTTCCCACGAAAATTGGGGGATCGTTTGACTTTATCAAGTTTGAATCGGGATGGATTTCTTGAGATGTTGGGGCCCCCAATTGCCGGGGGGTCCCCGGGATTAGTTGCCGGTCTACTTCCCCATTCCTCTTAAAAAAGGCCCTTTGAAAATTTTTTTTTTAAAATGATAAATTTTTTTCTGAACGTTTTATTTCGGGTTCCCCAAAACAGTTCATTTTGCTGGTTTTGCTGTGAGGAGACTGTAAAGACAGAAAAAGGTTTTTTGACAACCCCTATTCAATTTACTCATTTAAAATCTTTAGAATTTTTTCGATTGTCAATGGTTTTGGGGGTCTTTTTGCTGTGAGATACAGCTATAATCATGGCCCTTTTTGGAACAAAAATGTGGCTTTTTAAGTGGCATTTCTCCACCCAAATTTTTTTTCAGGGGGCTGGGGAATTTATATTTATAATTTTTTTGGGGTCATGTTGCTGTGAGATACAGCTTTAATAAATGGCCCTTTGGAAAAAAAAAATTTGGGGTTTTTAAAGGGGGACATTTCTCCCTCCAATTTTTAACAGGGGGGCTGAGAAATTTATTTTTTTTTTAAATTTTTTTGGGGCATGCTGCTTTGAAATGCAGCAATTAATAAAGGTTTTTATTATAAAAAAAAAAGTGTTTTAACAGACATTTGTTCTTCAAAAATTTTCAAAAGTGGCTCAAGGGGGAAAGGGTTTTTAAATTTTTTTGGGGGATTTTTTCTGTGACATGCAGCTATACTACAGGGCCTATTTTAAAAAATGTGGTTTTAACAAAAATTTGTTTTCACAATTGTCAAAAATGGTTTAAGGGTCATGTTTTGAATTTTTTGGGGGGATTTTGCTGTGAAATTTCAGCTATTTTACAGGTTTCCCATTATAAAAAAAAATTTTGGTTTCTAACGAAATTTGGGTTTTTCCAATTGTCAAAAAATGGCCAAGGGTAAGTTTTTAATTTTTGGGGGCAAATTTTTCTGTGACATGCGCTATACTACAGGGCCCCATTTTTAAAAAAATGTTGGTTTTTTAAAAAGAATTTGTTCTTCCAATTGTCAAAAGTGGCTCAAGGGTTTATGGGGGCGGGCAGAAAAGGAAAATTTATGACACTGTTTTAAAGGACAAAAATTGCAAAATGACTTGTTTTTTTCAAGAAAACTTTTAAAAAAGCTAGCAAACTCTGTATTGAGACAACCCTTTTTAAAACAATTTTAAAAAAAAAGAAACCAAAAAACATGGTGGGATTCAAACCCATTTTAAAAATGTGTTTTCTAGAATTAAACTACTAAAAAACTTTTCATGTAAAAAAAGTGGTAAAAAAAATTTCCCCTGAATTGTACAAGGGAGGTACAGGAAAAACTTGGGCCAGATGTAGGTTATTCAGAGGGGCATGGAGTATTTGGGGCCCCGGACAGAGAAAAAAAAGAACAGAGACAAATTTTTCCTTTCCCGCACGTTGAGTAAAAAAGGGGAAAAAGAATGCCCAAAAAAAAGGGGGCACCCGGGTGGAACGGAGCATTAACCCCAGTATTTTTCCAAATAAGCTCAATTGGTCCCCACTATACGGAGGGGGGGGCAAGGCTACCCAGGTCTTGACTGTGTACTGAGGGAAAGGGTGGGGGGTCTTTTCCTCACACTTTCCCTTTCCCCACTCTGTTTTGCATGGATTTTTTTCTTGCTCATCATAAGGGGATTTTTCCGTTTAATAGATGGGCGGAAGCCCCGCTGGGCTTTTCACCGCACGCACTGTAACTCCGGGGCCCCGGCAGGTGAAAAACCCGCATGGTTTAATAGTTTACAGACGCTAGCCTTGGGTCTCACCGCACCCATGTAAGTTGGCCCCGGCAGGGTGGACTCTGTGTTAAAAAATGGTGACGGCAGCACTGGCTCCCCACCGTTAGGGGCAATCAGGAGGGGCTTCAAATTTCTCTAAAAAATTAGTTTGAAAAAAGGGGATTTCTGTGAGGTTAAGTGTGTTTAAAAAGGGGTCCCGGGTTTTGGGCCCCAAATTGCAAAATTTGGGCTTAAAATTTTTTGGGGGGGTTGGAGTTTACCCTTGGGGGGGGGCCTCATTTGATTTTCCAAAGGGGGTTGTTTCCCCCAAAACACTGAAGAAAAGGGTTTGGAGGAAAAATGAAACCCAAATTTAAAATTTATTGGCTGAATCCCCCTTCAGAAGGCCCAGGGGGGCAAATGGTCTTCTCAAATTTAAAAAGTGTTTTGGGGGAAAAAAATTTGGACATTTTTATTATTTTGGGGGGTTTTTGCGGACGAATTAACACCCTCTACCCGTTTTAAAAAAACCTTTAAAAAATGCAAAAGAGGGCGGGATGTTTTATGTTATTAAAGCTTGAAAAAAAAGCAAAAGATAATAATTTTAAAAAAATTTAAAAAAAACTTTCCTAAAATTTTTTTCTGTAAACAATTGTCGTTCCAAAAATTTATACTAAAAAGACCCGTTCACTGTACAAAATTTGATAGTGCCATTTGTGAAACTGTGGTTCAAAAAAGGTTTAGGGGTCATGGTGTGGCCCCGGAAAGGGATAGTCTATGTCCGTAAAAATTTAAAAAGGTGGTTTTAAAGAAATCCTTTTTTGGCAAATTTTTAAATGGGGGGTATTTAAAGGGTTTTGGGGGTCTTTCTGTGACCCCGGACCCGGGTTTTTGTAATGTCCCGGGGAAACTAAAATGGTGGTTGAAAGGGTTTTATTTCTGGCCCCTTTTTAATCTGTGGGTCAGGGCAGGCTTAATGGTAATACTTTCCCGGTTTCGGACAGTTTTAGTTAAAAGTCCAGTTCAAAAATAAAATGGGGGGGTTCAAAGACTCCTTTTCCCCGGGACTTTTTTTTTTGGGGGTAGGGCAGGGGGGAATGTTCAATTAAATGTGATCCAGGCAGGTATATTTAATGTCCGTTCAACTAACCCTGGGGTTCAAAAGACTCCCTTTTTTCCCGCACTTTTTTTAAACTGTGGGTCGACAGGTTTAATGGTCATACTGTGGTACAGAAAGGTTAGTCAATGTCCAAATTCAACTAAAAAAGGTGGTTTAAAGGGCTCCTTTTCCCAGCACCTTTTTAAACTGTGGGTCAGACAGGTTTAAAAGGTCATACTTCGGGCAGGGAAAAATATAGTTAATGTCCCCGTTAAATTAAAAAGGTGGTTTTAAGACTCCCCTTTTTCCCGCACTTTTTAATCTGTGGGTCAGACAGGTTTAATGGTATACTGCGGTTTCGGGGCAGATATAGTTAATTGGGCCAGTTCAAAATAAAATTGGGGGGTTGAAAAATTCCCTTTTTCCCGGACTTTTTAATTTGGGGGGGCATAAGGTTTTTTGGGGTCATGCCCGCGTTCCAGGACGGGATTTTCAATGTCCCCTTTAAGTTTAAAATTTTATGGTTCAAATATATGGGGCCCTTTTGGCACTTTTTAAATTTTTGGGTTCATGCAGGGTTTAAAAACTCATGCTGGGGTGCAAGGGCAGGGATAGTGAAGGTCTTTTGATTTTTTTTCTGTGGCTTTTATAAACCCAAGGTTTTTGCCTAAGATTTTGCCGTATCCCTTTGAAAGTTGTGGATGTTAATTTCCAAAATTCTCCATCCCTGGGTTTGGGGGTAAGAATTTAAGGGGGTTGATCCTTTTCCCCTTGCCCTTTAAAGGTTTATCGGCGATAAACTATTATCGGGCTATCGGATTCTTATTGATAATTTTTCGATTTTCGACTTTCGACCCGATGGGCGAAAAGTCAAAGTAAAGGCCCCATTTACATTTATTATTTTTAAATTTTCAAAATTCCCACTCAATTTTTTCTTCGTGGGCAAAACCCCCCTTTAAACCAAACTTCCTAAACATTGGGTTTTAAATACTTTAAGGGGGTTTAGTTTCTTAGATTAAGTTTATTTATGGGGGGGGGATTAAAAATCAAGGGCCCCCCAAAGCCAGGTCAGAAAAAAGGGAAAAATCCCTAAAAAAATTTTATATTGCAAATTATTTTTAAAAAAGTGAAAAATGGTTTCTAAATTTCTAAGGGCCCCCAAATTTGTAAAAAACTAAAAGGACATTAAAAAAAAATTTTGCCAAAATTTCATGGGTAGATGCTAGTTTAAAAAATTTTGAGAAAAATAACTTTCTGTCCGCAGAAATTTTGAAGTTTGAAAAGGGAAAAATTTTTAAATGTTTTCAAAATTTTTTTGAATTTTTCACAAATAAACAAGGTTGTTTAGATCAAATTTTTTTACTAACTTAAAGCACAAGGGTTTCAGAGAAAAACATCTCTGAATCACAGGATAGGAAAAATTTAAAAAAGTTATTCTCACATAAAGGACATATGTCGATTTAAAGAAATGGGGCTCTGTCGGGAAAGGAAAAACTGGCTCTGTCATAAGGGGTTAATAAACATGAAAAAAAAAATTTGTGGTGGTTAGGGGTGGTGGAACGTTAAGACAATTCAATTAATTTCAATGGGAAAATTTGTTTTGATATAACAACAATTTTGTTTAAGAGAAAGGGCCCCACGAACAATATCTCACAATTTTCCACTCATATCCAGGTCCCATGTATTTGGTAAGGGGCAATACCAGATCTCCAAAACTAGAGCTAATAGGGGAAAATGGGTGTCATTTCAGAATCAGTGCCTCAAACATACTCAAAAAAACGGTTCCATCTTTTAGATTAGTGTTTTCCAGTGTAATCGGTGACTAATATCCAGGGTAACCTCCATGTGCCCACGAACAGCAGTAAAATGGGCTGGGAGTGACTAAATTGGGTCCTGGCCTATGATGTAGTCACCCCCAGCTGCGGGGGGTTTCTTTGGGGGGATTTATAATGAAAAATGAAATTCAAAGGGAAAAGGGTTTTTAAAATACGCCCCTTGGCCCGGAATTCAGTAATAATCCCTTTTTGCATAAGTTTGCATGAGGAAGAGAAAATTGACCTATGAAGGAAATTGTCCCACAGCCTGCGCCACTGTGTAATGGGTTTGCTTTCTGTCTTGTCTAAGGGCCCCCTTCAACAACCTTTATTGGGGGTTTCTTTTGTGAAAAATAATGCCCCTAAAAATCCCAATTTTTGGGGGCAACAAGTCGTTTGTATTTTAAAGTGTTTATTTGCAGTGTTTTTATTTAATGTTTTGATCAAAAGTGTGAACTAAGAACCCCAAATTTTCATGTATTCCTAGTAGCAGAAATGCTTTTTTTCAAATATTTATGTACCTTGAATGGTTTTTTAGTTATAGTGTGTACTGGATTTGGGGAATTGATGTATATTACTGCCGCCCAGTGTGCACCTTTAAACCCTTTTTTTCACGAAAAAGGTTTTTGGATGTGCGAGCCAAATATGTCTTTTATCGTGTATGGGGAGGGTGCCTTCATTTGCTTTTTGCACTCCCCCCCTTCACAGGTATTTAAAAACAGTGCAGGTTTCTCAGTTTTGTGGTTCTTTCACCCCCGAAGTATGGAATTCTGAACAGGTCCAATGGAGGTAAAGTTTTGTGTTTGGACCCACCGAAATTGGGGGGCCCCTTGACGAAATCGGGAGGTGGGTTAAGCAGGTTTTGATCAAAAAAGTGTGAACTAAGAACCCCAAATTTTCATGTATTCCCAGTAGCAGAAATCTTTTTTCAAATATTCCTATTACCTTGGATGTTTTTTTTTAATTGATAGTGTGCTATGGCATTTGGAATGTGTATGTATATTCTGCCCACCGTGTGCACCTATGCTCATTTTTTTCAAGAAAAAGGTTTTTGGATCTGCAGAGCCAAATATTGTCTTTTAGACTAGGAACATATAAAACACACTATATATTTTTTGGATGCCTGATGGATCACATGATTTGTTATGGAGAAATTCCAGAAAGAACAATCCCATTTACCTGTACACACTGTTTTGGATTAAAATAGATTAAAAACTGCATAAAAAATGCAAGAAACCTGAAACAAAAATGCATACAGGGGAGAAGGTTTTTGAGAAAAAAACTGTAGGTAATGGTCTTGTCTTCAGGCGTTTTCTGTGTGAGAACAGCTCTGGTTCCCAAGGAAGAGTCATCCACCTCTAAGTAGAATGATTTTTCTGGATCCGAGTGAGTTGGTGCTGTGGCAAACGGGCAAAGACTTCTTCCACTTCAGGGGACCAAAGTTTAGGGCTGGAGGTTTTTTAGTCAGTGTCACTATGAATGCCATCAGAGTAGAGAAGTGGAGAATAAATTGACAAAACTAGTTTACAAAGCCCAAGAAGCGCTGGGTTGCCGAAGTCCACCGGTAACGGCTATGGAAGAACAGCAATTTAGCAGGAACCATTTGCATATCTATATCAGAGATTATGTACCCCAGAAATGGCAGGCTGTTCTATTCACCCATTTCACCAGTTTTGTGTAGAGGTGGTTGGCCTAAAATCTTTGAAACCCCGGGGTACAGGTTGATGCGACTTTGGGTCAGGAGAAAAGACAAATGTCGTCTAAAAAACTTTGACACAAATGTATAGGAGGTCTCGGAAGACTTCAGTGACATTAAAAAATGCAAGAAACCTAAAACAAACATGCTACAACAACAGCATAAAAAATGTAAGTGTGAAAGAGGCTTTATGGGTGGCTTCACACATAACTTTGTTTTAGTAAACTGTCACTGCAGTTTTTGGAGCTAAAAATCAAAAGTATCCCGCGGAAGATCATGATAATTTCCCCTTTTTATTTCCAAATTTTTTTTGGGTATGTTACACGGGGCTATCGGCCTTGTACCAGCCGACTTTCAACAGCGCTCCCACTAACTTTCATTTTCACCGGCGTGTCACATCACTTCTTTCTCTGGGTGCCCAGTCAGGGAATAAGTCTGAAAATAATAGCACTCAATGAGTGCTATGATTTTACCGTATTTGCGAGAGGTACTTCGGTGCAGTTATTCCCCAAAGTACGCCCCGCAAATACACTGTGTGAACATACCCTTTCAGTCAACTCATGGCTTTATTGCAAAAAACCCGCATCGATCCTCCCCAAGTGGTATCTGATGAGGATCCGCTCAAAAGGATGAATAAGTTCCCTTTTTTTCTGTGCCATGTATTTTAAATCCATAGTGTGAAAAATCCATGCTGTATTTCCCATACTGCAAGCAGCATCACATTGTTTTTAGTGGAAAAAAAAGTTTCCACTGTACACTTTTGTTTGTTTAAAAAAAATAATGTTTACATAGCGAAAGCAAAATAGGTCACAAAGGTGGCACTTGCGAATGGGCCCTGAGGGAAAAAAAGGCCCTAGACCCTCCCCCCCCCAAACACAATTGACCCCTAGACCAATTGAATTGGTGAAGGTCTGTTTTTTGTTATTTTATCCCATTTGTTTTTATACTGTTCTGAAATTTTTTTTATGTCACTCAGTCCAAAATTTTGGGGGACCTTAAAAATTTTCCTTTTTTTTTAAAAGAAAAGCACAGTTTTTTTAAATTGAAACAAAACATTAAAGAATCAAAAAATACAATTTATCCCTTTGTTAATTTTGGTAAAAGGGGACTTTCTAGCTGAAAACCCGTATGGTTTTTAAATGCAATATCTCCCTAGGGTAGAGGGGCCCCTTTTCCAAAACCCACCACCCCTTTTGTTTCCTTTGAAAATTGTGTTTGAAAATGGGTAAAAAAAGCTTTTGAAATATTTTAAAAACCCCCTTTTAAAAAAAACCCTTGTGAAAAAGTATGTTAGCCAGTTTGGAAAACTGTTTTTTGATTAAAAAAAGCTTTAAAATGCCTTCCTTTGGTAGTTGAGTATTGGGAGCAAAAACATTTTTTTTAGTTCGTTTTAAACTCGCAAATGGCAAAAAAAAAGAGAATTTCATGTGAAACTGGGAACGGGTTCTATTCTTGTGCTGAGACATGAAGGCTGTTCCATGCTAGAAATTGCCAAGAAACTGAAGATTTCCTACAATGGTGTGTACTACTCCCTTCAGAGGAGAGCACAAACAGGCTCTAACCAAAGTAGAAAGAGAAGTGGGAGGCCCTGCTACACAACTAAGCAACAAGACAAGTACATTAGAGTCTCTAGTTTGAGAAATCGACGCCTCACAGGTCCTCAACTTATAGCTTCATAAAATAGTACCCGCAAAATGCCAGTGTCAATGTCTACAGTGAAGAGGCGACTCCGGGATGCGGACCTTCAGGGCAGAGTGGCAAAGAAAAAGCCATATCCGAGACTGGCTAGTAAAAGGAAAAGATTAATATAGGCTAAAGAACACAGACATTGGACAGAGCAATGTTGGAAAAAAGTGTTATGGAGACGAATCGAAGTTTGAGGTGTTTGGATCACACAGAAGAACATTTGTGAGACGCAGAACAACTGAAAAGATGCTGGTAGAGTGCCTGACGCCATCTGTCAAGCATGGTGGAGGTAATGTGATGGTCTGTGGCTGCTTTGGTGCTAGTAAAGTGGGAGATTTGAGCAAGGTAAAAGGGATTTTGAATAAGGAAGGCTATCACTCCATTTTTCAACGCCATGCCATACCCTGTGGACAGCAATTGATTGGGGCCAATTTCATCCTGCAATAGCACAATGACCCAAAGCACACCTCCAAATTATGCAATAACTATTTAGGGAAGAAGCAGGCAGCTGGTATTCTATCTGTAATGGAGTGGCCAGCGCAGTCACCAGATCTCAACCCCAATGAGCTGTTATGGGAGCAGCTTGACTGTATGGTACGCAAAAAGTGCCCATCAAGCCAATCCAACTTGTGGGAGGGGCTTCTGGGAGCATGGGGTGAAATTTCTCCAGATGACCTCAGCAAATTAACAGCTAGAATGCCAAAGGTCTGCAATGCTGTAATTTCTTCAAAGGGAGCATACTTTGACAAAAGCAAAGTTTGAAGTAGAAAATTATTATTTCAAATAAAAATCATTATTTCTAACCTTGTCAATGTCTGGACTATATCTTCATTCATATTGCAACTCATTTGATAAATAAACGTATGAGTTATCAGGGAAAGCACAAAATTGTCTGGGTGACCCCAAACTTTTGAACGGTAGTGTATGTCTGTTATTTGATAATTTTTGTAAATAAGCACTGTACCTTTATATTAAAGTTTAAAACTTTAATAGTTTTGTCTTGTTTACCTAACAAACCCATATATCTCTGAAGAGTTTAAATGACTGCTGGTATTGTGACCGGTAGCATAGATTCCTTTCTATAAAGTGGTGGCAGTGTGTGTTGTTGGGGTTGTGGACCTAGTGGGTGTACGTTTGGTGCTCATAGTGTAAGCTGAGTGAGAGCCTTGTTTAAGCTCTTGTTCTGTAATGTATCCCTGGTCACCCCCCAAGTTGCGCAGAAGGAGGTAGGATCTGAGTGTGTGTGTTCGAGATGGATTGTGTGCCTTAGAAACTCCTCTGCATATGATTTCCCCATTTCTCTGGTGCATAATTGAGGTTGGCAGTGGGATCTAATGCTCTGCTCTCCTTATTATTTGACTAGGACATTAGTGTCTTGATAAAGTAATTAACTCTGACACTAAAGGGCTGATAGGATCTTTGCGAGGTATTGACCAGTTTTACAAGGCAAACGCAGTGCTTAATTTTTAATATTAACACATATGTGCAAACAGTCCCCCTTCCTTCTTGTTTTTCTTTTTAACTTGACAAGAAGCTGCTATGGTGGCAGCAACTCACATAAGGCAAGACCAAGTGTCGATCAGCCTGTGTGAACTGAGAAACCTTGATGGAATGGATAGGAGCAAGTAAACGCTTATCCGAGTAGAGATACCGTAAGATGTGAAACAGCATACCAAGGCACCCAAGCAAGGAACCAGTGCAGCTAAGGGCACCCACGAGATGAACTGAGTTCTAGAAATTTGTCCTCCTGAGGTTTCCAGCAGTCTCCATTCTTAGGAGAAGAAGAACTTTTCTCTGCAGATGAACTTGCAGCAGCTTGGTGACTTTTCCTAATAAGGACACCCTGGCACCTGAAAAGAATGTATCTAAGCCTGTTGTGGGAAATGCCAATGTATCTAAGCCAGCAGGTGTACCTCAACCTGTTGTGTGTAATGCCAATGTATCTCACACTGTTGGGTGGGACACAGCCATACCTAAGCTTGTTATGTATGATACTAACAGCCTAGTGGATGTATCTAAACCAATAAGGTGTGATGCCGTTGGCCAAGCTGATGTGTCCAAGAATATAGGGTTTGATATTATCTGCCGAGATGTTGTATCCAAGCCTAAACTGTAGGATACTCTTTTCCATGATCTTCCCACACAGCGACCCTCATCAATGCAGAGTAAAACTTGTTCTTTGTTGTGTGATACCTACAGGGAGGCAAATGCATCCAACCCTGCGTATGTGTCTCAAACAATTGTGGACAATTAAAATGTATCCAAGCCTGCTGACGTATTTCAAACTTTCTTGAACAATGAAAATGTATCTAAGTCTTTTATATACTTAAAGCCAAGTGGATGTATCTAAACCTATAGGTTGTGATATTAGCTACTGGACTGTTGTATTCAAGTCTATAAGGTGTGAAATTATCTGTCAAGCTGTTGTATCCAAGTCTAAACTGTGGGATACCCACCGCCAAGACTATTCAAAAGGGCCTGTAGTATTTAAACCTCTAGATACCAATTGCAGAATTGGTGTAACTATAATATTGGATAGTAGCCACTCAGTGGATGCCTTTCACCACATGATATTCAATAGTCCAGAATAGAAAGGGGAATAAATCCCACTGATCCCATTATGGCCACAGCGCCCCAAAATGCGACTTCTACAGAGCATTGGTGTAACGGATGAGCGGGGAAAGCGGGTAGTGGACCCACTGGACCACTGCCGGGCTTGCTCCGAGGGGGCGTATCCAAGTGGCCATCGGGCATGGGTATCTTCACAGAGCCTTTGATGGTAAGGTTGGCTGACCCCAACAGCCACCAGGTGCTACCTCAGAGCAGTCCCCAGCAGTGGCAGCTGACCAGACAGGCCAGAAGTGCCAATGCTAGGCACCAACAGGATAAGGGACAGAGACAAAGCAGACTAGAAGTAAATATGTGCAGGTACAGAACAAACAGACAGGACTAAACGGATGCCAAGCAAGAAGGTAAAACAGAAGCCAAGGTACAAAACAGACTGACTGGAAAACAACACACAGAACAAGATCAGCGACTAAGGCTAGGACTCAGGCAAGGGAACAAGGCATGAGCAGGGCACAAACACAGGCAGAGAACAAGGCAAGGAAACTCACAGACATGGAAACAGGGACAGCAGAAAGAAGCTAGGAACTAAGACATTAACATGGCAAAGAAGCTCACAGACAAAGGTGCAGACAGACACATGGAAAGCAACATGGAGACTAACCAAACAGAGAATACAACAAGGAAACAAACAAGAAGACAAAACACAGGAACAACAGACTACACCAAGAGACAACATGACACAACAACAACAACAAGGATCAGGCAGGGAGTGTGAGGAGAAGCAGGCTTATAAACCCACAGATAGAAGGGGATAGGCAGAGGAAGCCCAACCCCGCTGCACACTGTGGGAATAAAGGAAGGGAAGATGTGGCCGCCGCCCTCTATAGAGCTACAAGGAATAGGGCAGCAGCCAAGATGGAGGAGCAGCATGGCCAGCAAGAGAAAGCCGCACAGCAATCACAGGTGAGTAAGCAGCGGTTACAGGAGCGCACACAGTGACACGGCAACAGGAAACAGATCTGCGATAGGAACATAGGTACAACTGCGGTTCGCAGTAGAGGCCGCAGCGTAAGGACAGGAACGTGGCACGGACCGTGACAATTGGAAAGCCATAGACCATGGTATTGGCGAATGGTCCTGGTTGTGGGTGAGAAAGGCTAGCTAGTTAAATGACCTGTGAGTCAATTTCCCATGCCACATCATAAAGGGGGTGGGGGGTGTAATGAAGAGAAATTAAAGGACTTCCGGTTCCGGCGCTGCCATGAGGAGGTGAGCGCCCGCGGCTCTCCGCTATTCCCCTGCCGCAGCCCCGTTCGCAGTCGCTCCGGCGACGCCAAACAGCCCCCACAATTCGGGCAACATTTCCCCTGCTCTCCGGCGACGACATTATGGAGAGATACGTCCTCAGGAGCAGACAAAAGGACGCGTCCCCTCTGCCCGCCCGCACGCCTCGTGGGGATCCAAACATGGCGGCCAGACGCATGGCACCCGCGGAGCTCCGTGCCCCCAGCGCCGCTCACCCCGAACCCATGGACGCTGTGCCTGCACCTTTGAGCACTCCTGCCTCTGCTGCCCAAGCTGCCTTTGTCCTAGACTACAAGGCCAACGCTATTGAGGTAGCCCGCCATATAACTCCTGAGCTCCAGGCAGCTATTGAGTCGTCCCTGCAAGCTTCCCTGAGCCAGCTGCAGAATGATGTCCAGCACCACGACACCAGGCTGGACGAGCTAGAGCACAAGGTACGCCACCTAGAAGCTGTAAATGACGTGCTGCACCGCAAATTATCCTCATGTCACAAGGCCCAAGACGTCCTTTATGACCGCATAGAAGATCTCGAAAATCGCTCTCGCAGGAGCAACCTCCGGATAGTGGGTCTCCCTGAAAGCATCAAACATGTGGATCTACAAGGCCTCTGTCAAACCAGCCTCCCACAAGCTCTGGGGATTAACAGTAGCTGCAGGGTCGAGAGGGCGCATCGTATCGGCCCTGAACCCTCCTCTGGCAAAAATAGAGATGACCAGCCACCAAGAAAACTGCGCACTGTCATTATTAAATACTTGGATTATAATGACAAACAAGACATCCTTAAGGCCTATCACAAGCAGAGAACCCCCCCGCTCCTAGAAGGGCAGAAGATCCAAATATTTGAGGATTTTTCTTTGGAGGTCTCTAGGAGGAGGCGAGCCTTCAGCAAGACCTGCTCCTACCTATTTTCCAAGAAGATCCGGCTCCAGCTTTTGTACCCGGCCACATTGAAGGTAACCCTTCCTGACGCCGCGCCAAAGTACTTCACCTCCCCAAGGGATGCAGAAGAGGACCTGCGTTTCCTAGAGGACTCCGTGCCTTCTTCCTCAAGATCACCCTCCATCGCTGGCAACGGACCTTCCTCTTCTCCCCCTCGGCTATCCCCGTCCTGGGACCGGAGATCTCCGAACTCCCGCCGTCTTCCTGAGACCCCCCAAGGTCCCCGAGTTGAACTGTCGCCTGGGGACTCCGGACTCCCGGCGATGATTAGTCGGACTCGGGGATCGTGAGTAAAGTTGGCAAGGCCGTCACCTGTGGCCCAACAGTCCTCCCCCTCACCCTCACCCTAATCACCTCCCCCCCCTCTTCACCCCCATATGTTGCTTATTTTCATCACTATTCAATGTCGAGGTAGCTCGTTCGTCTAGATGCTACTGTTATCACTGTACTATGCTAGGATGTATTGCTCTCTTACTGTTGTGATTTGGGTTGTGGCTCTCGCTAGTTCATGTCCTTTATGGTCAGGGGCGGAGTCTAGTCTAATCTCAGTTAAGAGGGCTATGTTTACTATACAGTCTTTCTCTGGCAGAGGGATGTGCGGAAAATTATAAGAGATATTGAAGTACACCACCGACCTCCCTGTGGCAAAAAAAAGTGAAGTCCTTACACGCGAAAAGAGAGTCTGAGTGACCTGGTTCCTGATTTCGGGTGTTTTTGTTTGGTTTATTTTACAATCTCTATCTTCTTTTAGGTTATTTAGCCGGTTTATTTAATTTATTTATTATTTATTAGCTCTATCTCTGAAGTCAACTAGATTGGAGTCTGGTCTTACATAGGGTCACTTTTCTCATAGCGGTTCTTCTTACCCGCCAACAGACACTCCGTTCACCCTCGCCCCCCCTTTCCCCCATCTCCCTTGGCCATGAGAGTCGTCACGTGGAATGTGAAGGGGCTCCGCTCCCCGAACAAAACGAAATCAGGGTCCTGCGACACCTGAAAAAAGCCCGCCCAGACATTGTTCTCCTGCAGGAGACACATTTGCCTCATGCAGATTTTTTCAGGATGCAGAGGTTGTGGGTCGGTCAGGTGTTCGGCTCCCCCTCGGTAGATGGAAAGGCAGGAGTCCTCACCTTAGTGCACAAGAACTTTCCTTACCAACTGGTCTCGCATGATTCAGACCAGGCAGGTCATTGGTCCTACTTGAAGATCTGCCATAACGGTAACCAGGTTAGCTTATTCAATGTATACGGTCCTAATACTCAAAGCAAACCATTCTTTGAGTCTCTGCCAGCTAAGATCCAGAGGGACTCTGCGACATCTGTCATCATGAGGGGTGATATGAATGTGGTGTTAGACGAAATCCTAGCCCGGAAAAGGGTCCTAGGGCCAGTCCCTTCTGCGGTTTCAGTCAGGAGACCTAAGGTAGGGACCCTACAACACCTATTAAACACCACAGGGTTGAGGGACGGCTGGAGAGATCTCCATCCTGATAGCAGGGAATTTTCATTCTTCTCTCTCTCTCAAAACTCATGGTCAAGGCTGGATTATGTCTTGATCTCCCCCGAGCTTCAAGGAAGGCTGATCGCCTCAGAAATTCTAGATTTAGTGATCTCAGACCATTCCCCTGTGGTGGCGGAGATAGCGGATGTTTTTCCGAAAGGAACCGATTACATCTGGCGGTTCCCCTCCTACATGGCCAAGACCGAGCAGTTCGCTGATCTCCTCCGTGGATGGTGGTTGGAGTTCTCAGAGGATAATGCACAACACTCTGACAACATCCCTTTATACTGGGCGACGGCCAAAACTGTCCTAAAGGGGCGAAATTATAAGCTTACACCTCAAACTACAGGCGTACGCTGAACGAGGGAATATAGGAAAGCATGAACAGGTGAAGCGCTCCTATGCTAAGTTCCTTTCGGACTGCTCGGAGGAAGCCAGGAGGGACTGGGAACAGGCCAAAAAAGTCTTTGAACTCTGGCTAGGGCGGAAAGAAGAGGTGCAGAGATCTCATCTAAAATCCTCCCTATTTCGCCACGGAAATAAAGCAAGTAAATTATTATCCAGACTACTTCAAGGCAGCTATTCCCCATCCCACATCCCTTCGATCCGTACCCCGGGTGGCCAGGTCACCTCAGACCCCTATAAAATTAACAAAGCGCTTAAATCGTTCTATGAGCAGTTATACTCTCAAGGGTTAAGCCTGGATGACGGGGAATCCGCTAATGGTAAGGATTTTCTGAATTCCATCCCCCTCCTCAAATTATCCGCGGAAAACTTAGCAGTCCTTAACGCTGAGATCACAACTCAGGAGGTACAACTAGCTATCAGCCATCTACCTGCGGGGAAGGCTCCAGGCCCTGACGGCTTCTCCGGTGAGCTCTATAAAGTACTTGTCGAGCCACTGACCCCACTGCTCACCAATTACTTCAATCAAATAATTCAGGAGGGCGTTGTCAGACCTGAATGTAAAAACGCCTTCATAAAAGTAATTCCCAAGAAAGGCAAAGATCCCCTCCTTCCGTCCTCATACCGGCCAATTTCACTGATAGATACAGATCAGAAACTGCTGTCCAAGATCATGACAGACAGGCTGGCCACATTCTTGCCCACCCTTATTGGCCCATCACAGAAAGGTTTTGTCAAGGGCCGTGCAGCTGTGAGCAACCTCAGAAAGGTTCTGTCGGTGCTCGAGAGTGTAAAGAGCGCCTCCCCTCCCACCGGTCATCCTGTCATGGTCGCAAAAGACGCTGAGAAAGCTTTCGACAATGTCCGGTGGGAGTGGTTGTGGATGGTCCTCGAGCGCATGGGGATACGAGGCAGATTCACAAACTTGTTGACTGCTATCTACAGGAGCCCGACTGCGCAGGTACACACTCCGGGCTTTCTTTCGCAACGTTTTTTTATTCACAAGGGAACTCGCCAGGGATGTCCCCTGTCTCCCCTCCTATTCGATATCGCCTTGGAACCCTTAGCCCGCTTTTTGGAGGACAGACCTTTTTTCGGGTATAACAGTGGGCCGGAGCCAGGTTAAACTCGCCCCTTTTGCCCACGACTTTACTTTTATTTCTCTCAGATTTCCCGGGCATCATTCCCTAAAAATTTTTTCTTTCCTAGATAAATTTGGCAGATTTCCGGATTAGAGTTAACGCCTCCAGAGCGAACTGTTTGAACTGGGAAACCTCTCCCAAAACCCGCCTGGCAAAAACTAAACCTCGGAATCACCCCTACAAAGTCACATATAACTTATCTGGGAATAAAAATAGGTAAGACCCCCAACACTATCTACAACCTGAACTTACCCCCTCAAATTAAAAAGATTTCAGACGATCTCCTCAGGTGGCAGAACCTCCCCCTCTCCATGTCAGGAAGATGCCACGCAATTAAAATGATATGTTTTCCTAAGCTCCTATACCCCCTCCAGACCCTTCCCTTACTAATACGTCACTCAGACATAAATAAGATCCATTTCTCCTTTTCCCGGTTTATCTGGGCGGGGAAGAGACCCCGGGTAGCGCTTGCCAAGCTGATGCTCCCGGTCCAGGAAGGAGGTCTAAATCTTCCTAATGTCCGGTTCTACAATCTGCCGTGTCTCACCAGACACGTTCTGGATTGGTAGGGAGGAACTAACAGATACTCGAACCTTGATCTAGAAAGGGAATTGATGCACCCCTGGCACACCGTGTCTCTTATTCAATCACAGCTTTCCCAGATCCGCTGAGAGATTAGAGGCTCCCTTTTGCTACAGGACACAATCGCAACTTGGAAACACGTATGCAAGCTCTTGAGACTTCCATACCAAATGTCAAAAGCATTACCCCTATGGGAGCTCCCCGACTTCCCCCAAGGTCGGGAAAACCCTATGTTTCGATTGTGGAGAGAAAGGGGTGTAGCACGTGCAGAACATTTAATGCACTTAGAAGAGAAGAGATGGCTGACCCCTTCTGAATTGAGAGATAGGTATTCCCTCCCCCCAGCCCATATATTCCCAGCACTACAAATTCTCTCCTTCTGCAAATCTAAGCTAAAAAGCTGGGTTTGGTTGTTGCTCTTCCCCAAAAGGTCTTGATTCTCTTAGGAGATGTCATGGTTCTGCTTTTACTCTCTCAAATATCAATTGTATTTTGAGATATTGGGAGTGGAACAGAGTTGGAAAATCTCCATTTGTAAGATGGGGCCTTAAGCTGAATGACCCTGACCTCCCGGACAAGATCACCATGGGGGCCCTTTAGAGGGTGCAAAAGGAAGTAATCTGTGAATTCTGGAGAGAGCGATCACCTCAAGATAGTGCATTTAAAGCATACTATGGCTTTAACCTCCCCACACGAAATTGCCAGACAGGCGGAGATATGCCTCAAGTGTCATGCTTCAGCTACCACTGTGCATGGGGTTTGGGAGTGCCCCTCTTTCGCAGAACTATTGGGATACTTTCATTGATTTTGGGCAATCGCATTGGCACATTTTGGTTACCCAAGTCGCACGATCTGTTGATTTTTCACTATTCACGACCCCCTGGGCCCCGCAGAATCTGGGGAAATAGTCCCAGCCACTTCTCAGGCCTCTTCCCGGCCTTGCCATATTGCAATACTGGTTGCTAAGCGCAACCTCCTGCTCTACTGGCTGAAACCGCAAACCCCTCGCATGTCTCTACTGGTAGAAAATTAAATGCAATATTTGATCTCTGACAAGCTGGAGGTGGAGTACCGCAAGGAACTGCGCACTGAAAAATTCTTCAAAAAGTGGAAACCTTTCATTCTTGCTCATTTTTCTACCGATGAAATAACCCACCTGATGGCCTCCTTTAAGTACACGGATGGTATGCTAGGGCAGGCCTGATGGGAACCTTGGGGCCTCTGGAACAACCTTGATGCTTCCCTCTGGGCCTAAGGGTTCGATTAGGAGTTACGGTTGTGAGTATTTTCCCCAAATCTACCTGATGTTTCTTTCTTTTTCTTTGTCTGAAGGCCCAAATTGTATCCAGTATGGACGACTCTCATGGACCGGTGCTTCCCCACCCCTCCCCTTCCCTCCTCTCTCTCCCACCTGTCCTTCTCCCCGCCCGCCCCTTCGTGTCTGCCGATGGGGGTAGGACTCATACTTATAGACTCAGACTCAGGCCCATATTCATTCATTTGCTTATTCATTTATTTTATTCTTGGCTTTCTGTTATTTTATTCTTTTATTTATATATTTATTTCTTATTTTTCCTTTTATACATCTTATTTTATTTTATTTCATTTCTTTTCTTTATTTCATTTCCATTATTTCTTTGTTTTCTCACCTATCGCACCCATTTATTTGAAATGTATTGATTTATGTCTCGTGCCCCCCCTCTCTTTGACTTACTAAAGTTGGTGAGTTAGCTCCACCAATAACTGTAAATCTAGAGCGTCTTAAGAGTGCCGTCTATCTCGGCTCCTTGGGTTAACCCAGATCGAGTGCCATTAGAGCTGGTAAATATCTCACCTCTTGTGCTTTGGGTAACTCGCTCTGACCTGACCCAGGGGGCGATGTTGACTGCGAGGGCATGGGATCGATGTTAGATTTAAACTGTTTCTTATTTCTACTATGATATGTCTGTAATATTCAGTTTATTGGTACTTCTCTGGTGACAAGACAGTACCCTGTTCTTACTTTATTGTATGATACTTTTGGATGTTCTGATTTAAAAACTGATTAAAACTCAATAAAATATGTTTAAAAAAAAAAAGAAGAGAAATTAAAGAGGTATTCACACCATAGACTTTGATAAAATATCAATTTATTTTTGAAGACCCTTAGTGTAAGAAAAATGAGCCTCTGGGCTCAAATCTTTAATTCTGTGTGCTTAATTGTTTTATATATAAATGTTTTGTGTGATGTATCATGTTCTGCAAAGCACCGGAGGGCCATTGGCCAGGGCATTGGAGAATGGTTCATGTTGTGGGGGAGAGTGTCTATCTTTCCTGGACCATGTAGATGGGCTTATGAATCATAAAGGACAAGGTGTAAGGAAATGGAGCCTATGGGATAAATGTTTAATTCCGGTTTGCCTAATTATTTTGTATAACAATTTTGTGTTTGATGTATTTTGTTGTAGTCACTGTTTCATGTCATTTAATCATATACTTTGTAGAGGTGTTGCAACCACTGATCCAGTGGTGGGTTGTTTTTCCAGTCACAGTCCTGGTGGAACCCTATGGTCCTTGTGCCAATTAGCACAGAGGTGCTAATAAGGAAAGGTGGGACAAGAATACACATAAGCCAGACTATATGTCACCAGGGGCTCTGAATACATGGGATAGGACAATGGGAAGGATTATAGATCAAACAAATTTTGGCCATTATCCATGTTTTCCTTAACTCACTTAGGAGATTATGGCCAAGGAACCCAACTACACCTCCTGTCTCGTTTGTGAGAATTTTCGGCTTTAGGGAGCCACAAAAATGGAAATTGGCCCAAATTACGAATCTGTCATATTAATATTTGGTATGCTTGGGTTGGTAAATTCATACCTGGAAACTTGGCAGTCATGATATCTGGCTAGAAGACTCCTAGATGGAGTTATGATGGAAGCTGGAAATAATGACTTTCTTAGTGTCCTCTGCATGTAATTAGTTATACCCTCTGGGATCTAAGCAGGAGAAGGGCCTGCGGGGGTTTTGGAGTTTCCATAAGAAACCTTGAGAATCACAAACTATTGTCAGGAGTTACCAGCAAGAGTAGGTCTGTCCATGTGTCATTAGCTGCACTCCTCAGCGGGACCTTTTTGTACTGATCAAATTGATGAAGATCTGTTTATTGTTATTTTATACCATTTGTTTTTAATAGTTTTGCCTTGTTGCCCCAACGAACCCTTTATATCTCCGAAAAGGTTTAGTGAATGCTGGTAGTGCAACCAGTAATGTAAATTCATTTCTATAAGGTGGTAGCAGTGTGTGTTGTTGAGGTTGTGAAATGAGTGGGGGTTCGTGTGGTGCTCATAGTGTAGGCTGAGTGAGAGCTGAGTGTGAGCTCTTGTTGCGTAACGTATCCCTGGTCACTCCTCAAATTGCCTGTGGAAGGTCCTCAGTGTGTGTCAGAGATTGACTGTACCCTTTGCATGTGATTTCCCCTTTCCCTGGAGCATAATTGAGGTTGGCAGCAGGATCTAATTATCAGCCCTCCTTATGGTGTGCCCCTGTGCCCTTTATACTATCCCCCTGTGCCACCACTTTCCCTTTTCCCCAGAGGCCCAGGTGGGAAAAAGAAAAAAAAGTTATTTTTACCTACAGCTCTTCTGTTATTGCACCTCCAAAGCTCCCCTGGACAGGCTCTTACTCCATAGTGTGTGAATGGAGTACGAGCCTCTCCTGTGTATCAGGACCGACTGCAGCAGGGTACAGGTAGGTAATTATCATTTTTTTTTTTGCAGCCTGGCCCCTTTCAAATGAATTTTCTTCCACTGTACAACCCCTTAAACCTCTTACCACTGCAGCCAGTTTTGATCTCCCTGTCAGAGACCCATTTTTTAAATTTGACATTTTAACTTTTGAAACTTTTACCTTTCCATGTGATTCAGACATTGTTTTCTCGTGACACATTGTGCTTTACATCAGTAAGAAGTTTTCGTCCATACAATCCTTTATTTGTGAAAAATATCAAAATATCATGATCATTTTGAAACATTTGTCATTTTTAAAGTTCAAAAATATCTGAATGTAATACAGATGGTTATTTTACACAAAATAGTTTATAACTAGCAGCTACCATATGTCTACTGTAGGTTGGCAAATGTCTTTTTAGTTTTTTATGACATTAGGGGGCTTAGAAATGTAGTAGTAATTTTGAAGAAATTTTGTAACATTTTTTAGAGATCCAACCAGTTCTGACATGGTATTGAGGGGCCTGTATGTTAGATGCCCCCATCAATTACTCCATCTAAGAAACTACACACCTAAAGTATTCAAAACAGCATTTAGGAAGTTTATTAAACCATTATTCCATTACGTATTTCACAGAAATTAAAGCAAATTTGAAATTTCAAAATTTAAAATTTTTCAGATTTTCAATTTGTATCCATGATTCACTGTTTTAAAAAAAGTGTTTTTATTGTGTAAAACAATATGCACCGTTATCTTCCGATAGCCATAACGTTTTTATATTTACATATACAGAGCTAGGTAAGGGCATTTTTTTTGAGGGATGAACTGACGTTTATATTGGTACCACTTTGACATTTATCTGACTTTTTGATCGCTTTTTATTCCATTTTATGTGCTGCGCGATGTATGAAAATCACAATTCTTTGACTGTTTTTGTTTTTTACAGCGTCCACCATGCAGGTTAAATAACATGACAGATTTATAGGGTAGGTCATTATGCATGTGACAATACCAAATATGCGTCATTTATTTTTTATCTTTTTTTGGGGAGATTGGCATTTGTAAAGGGGAAAAGGGCGGTTGATGTGTTTTTATTTTATTTTCTGTTTTACTTTTTTTACTTTTCAAGTTTCTTGTCTAACCCAGGAAGAAGTGCAGCTCCGTCTTAAGAAGATTAAAATAGACAAATCCCCAGGTCCAGATGGCATACATCCACGTGTCCTAAGGGAGTTAATGTCATAGATAGGCCCCTATTCTTAATATTTATGGACTGTCTAATAACGGGGTATGTCCCAAAGGATTGGCGCATAGCAAATGTGGTGCCAATATTCAAAAAGGGGTCAAAAAGTGATCCAGGAAACTGTAGGCCGGTAAGTTTGACCTCTGTTGTAGGTAAAATGTTTGAAGGTTTTCTCAGAGATGCTATCCTGGAGAGTCTCACTGAAAATAATTGTATAACGCCGTTCCAGCATGGGTTTATGAAGGATCTGTCCTCTCAGACTAATCTCATCAACTTCTATGAGGAAGTCAGCGCTAGAATGGATCCGGGTGAGGCACTGGATGTCATATATCTAGATTTTTCTAAAGCATTTGATACGGTGCCACATAAAAGGTTGGTAAATAAAATGAGAAATGCTTGGACTGGGGGAAAATGTGTGCAAGTGGGTAAGCAACTGGCTCACTGATAGAAAACAAAGGGTAGTAATTAACGGTACATTCTCAGACTGGATTGCTGTTACTAGTGGAGTACCACAAGGGTCAGTATTGGGCCCTATCCTCTTCAAACATTTTCATTAATGATCATACACAGGATTACACAGTAGAATATCGATCTCTTTGCAGACGATACTAAGCTCTGTAAAGTAATCAACACAATAGAGGATAATGTGTTATTACAAAGGGATCTGGATAAGTTGGAGGCCTGGGCAGGGAAATGGCTGATGAGGTTTAACACAGATAAATGCAAAGTGATGCACATGAGGAGGAAAAATCCATTACATGACTACATGTTAAATGGAAAAAGGCTGGGTAAAAGTGACATGGAAAAGGACTTGGGAATCCTGGTGGACAGTAAACTTAATTGTAGCAGCCAGTGTCAGACAGCAGCTGCCAAGGCAAATAGGATCATGGGGTGCATTAAAAGGGGCATAGAGGCACATGATGAGAACATTATTCTCCCATTATACAAGTCACTGGTTAGACCACACATGGAATATTGTGTACAGTTTTGGGCACCAGTGCACAGGAAAGACATTGTAGAGCTTGAACAGGTACAAAGGCGGGCAACAAAAATAATAAAAGGACTGGATGGACTACAATACCTAGAAAGATTAGCAAGATTCGGGTTATTTAGTTTAGAGAAAGACGGCCTCGGGGGGACATAATAAATATGTTTAAATACATCAAAGGTCAATATAGAGATCTCTCCCAAGATTTCTTTATACCCAGGGCTGTATCTAGAACAAGGGGGCATTCTCTACGTCTTGAGGAATGAAAGTTTCTACATAAACATAGAAAGGGATTCTTTACTGTAAGAGCAGTGAGACTGTGGAATTCTCTGCCAGAGGAAATTGTCATGGTGAATTCACTGACAGAGTTCAAAATAGGTTTGGATGCATTTCTGGAGCGTAATAATATAACAGGTTATAGTGTCTAGGATTCTGGAGAGGGGTCATTGATCCAGGGATTTTTCCGATTGCCAGATTTTAGTCGGGAAGGAATTTTTCCCTAAAATGAGGACAATTGGCTTCTACCTCATTGGGGTTTTTTGCCTTGCTCTGGATCAACACCTTAGCACAACAGGCTGAACTGGATGGACGTCTCGTCTTTTTTCGGCCTTACAAACTATGAAACTATGAAACTTTTTTATACTTTGTTTTTACTTTTCCCCATGGGGGACTTGTATCAGTGATCTTTAAATCACTGATACTGCTGTGTACTGATCTCCATGACAAATGTCAATCACTATGTGGGCATAGCCAGGCATAGTGACATCACAGGCAGTACAGTATCTTTGTTAGGCTTCCGGGCTGGTTAGTGAAGCCATCTGCAGCCGTGATTACTTTGTGGCAGTACAGACGGATGACAGAGGGAGCTCTCTCACTTTGTCTTTCCCTTAGCTGTCACGACTGATCGTGATGCAGCATAAGGCCAGCTGTAATATACAGCTGGTCCCATGTTGCGATTTTGTGGGCCCCGCACGATGTCCAAGACGAACCCATACGTCCATTAGCGGGAAGTTACTTCCCGCTAGTGTAATGTGCCAGGGTCGAAGAGGAACGGATGGGAAGTGGTAGTTTAGTGTCATGGTGGCTAGACACCCAATCCTCTCTTGTTCTCCTTGATACAATTACAGTGACTAGGGGGTTTGCTTGTACAGGAGTAGGTGGTGTTCCTCCAGTGTTTCCCTGGGACATACTCGGTAAACACGCCTAACTGTCCAGATGGTGACTGAGGTGTCTTTGATGTTGTCTGCAGAATAATAGACAGGAGGCAAGGTGGTGTAATGCAAACTGTTCTTTACTCTGGGCTAGATGTTATGTCCAAAGACAAGTCTTCCAGGAAAAAAAACGTTATTGTCCCTCTGTAAAGCCTGTAGCAGAGGTTTCAGGCCTTCTAGCTTTCTAAGGGCATGTCCCCACGGCACGGGTTTTCAGCCGGTTTTCCAGACAGTTTGCGGTTTTGCAGACCGTCTGAAAAACCTGCCAAAAATGAGTACAATAGGGCTCTATGGAAAACTCGTGCAGCAGTCCCCACTACACGGGTTTTCTGCCCGCGGGCCGCCCGTACAACATTGTGCTTACACATTCTTCTGTGCGGTTCTCGGATGGAATAGGTGCATGTCAATGTGAAGGGGGAGGGATTTTCTCCGCTCATCGCGGAGAAAAGTCGCCCCCCCCACCCCGTGGCCGTGGGGACGGCCGCAAAACAGGACAAATACCGGTCTGATAAACCGACCGGTATTTGTACATTGCCATGGGGACGCACCCTTTTCCTTCCTTAAAGGGGATTTGCGGAGACAAAGATTCTTACCTCTCAGCTTAGCCCAGGCAGAATGTCAACAAATCACGCTGAGTCATGAAGCTGCAGGGGAGAGAGGGTGGAGTCCAGTGAGGAGTGAGGAATCCAACTGAGTGTCTCAAAACTTAAGTGAAATAATAAACAGTACAGCAGTGGATTCTAAATACAGCAGACACAGGCTCATACACTGCACTGTCAGGAGGAGCCTTATCTGCTAAGATGTTATGTAAACAAATCACGGAGCTGAAAGAGAGAGAGACCCACACAGCCAGAGCACAGAGCTGTGCATAAGGGATCCTGTGACATGTTCACTGAAATAAAAAAAACTATTACATTGTGGCTTCTGTGTAACAAAAGACAACAGCTTTTCTACACAGCAGCTTGAAAGCTTCTTCATGTTCTCTGTCATCAATAAAGCAGGGATCTAATCACTCTACAACTAGTTTATTCTGTATACAAAAAAAAACATATTGCTACCCGGTGCCTTAAAAACTTCTGCAGCTCAGTCTCATCAGATAAGAAGCTCTCTGCGCAAGCCCGTCCAGCTCTTGTCAGGCCGTATCTAATAGACGCTTTGAAGTAACCAAGGGCATGTAAGGAAGGCTGTAGCTCTCTCAGACTGCAATTTTTGTAATCACATATATTTAGAAAAGTGATTAAAAACCCATTTTGGAGGATCCCACGTCAACATTACATCGTGGCAAAACCCCTTTAACATTGGGGCTCAGAGGATTAGAAGCTGTCTTTGATCCAAAAATAAGTCCAGGGTTACAACCACTTCCTTGAACAACTGGCTCCAGACCCCCTCCACTGATCACTCACTAACAACTGCCAACAATTAAATCACTAACTGCCTAACTAACTCCTCCCACCTGGGTACCTTTATTTATAACCTCTGGCCACACCCTAGTTGTCTAGGTAACCACCACTCAGGCTTACACATGCTTCAGGCTTACACAGCATATTAACCCTTTAGGTCATGGATCAGCAACAAAACTTAGCATTATACTGACACAACAGTTAGGGTATGTTCACACGGCGTATTGTGGCGCATACTGTATGTGCCGCAACACGCCGGATGTTTTGGAAGCATGCGCTGTTTAGCGCGTACTTCCAAATCACGGGGAGGCCGGCCCCCAGCCTGCTCCATTGACATGCATTGTCAGCGGTGCGTAAGGGCCACGAACAATTGACATGTCAATTATCTCCCCGGGCATAAGATGTGATCGTATTGTACGCCCGGGGAGACGACGCATAATTCATAGCTCTCTTTGAGAGCTTTGTATTACCGTAATTGTGGAGCGCATTTCACTGCATATAAAGCGCACTATGCGATGAAATGCGTGTGCACATTTGCGGCAAAATAAGTCGTGTGAACATACCCTTATATTGCACTTAATAAACAATGGCTTCCATAGTTAATATTATCATGAGGCCCAAATAAAATTGCGGGTGTACATACATCCCAAGTGTCCCTATTTTGGAGGGACAGTCCCTTTTTTAACCTAGGTCCCTCTTAGCCCTTTAAATGTTCCTCTTTTTCATTAGGAAAATAGATTGGCATCAATAAACTGATTATTTTGCTTTAAAAAGTATCTGATTACTTCCTAAAAGTATATGAGATAACAACTTAATATTTCAACAAGAAAACGAAAAAAAAACCTCTGTGTCATCAAGTGTACAGGTGGTGCCTTATATGGAGGATCTCTTGCATGGATGACTGTCGGGAGTTGTCCATAAATTCAGTAGATAAGTCTTTATGGTCAGAAGACTTGGAATCCAGCAAGATGAAATCCAATCCTTTATTGTGGCAATAACACAGCAAACAGAGATATAAGAATACTCGTGTACGCTTGGGCTATGTCTACACTGCAGAGGACAAAAAACGACCTGAAAACGAATTACTAAAAACGTTCATGAAACTGAGTTTTCTGTCCACTGCCTGTCAAAAGCAGCTGAAAAAACGTCCGTTTTTTGGCGCGTTTTTCGTTTTTTTTGGAGCGTTTTTTGAAGCGTCTTTGCTCTGCTTTTTAATGTATGCACAAATTAAGCCATTGGATGTAAACTACACCCTACAGGTGGAGTAAATATGTTAAGTAGTCACTTCCTTTAGATCACTCTAGCCATTGTGAGAACATTGCCCTTTGTGTGCTGCTGCTGCGTGCTACTGCTTTATTAAATTTATTAGATTCTTGCACCAAAATCCACAAAAACCCACATTATCTTTGCATACAGCAAGATAACTGTATTGGCGTCAAAATCTGTAAAGAAAAGGATTTTAGCGCCAAAATCCCAAAAATCGCATTATTGCGCCAAATTCCGTAAAAAAAAAAAAAATTTTAGTGTCAGAAGCGAGATGAGTTTATTAGCGCCAAAATTTTTAAAGATATTGATTTTAGCCCCCAAATCCATCAAAAAACGGATTCTGGCACCGAAATCCGTTAAAAAATGTATTTATTTGCGTCAAAAGCTAGATCACTTTATTAGCGCCAAAATCTTTAAAGATACGGATTTTAGCCCCAAAAGCCGTAAAAAAACGTATTTTTGGCGTCAGAAGCGAGATAACGTTATTAGCGCCAAAATCTGTAAAAAAAAATATTTTAGTGTCAAAAAACGTAAAAAGACGGATTTTTGCGCCAAAATCCTTAAAAAAAACTTATTTTTGGCGTCAGAGGCGAGATAACCTTATTAGCGTCAAAATAAGTTAAAACAAAATATTTTGGTGCGAAAAAACGTAAAAAAACGGATTCTTGCACCAAAATCCGTAAAAAAAACATATTTTTGCTGTCAGAAGCGAGATAACGTTATTAGCGCCAAAATCTGTAAAAAAAAAAATTTTTGTGTCAAAAAACGTAAAAAAAACTTATTTTTGGCGTCAGAGGCGAGATAACGTTATTAGCGCCAAAATATGAAAAAAAAAAAATTTTAGTGCCAAAAAACGTAAAAAAAACGGATTCTTGCGCCAAAATCCGTAAAAAAACGTATTTTTGGCGTCAGAAGCGAGATAACGTTATTAGCGGCAAAATCTGTAACAAAAAATTATTTTAGTGTCAAAAAACGTAAAAAACGTATTTTTGCGACAAAATCCGTAAAAAATATATTTTTGGCGTCAGAGGCGAGATAACGTTATTGGCGGCAAAATATGTAAAAAAAATAATTTTAGTGCCAAAAAACATAGAAAAACGGATTTTTGCACCAAAATCCGTAAAAAACCGTATTTTTTGGCGTCAGAAGCGAGATAACGTTATTAGCGCCAAAATCTGTGAAAAAAATTATTTTAGTGTCAAAAAACGTAAAAAAACGGATTTTTGCGCCAAAATCCGTAAAAAAAACTATTTTTGGCGTCAGAGGCGAGATAACATTATTAGCGGCAAAATATGTAAAAAAATTATTTTTAGTGCCAAAAAACGTAAAAAAAGGATTCTTGCGCCACAATCCGTAAAAAAAACGTAAAAAAAGCATGATCATTTTATTACAAAAGGTACAAAAAAAGGACTCATCAGACACTTGTATGCAGATTTGATAAGATATAACCTTTGTTACCGCCCATTATAGGTGTAACTTGGGTCTCTGGGAGGGTTTTCATTGAAAAATCGCGGCAAAAAACACAGCGAAAACGCGCCAAAAAACGTCCGCCGCTTTACATAGACTCCTGTAGTAAATTTTCTGCCCTGTTCTGGCGTTTTTTTAGAGCATGTTGCAAAATACGACCAGTGAAAAAAATGAGCAGAAAAAAGAAGCTTAGTGTAGACAGCAGGACGTTTTTACAATAGAAGTCTATGGGAGATGATTACAGTCGTTTTTACAGTAATTTAAGAAAATTAAAAACGCTGAAAAAAATTACTTTTTTATGTGCAGTGTATACAAATCCATACGCGTTTATGTATTATTTACGAGAGCATTATTATATCTCTGTTTGCTTTGTTATTGCCATAGTAAAGGATTGGACTTTATTTTACTGGATTCCAAGTGTTTTTACCATGAGGACTTTACTCATTTACTGGATTAATATTTCCTCATTGGATACAATGCGATCCAGAAAATGTCTATATTCCAATGATATTTATGTTAATATTTTAATAAAAAAACTATTCAAGCATATAGTTATGCAATTAAAAAAAATAGTTTTTTTTTTACCCAATAAACTGTAAGTTCATATGACTGTGTAAAAACAAATGGGATGTATGTGTGTGGGCGTGTGTCCTGGTGTGATTTCATTTGTTTGGGTGTGGTTGGAGGTGTGGTCTGATGTGTCTCTCTTTGCAATATCTAAAAGTTGGGAGGTATGTGTATTGGTATGTCCAATGGAAGGTATTAAGTAGAAGTAATTTTCCCTGGCACACTACACCACAGACATACCTCACACCAAGCAGGGCCATCTTAACATTACTATGGTCCCCCAGGCAAATTGGTGCAATAGGCCCTACCCAAGCACATGACCTTCAGGCTACAACCTCTAATCACCGTCAAGCAAAACCAATCATGTCCGCTTTCCGACAGCAGCCAAGCACCAAAACAGTGGCTGTTTTCAATCAGAACAGAATATAACCAGTGCCATCATGCACTAAACAAGGTATGGAGGCCCCAAAGGGCAACTAGAGAGGTGATATTGTTTGTTTAGAGTAGGTCCCCACCTGAACTGAGGCCACCTTGCTATTAGGGGATGGGTTCTCACAGTTTTGAATCAAGAGCCTCCAATTTTTATATGTACTATATGCAGGTGAATTGCTGTTTAAAATAATTCCTATATTCATTGTTTATCTGTCTCTTAAATTCTGCAGAGTGCTGCTGGTTCGTTTCTGTGTGTTTGCAAAAACAGTGGAGTTATTAGGGTAATAATAATAATAATAATAATAATAATAATCTTTATATAGCGGCAACATATTCCGCAGCACTTTACAATATAGAGGGTATAAGCACAGACAAACCAGACATTACATTATAAAAAAGCTATGTATAAATCAGACACGCGGTGTGAGGGCCCTGCTCGCAAGAGCTTACAATCTATTAGGGTGTATGGGTGAAACAAAGGGTTACAAGTGCTTGGTTTACAATGGTCCAGCCATGTTACATAAATATGGGGTAGTATACATAAAAAATGGATGAACCTGCCATCCCAAACATACATCTATATATAGATAAGTGCCTGTGGGTGCCAAAGTTTAGGAAGTGATGAATGTGTGACAGAATTTGGGGGGTTAACAATGAGGGATCTTGATAGGCTTGTCTAAGAAGATGGGTTTTCAGAGCACCCTTAAAACTGTGAGGGTTGCGAGTGTGCCTGATCACATGGGGTAACATGTTCCAGAGAACTGGTGCCATACGTGCGAAATCTTGTAGACGGGCATGGGAGGTTCGGATGAGTGAGGTGTGTAATCTTAGATCAGTAGCAGAGCGGAGAGCCCGGGTAGGGTGGTAGACAGAGATGAGGGAGGAGATGTAGGGGGGTGCAGTGCTGTGGAGAACCTTATGGGTGAGAGTGATTAGTTTATGTTATATTCTGTACTGAATAGGTAGCCAGTGCAGAGACTGACACAGGGTAGAGACATCAGTATAACGGCTGGAAAGAAAGACAAGTCGGGCTGCTGCATTCAGGACAGATTGGAGGGGGGAGACTTTACAGAGAGGGAGACCAACAAGTAGGGAGTTACAGTAGTCAAGACGAGAAAGAATAAGCGCAACAATGAGAGTTTGGGCTGTTTCCACAGTGAGAAAAGGACGGATTCTGGAGATGTTCTTGAGGTGCAGGTGACAGGAGCAGGCAAGGGATTGGATATATGGGGTGAAGGACAGATCCGAGTCTAGTATAACCCCAAGACAGCGGGCCTGCTGCCTAGGAGTTATGGTGGTGCCACACACCGAGACAGAAATGGCAGGGTAAGGTCTGTTAGTAGATGGTGGGATGACTAGAAGTTCAGTTTTAGTGAGGTTTAGTTTAAGATACAGGGAGGACATGATGTCAGAGACAGCGGACAGACAGTCACTGGTGTTTTGTAGCAGAGCAGGAGTGATTTCTCGGGAGGAGGTGTATAGTTGAGTGTCATCAGCGTAGAGATGGTACTGGAAGCCGAATCTGCTGATGGTTTGTCCAATGGGGGCTGTGTAGATTGAAAAGAGGAGAGGACCAAGAACGGATCCCTGTGGAACCCCAACAGCAAGAGGAAGAGGAGAGGAGGTGGAACCTGAAAATGAGACACTGAAGGAGCGGTTAGAGAGGTAGGATGAGAACCAAGAGAGAGCGGTGTCATGGAGGCCAATGGAACTGAGCATGTTGAGGAGGAGATGGTGATCAACAGTGTCAAATGCTGCAGAGAGATCCAGGGTATATAGAGATATGTATAAGGAAATATTTTTTATGAATATATACACATAGCTATAAGAATTTTCTAGGTATGATACCCCTAAATGATGGTTTTACAGTTACCAAATAACATTGCTGTGCAGGGAACAAATATCACCAAACCTCCAACTCTACGCAACTGCCTTGTGTTCCCAATGGATAAGACAGCCCTGATGCCAAGTAGAGAACCAGTTGTTAAAAAGTAGTGGTCCACAGCTGTAAAGAGCCTTTGTCCAGTGGGAGGAGAAACCAAGTGGAAGTTTGGCACCAGGGCCAATGGGACTTTAGCTACATCCCTGACCACCTCTGAAAACTGCTTCAAAACCATGTCTGAAATTGCAAATCCACATCCAAAAACCGTTCTTACTAGGTTGGTTTTTAGACATGCATTAATTCCATGCTGAAAAAACAGCCCTATGAACATATCCTAAAGGAGGAATAAAAAACAGTAAATTTTAAAAAGGAAAGCACATGTAAAGAATAGCATGGAGGATGGGGATGATTATCTAGTACATATTGTATACAGGAAACAGGGTACTTGTAATTACTTATACTTTTATCCTAAACTATCACCATTCGGAGACATTAGCCAGGATGATTTATTTGAGAACAGCACTTAAAACCAGCATTCCTCTCTAGTTTATAGCAGTGCACATTATGAGGCTCATAAACATGTGAATCTAGTTTGTGGTTCTTTCAGCAAATTGTGTTCAGTGATTTCCCAGATAAGGAGGGATTCATGTTTCCTTGGTACTCCCATTTGCTGCTATTCTGATTGATATATGACTGTAATAGCTCTGGTCCTTCTGACATTAACAGAACCCCACTCTCTTCTGCTCCAATTTGTTGTCTGAGATCCATGCAGTGGGGAGAAAGAAGTGGAGAAGTGAGTGAACTGAACATAGATAGAGATGATGAGGAAAGAAGATTGAGGGAGATAGTGAGATAATCTGAGAAAAGGGAGATTAAGGACAGGAAATTAAGAAGCAAGGGAAAAGGGAGAGCATGACAGAGGGAGGAAATTAAGAAGAAAGGGAAAAAAGAGATGAGAGACATTGCCAGGGTTAGGAAAGTGAGGAAAGAAGGATGAGAGAGAAAATGAATGAGATAATTTTGGCATGAAGGGAAAAAATTGGACATCATATACAATATCTCGTGAAAGTGACTTATACCCCTCACATTTTTGTAAATATTGTATTATATTTTTTCATGGGAAAAGATTTGAAGATTTGACACTTTGATACAATGTAAAGTAGTCAGTGTACAGCTTGTATAACAGTGTAACAGTGCCCTCAAAACAACTCAACACACAACCATCAATGTCTAAACCGCAGGCAACAAAAATGAGGACATCCCTAAGTGAAAATGGACAAATTGTGCCCAATTTGTCAATTTCTCTCCCCAGTGTCATGTGACTAGTTAGTGCTAGATGGTCTCAGATAGGAATAGAGAGCAGGTGTGTTCAATTTAGTGTTATCACTCTCATGCTCTCTCATACTAATCACTGGAAGTCCAAAATGGCTCCTCATATCACAGAACTGTCTGAGGATCTGAAAAAAATAATTGTTTCCCTACAGGAAGAAGGCTTAGGCTATGAGAAGATTGCCAACATCCTAAAACTGAGCTACAGCATGGTGGCTATGACGATACGCTTTAACAAGACAGGTTTCACTCAGAACAGGCCTCGCCACGGTTGACCAAACAAGTTGAGTGCACATGCTCAGCGTCAATGCAAGGTCTCTATCATCCACCAGCTCTCTGATGTAGTCAAGGAAGAGTGGAAGAGGATTTGACACTTTGATACAATCTAAAGTAGTCAGTGTACAGCGTGTATAACAGTGTAACAGTGCCCTCAAAACAACTCTACGCACAACCATCAATGTCTAAACCATAGGCAACAAAAGTGAGTACACCCCTAAGTGAAAATGGAAAAATTTAACCCAGTTTGCCATTTTCTCTTCAAGGTGTCATGTGACTCATTAGTGCTAGATGGTCTCACATAGGAATAGGGAGCAGGTGTGTTCATTTTAGTGTTACCGCACTTATGCTCTCTCATACTGATCACTGGAAGTCCAAAATGGCTCCTCATATCACAGAACTGTCTGAGGATCTGAAAAAAATAATTGTTTCTCTACAGGAAGACGGCTTAGGCTATGAGAAGATTGCCAACATCCTAAAACTGAGCTGCAGCATGGTGGCTATGACGATACGCTTTAACAAGACAGGTTTCACTCAGAACAGGCCTCACCACATTTGACCAAACAAGTTGAGTGCACATGCTCAGCGTCAATGCAAAGTCTCTATCATCCACCAGCTCTCTGATGTCGTCAAAGAAGAGTGGAAAAGGATTCCAGTGGCTGCAACCTGGGAAGCTCTAGTGAACTGGCAGTGCTGGGAAAAAATGTTGGTCACACGAAATATTGACACTTTGTGCACAATTTGCCCATTTTCAGTTAGAAGTGTACTCATTTTGTTGCCAGTACTCATTTTGTCACCCGATGGAGAAGAAAAGGAGAAGAAGACAACTCCCATCAGAGATAACCGTCTCCTGTGAGTCCCTGATGTCAGGGGTAATTTTCCTTCTGTGTTGAATCAGTGCTGTATTCATGTGGTGGTGACTGTTGAGTTATGTTGAGGGCACACCATAAGCTGTACACAGACTACTTTACATTGTATCAAAGTGTCATATCTTCAGTGCTGTCCCATAAAAAAAAAGATATAATACAATATTTACAAAATGTGAGGGGCGTACTCACTTTTGTGAGATCCTGTACTTTATGTGATATAGAGATATAATATAAATTGTTAACCCTTAAGAATCATGCACCTTTTAAAACTATGGCCCACATTTACTATTTCTGTCTAAAAGTTAGACAGTGTAAACTAAGGCCATCTGAAAATGCATCGGATTTATTACAGTGACTTATGATTTTTGATAAATTTGGTGCTTCTTTAGACTAGGGGCCACATGTATGAAAACGGTCTAGGTCTGAAACTCACTTTGTTGCCCATAGCAACCAGAGAGCCCCTCTCATTTTTCCAAAACACTATATGAAATGAAAGGGAAGCTCTGATTGGTTGCTATGGGCCACAAAGTGAGTTTTAGACCTAGACAGTTTTCATACATGTGGCCTAGATGTTAGCTGGTTTCTGTTCTGTACCAGAACTTTAGTGCATTTTTGGTGCAGTGTGTCACCCCCTTTGTTTCAAAGCCATCGCCACTTTCCATTAAGCCAGGCTCCCATGTAAAAAGTGTCTAAAGCCCACTCTGCAAGACACTGCGAGATGTTGCGCTGGAAATGTGCAACAGAAAAGTAAGGGCCACATGTAAGAAAACTGTCTAGGTCTAAAATTCACTTTGTTGCCCATAGTAACCAATCAGACTGCCCCTTTCATTTCATATAGTGCTCTGGAAAAATGAAAGGGGTGCTCTGATTGGTTGCTATGGGCAACAAAGTGAGTTTTAGACCTAGTTTACATACATGTATCACTTAGGTATATATAACTGTTATTTTCTTTTGTACATTATTTGCTAGTGAAGCCGACAATGTAAACAGTAGATATTTACATTCTGGTTGGCATGGCTACATCCAATCATATGTATAGGGTTATGCTGAATTTGTGTTTGACTTCTTGCCAACTGCTTGTTGATTATAAACATGTAGGTGGCTGGCATATAACTCAGCATATACCCCAGTTACAGGTGAAATCAGCAAAAAAAAAAGTTATGTAAAAATGAGGGAACAATATGAAAAATACACAAATAAAAAAACCCACAAAAATATAAAAGAATTAATGAAACAGTCCAAACTTCAACTTTTAGCTCTGTCCATGATGACCCTCTAACTATATATCACCTATAGAAAAAGGTCTGTATCAGAAAAGTGGCAAAATTACAAAACTTATTTTTGTGCCACGTTTTGCTATTAAAGTAAAAAAGATAATTTTTGAAATTTGTTTATTGTTTTTCCCTATTATTTAAAAAAATCTACATAGAAATAAAGGCTTAGAAAAAAGGTGAAAAAAATAAGTTGGCTAACAGAGCGCAAGAAAGGGTTACATACCTCCCAACTGTCCCTATTTTGGAGGGACAGTCCCTATTTTTAACCCTTGTCCCTCTGTCCCTCTTAGCTCTATAAATGTCCCTCTTTTTCATTTAGGAAACAGATTTGCATCAATAAACTGACTATCTTGCTGTAAAAAGTATCTGATTGCTTCCTCACTGGATATTACATAACAACTTACTTAATATCTCCATTGGATACAAAGCAATCCTGAAAATGTCCCCCTTTTTGCCTGTCTAAAAAGTTGGCATGTATGTGTGGGGGCGTGGTTAGAGGTGTGTATTGGTGTGATGTCATGTTTTTGGGTGTGGTTAGAGGCGTGGCCTGATGCGTCCCTCTTTGCAATCTCTAAAAGTTGGGAGGTATGGGGTTATAGCATTGAAACCGCATGTACTAAAAAAAATAAACAAATAAAAAGGCGTCTGGTCAGAAAGAGGGGTAAATTACTGGTTAATAAATGAATATCTACATGACTGCTATACTTCCCAAACGGAATATAAAATATTTACCAATAGAGCACTGGGTATGTCACCATACTGTAACTGTACACTATGATGTAAATGGCTTCAAATGGCACAGATGAAGCATTTCCAAAACTGAAAAATGCATAAGGAAATAATAACAATAATGACAATAAGAAGAAATAATCACTTAGTAACAACAACAATTTTTATTGAACAAAAATGCAGAAACAAATAAAAGAGACAACATCGAATAAGACATCAAGTTAAAAAAGGTATAAAAACATAAACACGTGACAAAATAAACAAAATGGCTAGTAGGTGGATCTGTAAAATAAAAATATACAATAAAGTAATAACCAAACAGTTGCATGTAGGTACACATCATTAAACCAGGACAGTCATGTGAAAAATAAGTTATGTCAAAATTGCAAAGTATAGAAATATATCAGTGCATACAATTAAGAAAGGAACAAGTATCGACATGCAACATAATGTAATAGAAAAAAATTATCAAGCTGAAAACACCCACCAGTCAAGTCCAACACACATTTGACCACACAGTGGCTTTGTCATGACTCCATTCTTTTTTATGGGAGTTCCGAGTGCAGGGGATGCCATGTTTTGCTGTACTCAGAACTCCCATAGAACAGAATGGAGACTCGTGAGCAAATGCAACCGGCTTTCTATTCTGAGGCCACACGTTTGGGGCCGTTTCCAAAATAGGTGTGGGTCTTAGAGGTAGCACCCGGACCATTCAAATTTTGATGGGATATCGGTAGCCATCTATGCTGGGAACACCCCTTTAAGATTAGGGGCAAAAATCTGAAAAGCAAGAGAGAGAAAAAGAGATAAGGCAGACAAATGTGCAAGCAAGGGAAAAAAGAGACAGATGTGAAAGAGAGGATGTAGGAACATGACAGAGTGTGTGAAGTCCACCGATCTACTAATAGTTTGGAAGTCATACAGCACAAAGGGAGACTGCTTGTAACGAACACTGTGAGAGATTTAGAACACCTGTTAATTCTAAAGTTTTTCCCAACCTGCCTGTAGGTTTGTGATTCAAGTGAGCGTGATCCCAGGACAGATCCCTCAGCTCTCCTGTGCATCCAGTGAGCCTCACCCAGACACAGACACCTCAGCTTTACTATACCTCAAATGAGTATGACCCAGAGACAGACACCTCAGTCCTTCTATACCTCAAATGAGTATGATCCAGAGACAGACACCTCAGTCCTACTATACATCAAATGAGCCTCACCCAGACACAGACTCCTCAGCGTTACTATACCTCAAATGAGCATTACCTAGAGACAGACACCTCAGTCCTTCCATACCTCAAATGAGCATGACCCACACCTCAGCACTGCTGTGTATCTAGTGGGCACGACCCAAAGACAGACACATCTGTTCTCTGTGCCCTCAGTGAGCAGGACCCACACCTCAGCACTGCTGTGCATCCAGTGGGCACAACCTAAAGACAGACACCTCAGCTCTGCTGTGCATCCAGTGGGCACGACCTAAAGACAGACACATCTGCTCTCTGTGCCCTCAGTGAGCAGGACCCACACCTCAGCTCTGCTGTGCATCCAGTGGGCACAACCTAAAGACAGACACCTCAGCACTGCTGTGCATCCAGTGGGCACACCAAAAAGACAGACACCTCAGGCTCTGCTTTTGCATCCAGTGGGCACGACCTAAAGACAGACACATCTGCTCTCTGTGCCCTCAGTGAGCATGACCCACACCTCAGCACTGCTGTGTATCTAGTGGGCACGACCCAAAGACAGACACATCTGCTCTCTGTGCCCTCAGTGAGCATGACCCACACCTCAGCTCTGCTGTGCATCCAGTGGGCACGACCCAAAGACAGACACATCTGCTCTCTGTGCCCTCAGTGAGCAGGGCCCCACACCTGCAGCTCTGCTGTGGTATATGTGGGCCAGACCCCCAAAAACAGACACATCTGCTCCTCGTGCCCTCAGTGAGGCAGGGCCACCAACCTCAAGCTCTGCTGTGCATCAAGTGGGCACGACCTAGAGACAGACACCTCAGCTCTCTGTGCCCTCAGTGAGCAGGACCCACACCTCAGCACTGCTGTGCATCTAGTGGGCACTACCCAGAGACAGACACCTCAGCTCTCTGTGCCCTCAGTGAGCAGGACCCACACCTCAGCTCTGCTGTGCATCCAGTGGGCACGACCTAGAGACAGACACCTCAGCTCTCTGTGCCCTCAGTGAGCAGGACCCACACTTCAGCTCTGATGTGCATCCAGTGGGCACGACCTAGAGACAGACATCTCAGCTCTCTGTGCCCTCAGTGAGCAGGACCCACCCCTCCCCTCTCTGTGGGCATCCAGTTGGGCACCTCAGCTCTCTGTGCCCTCAGTGAGCAGGACCCACACTTCAGCTCTGATGTGCATCCAGTGGGCACGACCTAGAGACAGACATCTCAGCTCTCTATGCTCTCTGTGCCCTCAGTGAGCAGGACCCACACCTCAGCTCTGCTGTGCATCCAGTGGGCACCTCTGCTCTGTGTGCCCTCAATGAGCAGGACCCACATCTCAGCTCTGCTGTGCATCCAGTGGGCACAACCTAGAAACAGACACCTCAGCTCTCTGTGCTCTCTGTGCCCTCAGTGAGCAGGACCCACACCTCAGCTCTGCATCCAGTGGGCACCTCTGCTCTGTGTGCCCTCAGTGAGCAGGACCCAACAACCTCCCGCTCTGCGTGCAATCCCAGTGGGGGCCGACCCAGAGCCAGACACCTCAGCTCTCCAGCTCCTCTGTGAGAAGTTGTACGTGCTCTGTGCTCTGAGTGCAGCCTCTCTCGCTAATTTCAATGAGCCAGTTCTGCTGTGATTACATATGTTCGCTGATCTCCAGCACAGCATCTGCCTTGGATATCTGGGATGACAGGAACAATAGGCAAGACTTATTTAAAGCTGCGGGTGTCACGCTGTGCGGCACCTCTTTTAATTTATACAATAATATTTATATTAATGTTAGAGAAGCTTTGTCATGGATTGAAGTGCACTGGTTACGGATTAGGAAGGATTTCATGGGGGTCTATGATTGGCTACTGGCTAGGAGGAAATATACCGTGTTTGTGTTGGCAGGACCTCAGACAAGTATATTTAGTAGTGGACTTAGTTACTGAGGCACAACAAATGTTCCAAGTGTGAACTAGGCAGATAAGATGCTGAGCTGAAGGCACTAGACGATGAGTGCAGTACTAGAAATGACATTTATCAAAGCCTCTTTTTGTCTTTCCTATAGTGGACTAACGCAAGATTTTTAACATAGCTCGGGCTGCACAATATTTTTCTAAACACTTGGATTAAGGATGGAAGTTATAAAGGATTTCTGGGAAGGACCTTAAAAAGGTAAAAAAAAAAACCTCTGCATTTAAAAACATTACTGTTCTTACTAATAAGCACTTAATGTATACACATCATTGTGATTGATATCTATGGGTTATTATTAATAGATGTATTATTTATCTGTAAATGTTGTTTCACTACCAGTAATGATGTATATTGATCATATTTGAGATGAGTTTAGTATGACTTATTTAATACTATAGATACATTTATGTATGCACAGCTACAAGTTCTAAAGAAATGGAAAGTACATGATATGAGGGAGCATATTATTATTATTATGATTATTTATTTATAAGTAGTAACACCATCATTCTTTATGGTGCTGAGCAATGTGGTACAGAACAGAGGTAAAAACATACAGCAATATGCAAAAACATGCTGGTAAGACCATAACTAGACACAAGGGAAAAAAATCAAAGAAGCTTACAATCTAGAGAGATTGAGGGATAAAGATGATATAGTGGTTTAAGCTGTATTTAGACTGGTTGTGAGAATGCACTAGGTCCAAATGGGATATAGGGAAATTAACACTGCATTAGTATTAAGTCATAAATAAAATATACAGTGATGATATAGTCAATGACATGGAAATTTACATTTATCCACGCAGCAAGACTTTTAAATGATCATTCCTGTGTACTTGGTTTAGCATGTGTAAAGTCAGCAGCCTATATCGCCCAGAAGTGGAGAGGGTTGATTTTTAGGGGTTCTTCCATATTTTGCAACTAAAATACCTGAGAGTGTGAACATTTTGTTAACTCTGTTCCCTGATCAGTTATCATGGACCACTGGGTGCAGAGGCTCTACTTGCTTACACACTCTGTTTCCTTAACAGAGATATGGAATGAAGGGTTGAGTACTTGACACTATATATACACCATCCTTTCATCTTACACAGATCATGCAATGATCTGCATTCAGGTAGTGTATAAATAAATATGTTACATACCTCCAAACTTTTAAGATGGCCAAAGTAGGACACTTAGAGGTCAGTATGTAAAGGATCCCATTTTTAATGCCTAATAATATACTTAAATAATTTTTATTAAAATTATAATAGTAATATCTTTAAAATATAGACATTTTTAAGATTTAAATTTTACAAAATTATGAAATTAGATTTAAGTTGTAGCCTGGTAAAAGTTTGGATCCAGATAGATGTTTTTTTGAAGCAATATAGCAAGTTTATCATTGCAAATCTATTTCAAATGTGAAAAACATAGACATTTAAAGAGTAGAGTTGGACAGAAGGACATGGGTTAAAAATAGGGACCATCCCTCCAGTAGAGGGACACCTGAGAGGTATGAAGGTATCGACTCAAAGAGGTACCTGACTTGAGCTTTCAAGGACCACTTTATGCACTGTATTTATACTTAGTGTAATGACTATATATATATATATATATATATATATATACTATATAATATACTATATTAAGATATATATATAAGATTGGACAGAGACAGTGTGCAGGAACAGTATATAAGACTGTGGCTCTTGAATATCTCAGCATAGATTACTCCATTAAAGCAGCTTTTCATCTCTTTTAAATGAATGACCTTTCTTTAAGCAGGCCATGAGTATTAGATCAGTGGGCACCTAACTTGCTACACACCAGCCGATCAGCTTTTTGTAGGGCCCATGTCACTCAAGCAAATGCTGCGTCCACTTGATTGCTTACCAGACACAGATCTGTACTTTTAGTAGCGGCCGTGCCTGGTTTTGTAGTTTACTACAGCCTTATCCCATTCAATGGAGCTGCAATGTCCTTCACAACCACTACTGAAAGTACTATGCTTGTTCCTGATAAACAAGAACAGAACATGGTGCACATCAGAGTGCCATTGCACCTTCAAACAGCTGATTATCGAGGCGGCCAAATTGGAGTCCTATAGACAGAGCTCTACTGAGACCACATCTGGAATATATGCTCCGGAGACCTCACCTACAAGACACCAATAATAAAGAACAGGTCAAAAGACTAAGGGCCACATGTATGAAGCGGTTTTGGTCTAAAATTCACTTTTTTCCCTATAGGCTTCTATGGGGAAAAAAGTGAGTTTTAGATCAAAACTGTTTCATACATGTGGCCTTAAAGGGGTTGTCTCGCTACAAAGAATAGCTTTCAAATTGTAGGGAACACAAAATAAAGACATTTTCCCAATATATTTCTTTGTTCATCTGTTTTCCTTAAGGAGATACAAGTGAATTTATGACCTCCCTGGCTGTTTCAGTTCCCTCAGTATCTGACCAGTAAACAATTCTCCCCCCTGCTGTTTGTTCTATGTGATAACAGTGAGTGAGGTCATCACACAGGTTGCAGCAGTGTCTGTGCTGCTGGGCAGTAAAAAGTTTGATTTATCTCAAGTAAACAGCACTGTAATTAGGGCTTTTGTTTGAGGGATCAGATAAAAAGTCCTGTTAGTAGTTTCAGAAGCTTCTGAGCTAATCTGATCTAATTAGCAACTGAAAACACAGAGCTGGATTCACCAGGGAGCTTATGCAAATTTCAGTCAGTCTGAACCAGGAAGTGACAGAGTATTTCATTCATGCAGCCTATGAAACTCTGTAGGGAGACAACTCCTTTAAGTATAGAGCATATCAGGAAAGACTCAAAGGACTTAATTTGTATAGTGTGGAGGAAAGAAGGAAACGAGGTTACATGTTTGAAGCCTTTAAATGTGCTGGAAGCTTAAATGAGGTTCAGGAGGTAGGATTGGACTGGCCCACCAGAATATTAGAGAATCTTTTAGTGGACCCAAGCTTGGACACAAAAATATACACCTAATATATCAGGGCCCCAAAGGTCTAGCACAAGACAACCACATTTGGAGCTGACCAGTAACTTTCAAATCACTAGGTATCCTATTGAACCCTACATGTGCGAAGATTACTTAAATTTGACTGAGCACAGGTGCCATATAAATAGAGTAGGCCCTCAAAAAAAAAATCTTGTCTGGTGGGCCATCAGAATAATTACCGTTGGTGGGCCTAAGGAACTTCAGTCTAAGGGTAAATTCACATGGCTGATTGTGACAATGTTCTTGGCGCTATTTTCAGAGCATTTTCCCACCCAAAACAGCATAAAAAGCCTCCATAATACCCCCCATTTCATTTTCGTTGATTCCTATGTAAAACAGCGTTGTAGTTCACACACGACAAGGATTTTACGCATGTTGTAGGCACTTCTTTTACGCTGTTTTGGGTGCTGAAAAAGAAGTGTCCTGTCAATTCCTAAAGCTGTCAATGCTGAAAATCCCCATAGGAATCAATGGAGAGCTTCAAAACCTTGTTCAAAACTTCCGCATCGTCTTTGATGCGGTTCTTGATGTTCTTTTGATAGTGTTATATTTCTGCACTATAATCATGTGAACAAGCCTAAGGCTGGCTCATAGCAAAATTACAAGGTGGGAAACCCCCTTTAAGTCAATAGCACTAATGGCAGAGTAATTAAATACTGCCGCCCTAGCTATCCCAGTTATATTTTGTATATTTTCAATACATATCAGTGTTTTATAAAAAAAATATTTATATGTAGAAAGATTCTTACTTGATTATAATAATAGATCTTTTTATTGCTTTGATGCATCTAAAATAAAAAATGAAATGTTTTGGAAAAACATCTTTTAAAAAATCCACTGACTTTTTGTGTCTTCTGCTCCAATGCAAACCTGTGTCTCTATGATTCCAGATGACACACAAAGTGAGTACTCTAATTATGCAGTCATACTCCCTTCCACCTGTCTCCTACGTCCTGCTAACCTTTTTTTATTTTAGACCCATAACAGTAAGTGGATGTTCCTACAGCGTTTTTTTGATACGTTTTTCGGAGCCAAGCACGTATCTAACAATGCTCAGTGTGATTTACATTGATTTCGTCGTTGAGACGATACGTATTTTACATACGTCTTTCGGATGCGTTTAACGGATCCAATCAAAGAATTTGCAGGATAATTCTTAATCCATTTTACACATCAGACCCTATTTAAAACTTTTGGGTACATTTCTGCTGCACAGAAAACATATCCAAACACATACCACCCTTTGGGTACGTGTTTGCATACGTTTTATGCTGCGCTTTTCAATATGTTTTTCGGATTGAAAAACGTAGTGAAAAATGTTGTGTGAACATACCCTAAAAGAGAAAATCTGTTTAAAAGACGGACATGCCCTTTAAGTCTGTCTGCAGATATCGAGAACATGTACAAAAAAAAAATATAAAGTAAATCACAAAGTAAAAGATCAATTATGGAAAACTGTATTGAATGTCACCTGCCCGTAGAATGCTTTGTAAATAATAATGTTGAATTCACAAACCCAGACAAAGGCATTAACATTAGGGCACTGGCAAGATTGGTGCTAAATACTTTTGCCTTTCCATTGGATGCTTAAATTGTGATGATCCCTAGATAAAAGGGCAGCTGTAGTTAGATTATTCTTGCCTCCCTGTGGGTGATCAGCTCTCCTGGATTTTCCACAGTTCTCCAAATGAGTGTTGTCAGAAACTGCTGTCTGGTTTGATTCTGATCAGCTGTTATTTCCTTTTTATGTATGTGAGAGCGTGGAACATATTAACATTTCTGTATAAACATGCGCTATGTTTGGAATCCCTCTCATGCCCCACCTCAGCCGAACAGAACAATAAAGGAGAAGGTTATGAGCCCTTAGAACAGCTGGTTGTCTGTGCATGCCCGACATTGAACTGTTTCTCTAATGGGCAGCACTTCAATCACTTCCACTTTAGCTGCATGCTTAATGTGCCTCCTAGCATTGTTTATTTTCTTTGCTTCTCTTACAAGCTTTAGAGAGGTATTAACGGGGGAATTATTTACATGGCCTCTTTTAATTTAACTGACTCTTACTGAACTTTGAAACCCTTATTGACGTTTATGAGGTCAAAATGACACCAAGGGCCTCCTGTACGAAAGCTGTCTAGGTGTAAGACTTTCAGAGCTCTCCTTTCATTTCATATAGTGCTCTGAAAAAATGAACGGAGAACTCTGATTGGTTGCTATGGGCAACAAAGTAGGGCATGTTCACACGGCGTAATTGCGGCAGGTACAGTACGCACCGCAATACACCGGGTGTTTTGGGAGTCGCCCTGATGAGCGCGTAGTCTTGAACAATGGGGGGCTGGCAGCCTGCCGGCCCCATAGACATGCATTACTCGCAGTGATTACATGTCACTTATTTCCCCACGTGTACAATTTGATCGTATTGTACGCACGGGGGGACGAGGCGTAATCCATAGTTCTCTATGAGAGCTATGGATTACAGTAATTGCAGTAATAGACCTAGACAGTTTTCATATGTGAGACCCTAATGGTATGTTTACACGGTGTAATTAAGGCCCGTACAGTACGTGCCACAATACGCCGGGTGTTTTGGGAATCGCGCTGATCGTCGCTTACTCCCGAAGCATGAGGGGGGGGGGGGAGGCGTTCGCTGGCCCCATTGACATGCATTACTCGCCGCGAATAAATGACATGTCACTTATCTCCCCGCGAGTACAATACGATCGTAATCGTTCTCTATGACAGCTATGGATTACCGGAATTGTGGTGCGCATCTCGCTGCGTATTAAGTGCAATGCGCGCCCAAATAAGCCGTGTGAACATACCCTTAGACCTAGATAGTTTTCATATGTGAGACCCTAAGGGTATGTTCACATGGCTTATTTTAGAGCGCATTTCACCGCATATCGCGCGCTATACGTGGCGAAATGCGCACCGCAATTACATTAATCCATAGCTCTCATAGAGAGCTATGGACTACGTTCTCCCCCCCGCGCGTACAATACGATCCTATTGTACGCACAGGGAGATAAGTAAATGTCAGTTGTTCGCAGCACCTGAGCACCCACCCTCCTGATTACCTTGTTGCGCATAACCAGTATTCTAATATCTATCTAATCTGTCCGCCTGTCTGTCCAGGTATCCGTCTGTCTATCTATCTCTCTATCAATAAATCTGTCTATCTTTCGAACTATCTTGGTTTTTCTTACTATCTATCCATGGACATAACTAGAATTCATCTGGTACCATAGCAAAATGAGATGTAGTCCCACCACCTAATGACAATTAACTAAAACAGCAGCATTGGTAGCAATACTTAAATCTATAAATTTGCCCCCATATATGAGGTAATCCACATAGTAGTGCTGGAGAGCAGAAAGCCACCAACTACTTGTTTCCTAAAAAAGGAACAATGTTCTTGTACCTGAGTGGGGCCTCCTCCACCTATGGGCACCATAGCAGTTATTCCCAGGTGTCTATCTATCTATCTATCTATCTATCTATCTATCTATCTATCTATCTATCTATCTATCTAAAATAGGTTGTTTTTACTAAATTTATTTAGGCTGCAGATGTGTATAAAACATAAACAAATCCTATACTTACCTCCTTTCTGTTCCTTGCTTCCATGGTCACAACCTTCCTAGGTTCTTTTGTTAACTTCCATCTGTTGCAGCTAGCTCCAGACTACTGCAGCCGCTGATGTGTGTCATTGTCTGAGGTCCTCATTTAGAAGTGAGCAGCTCCAGGAGGGGATGTCAGCAGTGGTATGTGATCACTGTTGCCACTGATTGGGCAATCCTTTAGAAGTGAGCAGCTCCAAGAGGGGATGTCAGCAGTGGTATGTGATCACTGTAGCCACTGATAGGCTGCAGTGGTCTCGAGCCAACTACAGCAGCAAGAAGTTATCAGAAGAACTGGGGGAGAAAGCAGTTAGCTGGTGGATGTGCCAGAATGGAGGTGAGTCTGGAACTTAGTATGTGTTTTTATTTTATCAGGGCACTAGTAGCCTAAATATAATTGGTAATAATAAGCCGGGCAACCCCTTTAATATGACAGTTTCTTATTTATTTTAATGATGGCTGTTCTGTAAACTTTATACTGTAGTATAGATGCTTTGGCGAAGATTTGAATCTGACAATAGTAACATCTGCTTGGAATTTGTATGTTCTTCCCATATTCACATGGTCTCCCCTGAGATGCCAAGCTATACTTAGATTAATTGTTTCCTATTAAATTGACCCTAGCATTTGTGCCTTAGACATGGAAATTAGGTTGTTAGGCATCCTGGGGACATGGAATGATATGAGTGCATACATTCTGTAGAAAACATTGCAGAATATGTTGCAGCTGTGCAAAAATAATGATAATAAAACTAATACTACTACTAATACTAATGTGATTATATTGGATGTAACCTGCATATTCCACAGAGCTTTGTACCAAAATATAATAAGACCTCCATTGGACTTCCTTAATTTGCACACTGGGAACTGAGAAGATTACCCTATGTACAGTGATCCCTCAACATACAATATTAATTGGTTCCAGGGCGACCATTGTATGTCGAAACCATAGCTCTATGGAAAACTGGTAATTAAGGCCTCAAAATGTCACCAACATAAAGCAAATGAAAATTAAAGAAAGTTATGCAAATAAATCATTCAGATAAAGCACGTCTTTAGGTATAACAATCAGAAAGAGCTGCTAGAAGCTGGAAATCACCTTTTATATTGAGGGCAGGAGTTTCTTTGGGTCATTTACTTTTTCACACTGTATTAGAAAAATAGAAAATGGGGCTCTCATCTGGTGCCCAAAGTAACTGCTCATCCTGGCACATGTAAAGAGCAGTACAGGACACCAAGTACCGCACTGTATTGTAGAGAAGCGCTACTAGACCGCCAATCCCTGCATGCACTTCACTAATACAGATGTTTTGCAAGAAAAATATTCATGATAATTTGCTGGATCAGTGTCTGGTACATTGTATCTTGAAACCACAATCAACACACAATGTCCCAAGAAAGACCATTGTAATTATTCAATATGGTTTACATATTTATAATATACAACACAACACAATGCAACAATGAATAGTACAATCTAGGTGAATGGGATTTAAAAAATGTTTTGGAACCTCCGACATAGATTAAGTTGTGATAGATGGAGAAAATAGTGCATTATACTATGCTATTTTTTCCATTAAAACAATAGACACCCTAGCAGAAACCCAACAAATCCTATTGTATACAATATGGACCATCAGGCACTATTGCTGTCCATTGTAAAGCCTCGGATGCAGATGTGAACCAGGCCTTAAGTGTTGTGGAAAAAATATCAGCACATACTTTATGACATGCTCTAAATAAAGTAATTTGCAGCCAGTTTTCGCAAAATTTGTATGTCAACATAAGACCTTATGTATAAAAACTATCTAGCAGCAAGACTGTATTTGTTGCCCATACAAACCAATCAGGTCAAATAGTCTCCAAAAAAATGGGAATCTAGCAAGAGAACAAAGAGTGACTTCTAATGACTATATTTATTATTTTGCCATAGGCAAACTTAAACTCTATCAGTTCTCAATCTATAAAGCACTAAAACTTAACTTTTATTATGTACTACTTAACCTCGGTACACACTATTTAAAAACCTGATTTCTAACCTCTCAATTTGTCCCTTTCTACTTGTAAAGGAATAACTCTTTTTCTATTATCAAGTCTGGTGGAACACCACCTATTAGCATGGAAACCCTATATATACAGTGATTTACTAACTCCAAAAAAGGAATCCAAAACATCTTACTTGGGCATTCATCCCCAATCTGATGGGAAATCACAAATTAATATGTCATGCCTGATGTTCGGGAGGTCAGGCATGACATTTTAATTTGTGATTTCCTACCTCCTTCTACTGTGTTACCCGCTGCAGAGGGTCTCACAAGGAAACCTTATGTTTTATGTCCATCAGATTGGGGATGAATGCCCAAGTAAGTTTTAGTGCTTTATAGATGGAGAACTGATAGAGTTTAGGTTTGCCTATGGCAAAATAGTAAATATAGTTACAAACCAATCAGAGCTCAGCTTTTATTTTGCCAGCGCACTATATGAAATGAAAGCGGAACTCTGATTGGTTGCTATGGGCAATAAAGACAGTTTTACGGCAAGACAATTTTCATACATAAGGTCCTTAGTCTTACATTGTTAGGTATCTGCTAAGCCACTGTAGCTGGCTTGGATCATCACAGAAAACAAACTCAATTGTTTCCTTTATACCTTTCTAATAATTTACATTTTCATATCACTAACATCAGTGTTTACTAACAACTTTTGTATGTTACTTTGTTTAGTGAACTATATTAAGTTTGGTGATTTTTTTAAATCTTGATAGACATTTCCTTTCCCTATTTATATGTACCTGAATAATATAAGTTCCAGATTAAAGGTTTAGGTACACTTAGACTGTTACCCTAAATCTTCTGACAACGAAAGCAAAGGTTAAACAGGTTACATTTTGATGATTCTGATCCTTTGTTTCTTCCTCCTGAGGTAAGTTGACCCAAAGGCTTCTGGCAGTCACATATCTGATGTTTAGTGTTGAGTGATTATTATTGACAAAGTTGAAATCGGCACAGTTTTTATGTTGAACGAAATTTTTAGATCATGCGATAATTTAGGTTGAAATCTGTGCATCATCTATTAAAATAGCGCCATTTTCGGTGCTTCCTGTCATTTTGGCGGCCAGCAAATCAGCTTACAGAATAGAGCAGGGTGAAATGTGTGTGCGACGTCATGACTGGGATGTGTATGGTTGCGATTGGCTGGAAAAATCACATGACCTCGTTTTACATAGAACAGCCCTTCCTGTTCAGCCTCAGTGTCTCTCAGCGTCTCATAGCAGTAGGACGTGCGCTCTGCCTGTGTCCAACCAGCTCAGCGAAATTATTCTATTTCTTAACAGAGAAAGCTCTACTGTTAGCTGTGATCCTTACAACTTAGTTAGATTAGAGATTGGAAGAGTTTATGTAGTTAGGTAGAGAATTTTAAAGGAGCATCCAGGCCCGCCATTAGGGGGGTACAGGCAGTACTCCCGTATGGGGCCCGGGCAGTCTGAGAAGCAAGGGGGGCCCGCCGCCACCGGCAGGTACCGCCCCCTTGCTTCATAGTAATAGTACAGAGAACAGGCCTATGGCCTGTTCTCTGTACCATGATGAGTGCGGCGCTGCGCCGCTGTGTATGTCTGGGCCCGGCGACGCTGAGGGGGGCCCGTTCTGCGTGTCCGGTCACAGCTGCGCTTGATGACATGCACGCACTGCGCGCTGTGACCGGAGCAGCTGGGCCCTCCTCTTTCTCTGTGTGAGGAGGGGCCCGCGCGGCTCTGCGTCTGTGAAGGGGCCGGCGCTATTTACTTACAGCTACAGCAGCCTCTGTCACCTCCTTCCAGCGTCTCCTGTGATTAGAGTCGGCCCCGCCCCTCTCTGCCTGTGGGCGGGGCTTAAATGACTCCTGCCGGCAGAGGGAGGAGTGGTCGACTGCGATCACACAAGACGCTGGAGAACAGGAAGGAAGTGATAGAGCGACGCTGCTGCAACTGTATGAAATGAGTGCGGGCCCTCCTCATACTGAGGTATTGTGGGGCCCCAGTAAAGCCCCCCCCCAGTGACCCCCCCTCCCCCAAGGCTGGTAGGCTCTGTGTGTGTGAGGGAGGGGTGTGTGTGACACTGGGATGGGCTGTATGTGTGTGAGAGAGGCTGGGGGTGGGGAGGCTATGTGTGAGAGGCTGGGGTGGGGAGGCTGTATGTGTGTGAGAGAGGCTGGGGGTGGGGAGGCTGTGTGTGTGTGAGAGGCTGGGGGAGGCTGTGTGTGTGTGTGAGAGAGGCTGGGGGTGGGGAGGCTGTGTGTGTGTGAGAGGCTGGGGGAGGCTGTGTGTGTGAGAGAGGCTGGGGGAGGCTGTGTGTGTGAGAGAGGCTGGGGGGAGGCTGTGTGTGTGTGTGTGTGAGAGAGAGGCTGGGGGAGGCTGTGTGTGTGTGAGAGAGGCTGGGGGAGGCTGTGTGTGTGAGAGAGGCTGGGGGTGGGGAGGCTGTGTGTGTGAGAGGCTGGGGAGGCTGTGTGTGTGTGAGAGAGGCTGGGGGAGGCTGTGTGTGTGTGAGAGGCTGGGGAGGCTGTGTGTGTGTGAGAGAGGCTGGGGAGGCTGTGTGTGTGTGAGAGAGGCTGGGGAGGCTGTGTGTGTGTGAGAGAGGCTGGGGGTGGGGAGGCTGTGTGTGTGTGAGAGGCTGGGGGAGGCTGTGTGTGTGTGTGTGTGTGAGAGGCTGGGGGAGGCTGTGTGTGTGAGAGGCTGGGGGAGGCTGTGTGTGTGTGAGAGGCTGGGGGAGGCTGTGTGTGTGTGAGAGAGGCTGGGGAGGCTGTGTGTGTGTGAGAGAGGCTGGGGGTGGGGAGGCTGTTGTGTGTGTGAGAGGCTGGGGGGAGGCTGTGTGTGTGAGAGGCTGGGGGGAGGCTGTGTGTGTGTGAGAGAGGCTGGGGGTGGGGAGGCTGTGTGTGTAGGAGAGGCTGGGGGTGGGGAGCTGTTGGGTGGGTGGGTGGGGTTTTTGTGTAGGAGAGGGTGGGGGAGGCTGTGTGTGTGTGTGAGAGGCTGGGGAGGCTGTGTGTGTGAGAGGCTGGGGGAGGCTGTGTGTGTGTGTGAGAGAGGCTGGGGGTGGGGAGGCTGTGTGTGAGAGAGGCTGGGGGTGGGGAGGCTGTGTGAGAGGCTGGGGGAGGCTGTGTGTGTGTGAGAGAGGCTGGGGGAGGCTGTGTGTGTGTGAGAGAGGTTGGGGTGGGAGGCTGTGTGTGTGAGAGGCTGGGGGAGGCTGTGTGTGTGAGAGAGGCTGGGGGTGGGGGAGGCTGTGTGTGTGTGAGAGGCTGGGGAGGCTGTGTGTGTGAGAGAGGCTGGGGGTGGGGAAACTGTGTGTGTGTGAGAGGCGGGGGGAGGCTGTGTGAGTGAGAGAGGAGGGGGGAGGCTGTGTGTGTGAGAGAGGCTGGGGAGGCTGTGTGTGTGTGAGAGAGGCTGGGGAGGCTGTGTGTGTGTGTGAGAGGGCTGGGGGTGGGGAGGCTGTGTGTGTGTGAGAGGCTGGGAGGCTGTGTGTGAGAGGCTGGGGGAGGGGAGGCTGTGTGTGTGAGGCTGTGGGTGTGTGAGAGGCTGGGGGAGGGGAGGCTGTGTGTGTGAGGCTGTGGGTGTGTGAGAGGCTGGGGGAGGCTGTGTGTGTGTGAGAGGCTGGGGGAGGCTGTGTGTGTGAGGCTGGGGGGGACTGTGTGTGAGTGGGGGCGGGGCGATGGGATTGACAGAGGGTGGGGTTGACGTGGGGGCGGGGCGATGGGGTTGGCAGAGGGTGGGGTTGATGTGGGGGCGGGGCGATGGGGTTGGCAGAGGGTGGGGTTGACGCGGGGGGCGGGGTTGACGTGGGGGGGGCCCAGATGCTTCACCTGTATGGGGCCCTGAAATTTCTGATGGCGGCCCTGGGAGCATCTACCGCTGTAAAGTCACAGAGGGAAGCGGGGGGGGGGGGGGGGTCCGCGGGCGAACACAGACAAGCTCTATAAAGAATACTGGATAAAGTTCACCAAGACTTAATGTACACTCACCGGCCACTTTATTAGGTACACCATGGTAGTAACGGGTTGGACCCCATTTTGCCTTCAGAACTGCCTCAATTCTTCGTGGCATAGATTCCACAAGGTGTTGCAAAAGATGCTCAATTGGTACCTAAGGGGCCCAAAGAGTGCCAAGAAAATATTCCCCACACCATGACACCACCACCACCAGCCTGAACCGTTGATACAAGGCAGGATGGATCCATGCTTTCATGTTGTTGACACCAAATTCTGACGCTACCATCCGAATGTCGCAGCAGAAATCGAGACTCCTCAGACCAGGCAACGTTTTTCCCAATCTTCTACTGTCCAATTTCGATGAGCTTGGGCAAATTGGAGCCTCAGTTTCCTGTTCTTAGCTGAAAGGAGTGGCACCCGGTGTGGTCTTCTGCTGCTGTAGCCCATCTGCCTCAAAGTTCGCTGTACTGTGCGTTCAGAGATGCTCTTCTGCCTACCTTGGTTGTAACGGGGGGCTATTTGAGTCACTGTTGCCTTTCTATCAGCTCGAACCAGTCTGCCCATTCTCCTTTGACCTCTGGCATCAACAAGGCATTTCCGCCCACAGGACTGCCGCTCCCTGGATTTTTTTTTCTTTTTCGGACCATTCTTGAAAACCTTGAGAGGGTTGTGCGGGGAAAATCCCAGGGGATCAGAAGTTTCGGAAATACTCAAAAACCAGCCTTTGCCCAACCCCCCCAAATGAACGAAAAAAGGCACTAAAATTTCCTTTTTTCCCCCATATTTGATGCTCGGTTTGAACGGGCAGGAGATTGTTTTGCCCCTTGTCTACATGCCTAAATGCATGAGTTGCCCAGGGTATTGGCTGATTAGAAATTAAGTTTTTAAACGGCGGTTTTGGGGACGGGTTTTTGTCCCTTTTTAAATTGGCCGGTGAGTGTAGACATTGCACGAAATAGCTTTATTTTTAAAAAGTTTTCTATTGAAATTTTTCCTGGATTTTTGGGCACCCTTAAATTTATTAGGTCCCAATTTTTTTATTTAACTGCAGGTCTTTTTGTTGGTGCAAAAATTTCCATTTAAATTTTTATCAGTATAATTTCAAAATGGTGTTCTTTTTAAATTTTTGCCCCTTCCACCTTTTTTGGGATTATCCCCCTTGCATTTAAAAATTAGACCCAGCAATTTTTTTTGTCGAAGGTGTTAAGGTCCCCCCAAAAAAACCCTTGTATTACCCCAAAAAAATTTTCGTTTACGTGTTTTTTGACTTTGGGCACTACAGTTTTTGTTCATTGAGGCATTTTGCCCCTAAAATGTAAAATACTGCAATTTTGTAGTCCCCCCAAAGGGAATTGATAGGTCCCAAAAAAATCCCTTTTATTATCCGAATAAATTTACGGGATAGTTTTTTTTTGACTTTGGGAAATCAGCTTTGTTCATTGGGCCCCTTGCATTTTAAAATGTAAATACAGCAATTTTGTATTCCCCACAGGTAAATTGAAAGGTGCCAAAAAATAGCTTGTATTTCCGAATACATTTCAGATACGTTTTTTTTTCACTTTGGCGCAGGCCGCTTTGTTGATGATTATTTGCATTTAAAATTTGAATCCAGCAATTGTGTATTTAACAGGGTAAATTGTTTAGGTCCCAAAAAAATCCCCTTTTTTTAAATCTGAATACATTACAGATACTTTTTTTTTTTCCTTTGGCGACTACGGGTTTTTTCATTGAGGCCCCTTTGCATTAAATGTGAAAAAAAGGGAAATTTTGTGGGTCACCACGGGTTTAAAATTAAAAAGGTCCCAAAAAAATCCCTTTGTATTTTTCCGAATCCCTTCCCGGGATACGTGTTTTTTGCCCGTTGCCGAACAAACAGTTTTGGGGTTCATTGGGGGAAACCTTGCACTTAAATTTGAATCCCAAAATTTTTTGTAGTCACCCCCGGGTAAATTTGATAGGTCCCAAAAAATACCTTTTTTTTTATCCGAAAAAATTTTAAACAGAAAAGTTTTTTTTCACTTTGGCGCGTACAGCTTTTTTCATTGAGGCCCCCTTGAAACTTAAATGGGGAATCCCGAAATTTTTTAGTCCCCCAAAGGGGTAAAAATAAAAAGGTTTCCCAAAAAATACCTTGTATTTTCCAAATACATTACAGTTTCTTGTTTTTTGACTTTGGCGAAAATACATTTTTGTTCTTTGGGGAACCTTGCACTTAAAGTGAATACAAAATTTTTTCCCGTCCCCACGGTAAATTTGAAAGGTCCCCAAAAATCCCTTGTATTATCCAATACATTTCGATCGTTTTTTTGACTTTGGCCACAAACAGCTTTGGTTCATTGAGGTCCTTGCACTTAAATTTTGAATACACCAATGTTTTATTCACCACGGGTTAAAAAAGGTGAAAATATTTTGGAAATTACCCGGGGAATGACATTTCGGGTTCTTTTGGTTTTTTATTTTGGGTTACAGGAAAGCTTTTTTTGGGTTAGATTTACTTTGCAGTTAAGGTAAATTCCCCAGCAATTTTGTTTTGATTTGGGGATTTGAAAATGGGTTTTTGGGATTTTGCCGCCCTTTTAAAAAGAAAAATTTCCCCTAAACCCCTTAAAACCCTTTCAAAATTTTAAAATTTCTGAACTTTGGGGGTTGGGAAATTTTCAGGGGTAATGGGGGTGCAAAGAGGGGGGGAAAGGACAGGGAAAGGTTTGGGGGGTTTAGGGGGGAGAAAAGGTGTTTTCTTTTCCCCAGGGGTGGGGTGACAAACGAAATCCCAGGGGGGGGGGGTGGTTGCAAGGCCCATCGGGCCTGTATCCCCTGGGCAGGGCCTTTTTTGGGAATTCAGTCAAAAACGAAAGCGTCGCCCAAAGGGGGTCCCCCCAGTGGTTTAATGAAACCCTGCATCCAGCAGTTTCCCTCCTCGCCCCTCCCATTTCACGGGCCCCCAAAAAGTCGCATCAGTTCTCGAAAATCCGCCCAAAATAAACCCGCCAAATGTCAACTCTTTTACCCACCACTGGGGGTTTAACCCATTTTTTGAAGCCCTTTTTTGAGACAAAATGGGGTTTGGGGGGTCAGAAGGCAGTCAAAGATAAAAGGGGCCCCAAAGGGGATGTTTTTCTCTGCTCTGACCCCCAGGTACTGTTTGGCCCCATCAGGGGGGGAAAAGGAAAGGGCCGGTAAATTTGGCAAAAAAATCCCGGGGCCCGGGAAGGGGGGGGCCCCAACGTTTGGGTTTTTTCCCTCTTGTTTGGGTAGCCCGCAGCTCCGGGAAAGCAGAATTTTCAGGCGAAAAGGGTTTCCCTGGTTTTTGGGTTTTGTTTGTTTGATAAAGGCATTGCGGTTTTGGCCAAGGTGGTTTTTTCGGCGGGAATTTTTGTTTTTGGGCCGGGCGCTTCATCACTGGACAAGGGGGAAAGGGACGATGGGGTATTTTAGTACGGGTTCCCCCCCTCAAAAGGGGAGGGGGCCCGGGGTTGGCAAAAACCCCCTGATTTTGGGATTCCGCCCAGCCACGGTCAGCGAAAACCCCCGCTTTTTCCATTTATCGCGTTTCAAAAAGGTCCAGGGACCTTTTAAAGCCTGGGCCTTCTTAGAGCAAGCCTTGGATTCACCCAGCGATGTCATTTTTTTTTTTCCGGGCCCTTTTGCCTTTAAACGAAATAAGTAGAGGCAAGAACCTTAGGTGGTTAACCACCCCAAACATGTTATTCACATGCAGCAAAAATTTGCATGAGTTAAAATGGAAGGCCATTTGGGCCCCAAAAGGGCCCCGGGACCGACGCAGGGCCCCCAACCATTTGTCAAAACCCTCTGTTTTTCCGCCCCCTTTTTCCCGCCACCACCCAAGGTTTCCTCAGCTGCCCATGTTCCAGATTTTCATGATCGGGGTTTTCAGCCCCGTTTTAAGCCTCCACTGTCCCCAGATTTAACCAGCCCCCCAGAGACCCATCCTCCCCCTTTTTCCCCTTCCCCCAGTTTGAGGGGACCTGCCCCCGTCCGGGGCCCAAAGTCTAGGCCAGCCTTCTGTTTTTTCCCAAAGGTTTGGGAGCAGAAGAAACACTTTTAACCCAAACCCCCCCAAAACCCAAAACCCTGAATGTCGGCCCATTCCCGGGTTTTTTTGGCCCTTTGGGAAATGTTGCCTTTTTCCGTTGGTGGACCCCGATGGGTTCCGCCACGTCAGGGGCCCTTCCCTTGCCCCCAATCCCAGATGCCGAGCAGGCATTTCTTTCCCCAAAAACCCCGCCCCTGCCCGGGGAAAGCACGTTTTCATCTAAAATTTTCAAGGCTTTTGTTGCATCTGGGCCCGGGGAAAAGCCCATCGCCCCAAACCAAAAAGGGAAATTTAGAAAGAAAGGCCAAGGGGCCGCTTTTATCTCTGTTTTCACCCTACGGGGTTTGAGCTGGGGTGGATGTTTTCCTGGGGATGACCGGGGGGGCCCCCTCGGCTCGGCGCACGCTTTTAAAAACCCGGGGGAGGGTTTTAAAGGGTTTTCTTTCCCCAAAAGGTTTCCTTTTGGGTGGCACACTTGCCCAAAAAAGAAACCGGGGCCCGTTTTTAAAATTTTTAATCTGTTTTGGAGACGTTCCAAAACCCGGGTGGGAGCTGGGGGAAGGGGCCCCTTTCCCGCAAGAAAAACCGGGTTTTGGGGCTGGGGGGAAAGGAATTTTTTTGGGGGCCAGGCAAACGGGGGTTTTTTGTGGGGGTTTTTTAACGGGGAAAAATTTGCGGGGGGCCAACCCTTTTTTAAAAATCGGGTTGGGAGGGGGGCCTTTTCCCGTGCCGGGGGGCAATGTCATAAACCTTTGTCGTCCAGAATTTTTCTAAAGAGTTCCCCGGGTCGGGGACGGGCCTTGCTGAGGGGGGCTCGAATTTTTTTAAGTTTGGGGGGGAAAAAAACTTTTCCGGGGTTTGGCACCCTTGGGCCAAAAGGTTTTTTCCCGGGCCCCCATGTTTTTTGGGGTTGCGGGGGGTTTTTTAAGCCCCGGTTTTCCCCGTAAATTCCTCTCATTGTTTTTTTACTTTTTGGCAACACGGGGAAAAATTCCACCCTCCACATGCCCCAGTGATTGTGGCCCCAGCGAAAAATGCCAAATTACGCATTTCGAAGTGCCAAGGGCCCCTTTTTAAAAACCCCCAAAAAGCGCGGGGGCGGCCCTCGGAGTGTTTGCCATGGGGGAGGGGGGGCTGTGTAAAAGGGTTTTGAAACCATCCTTGCCAGTTTTAAAGAAGCCACCAAAATGGTCGGTGGGGGGATGCCCTTGTCACCCTTGGAGCATTGTGGTGATCTTAGTTTCGGGATGTTTCGATGGACACTCTGAAACAACAGGCCAGCGACGGGAGGAGGGGGAACGGCCCATGGGTTTGCGGACACGGGGCCTTTCTCTCCCCTCGAAACCACAAAGGGCCCCCAGTTTTTCAAAAATTTTTCGGTCTTCATTAGGGGGGTGGTTCGGGGTCCGGGGAGTGCAAAGGGAGCGCATTAGTTCAAAGGTGCATCCTTTTAGGAAATCAGGGCTGTGTTGAAGCTTTTGCCAAAAGGAAGTGGAGGGGGGAAAGGTTTTTTTTAGGGCACCGGGCGTTAGACGTTCCCCGCCTTGGAAAGGGGGGTTTTGGCGGAAATTTTTTTTTGGGGGGAGGAGGAAGATGAGGAAGATCAGTTTGCTAGTTCCCCCGACCGAGGGCTTGGGAAAATTAAAGGTCCAAACCTCACATTGAGGGGCTTGGGATGCTCCCAAATTTTCCCTTTCCCCCATGTCCTCGGCTTAAGGCCATCAAAATGAACCAAAAATTTTGGGTGGCCTCCTCCCCGGGATCCCCCGGGACCCCAAAAAAAAATCAGCACTTTCCTTCCACCCACCCAAAAAAGAGAGTGAAAAAACAGGGAAATGGAGACCCCCTTTCTGATTTATCAAAATGGAGACCTGTTGGGTTCTGATTCACTTTTTCAAATGTCACGGTTTTGGGAAAAATCAGCGGAGTGACAGCTGTAGGGGCCCCAAACCCGCCGTTGCGGGGAGCAGGGGCAGCAGGAAGGGGGCAGAAGCCTAAAGGGTGGGCCTTGGCAATGTTATTTACCCCCTCACCAAGCATGCCCAAAGCAGGGACACATACAAACACAAGGGACCCCGCTTTTTAAAATCATGGTGGGCCCCTATTGCGTCTAACACCGATGTTTTTGATGTGTTCCGGACCCAATTTGACTTTGGGTATCCAAAAAAGGATTGGGAAAGGCCCGAGCTCGTCGGCCCCACCTTTGAGGTGTTTTTCCTAGCAGCCAGCGTCATTTCTGAGGGACCTTCAGAAAAGTGGAGGGTTTTACGAAAAAACGCATCCGGCTTTCCACAGAAATGTGGATCGTTTGACTTTCATCAAGATGAATCAGGCCCTGGATCTTGATGATGTTGTGGCCCCCAAATTGCCGAGGTCACCCCATTAGTTGCGGTTACTTACATTCCTCTTTTTAAACAGAAAAAGGTCCCCTTTTAAAAAATTTTTTTTTTTAAAAATTTATTTATTTCTTACTGCAATTTTTTTTCTCTTTTCCCAAACCCGTTTTATTTGTGTTGGTTTTGCTTTTGGGAGGCTTAAAAAAACAGCAAGGTTTCATGAAACACTGTTTTTCCATTTATCACTTTATCTTAAAAAGTTTTTGCATTGTTTAATGGTTTTGGGTCATGTTGCTGTGAAAATACAGCTATTTAATTATTTGGTTTTTTTGAAACAGAAAAGTGGGGTTCTAAATGGCATTTCTCCATACAATTTTTTTAAAAATGGCTGGGAAGTCATATTTATAAAATTTTGGGGTTTTTTGCTGTTTTGAAAACAGCAATTTAACATGGTCCTTTTGGGAACAGAAATTTGGGTTTTTTTAAATGGCATTTCTCCCTCACAATTTTTTTAAAAATGGCGGGGGAAATATATTTATAATTTTTTTGGGGGCATGTTGCTGGGGGGTTTCAGCAATAATCATGGGCCTTTGGAAAAGAAAAAGTGGGTTCTAAAATGGCATTTTTTCCCTCACAATTTTTAAAAGTAGCTGGAAGTTTTATTTTTATAATTTTTTTTTGGGGATGCTGCTTTGAAATTTCAGAATACTACGGGCTTTTATAAAAAATTTTTTTTCGAACAGACATTTGTTCTTCACAAAATTTTCCAAAATGGCTCAAAGGGGGGGCTTTGAATTTTTGGGGCCCTTTTGCTTTTAAATGCAGGTATAATACAGGTCCTATTAAAAAAAAGTTTGGGCTCTAACCCGACATTTGTTTTTTCACAATTGGGCCAAAAAGGTTTTAAGGGGCATATTTGTTTTTTGGGGGGATTTGCTGTGACATGCAAACTATACTTCAGGTCCTATTATAAAAAAAAGTTGTTTCTAACAGGAAATTTTTTCTTCACAGTTTTTTCAAAAGTGGTCAAGGTATTTTTTGAAATTTTTTTTGGGGGGGATTTTGCTTTTGCATGCAGTATTAAAACAGGTCCTTTTTATAAAAAAAAAGTTGTTTTTTTAAAAGACATTTGTTCCCCACAAATTTTTAAGAGTGGGTTTGGGGTGAAAGGTTGGGTGTCAAGAACAGGAATAGGGGTAGGACCTGTTTTTAAAGGACACTTTTTTAAAAAGGCTTGTTTTTTCAAAGATCTTTAACGAAACTATCAAACCCCGTATTGAGACAACCCATTTAATCAATTAAAAAAAAGAAGGGAAAAAAAAGACATTTTTTGGGGGTTCCATCCTTTTTTTAAAAAATGTGTTTTCTAAAATTAAACTACAAAAAAATTGCATGTACAAAATAGGGGTAAAAAAATTCCTCAAAATTTTAAAAGGGAGGTAAGGAAAATTTGACCAGTGTAGGTTATTCAGGGATATGGAGTTTGGGCACGGACAGAGAACAAAGTAAGAGAAAATTTTCCCTCAGCACATTGAGTAAAATGGGGAAAAAGAATCCCAAGAAAAGGGCCCCTGGGTGGAAACAGGCGTTAACCCCCAGTTTTTCCCAAGTGAAGTAATTGGCCGCACTTTATAAAGGAGGGGCAAGCGCACCAGGACAGGGACAAATGCCCAGTGAAACTAAAATGGGGGTTTGAAAACTCCTTTTTCCGCACTTTTTAATTGGGGTCATGCAGGTTTGGGGTTCATTTGTGGTAGGACGGGGATGTCAATGTCCAGTGAAACTAAAATGGGGGGTTGAAAAGATTCCTTTTCCCGCACTTTTTTTTTCTGGGGTCTGCGGGTTTGGGGCCATGCTGGGGCCCCGGACAGGGATATTTAATGCCCAGTTCAATAAAATGGGGTTGAAGATTCCTTTTTCCCCGCACTTTTTAATCTGGGGTCATGCGGGTTTTGGGGGGGGCCTTGCCGCGTTCCGGGAAAAGGGGATTTCAATGTCCAGTTCAAGTAAAATGATGGTTAAATCATCTGCCTTCTGGCACTTTTTAATTTTGTGGGTGATGCGGGTTTTAAAAGGGTTATGCTGTGGTACAAGCGGGGATAGTAAATGGTCTGTGATTTTTTTTTCTGTGGCTTTTAAAAACCTAATTTTTTTGTAAGATGTAGCCGTATCCATTTGACTGTTGTGGTTTTTAATTCCCACTTCTCCAGCCCTTTTTGGGGTGTAAGTTTAAAGGGGAAGTTGTTGCTCTCCCAAATGCCCCTTTAATGGTCATCAAATCAAATCACCATAAAACCCATCGACTATATTTGTCGAGGGATGGTTGTTTTAATGCCCATCAACCGAGGGCCGATGGGCCACGTAATCGCTCAAACATACTGTTGTTCTTCTTTAAAACCATTCCCATTCGGCATGTTTTAGGGTCCCAGTCCAAGTCGAATTTTTATTTTTTTTGTGTATGGCTTCTCACATTCTGCCCTGACATTTTGTTGTATCCTAATGTTTTATTCTGTTTATCCTATGATAACTGTCACTGTAAATGTCTATTAGCTGCTCATCTGTCTGTTTTTATTTGATTCTAATGCATGTTAATGGAAGAATTGGATATATTTAAACCTTGCTGACCAGCTTCTAAAACACTCCAATGTCCAACATGCATGTAAAGCTCATTTATCTCTTCACTGACTCTTAAGAGTTGGAGCACACGGTGCCGAGAGAGCTGCACTCCCGTATGGCCACTAATGGTTCCACCAAATACCGGCAAACTTGAGCAGCAATTGGAGGAGTGGTCTTAGCCACATGTGAGTGGCTACTCATGTGACCCCCACCGTTTTGTTTAACAGTGTGTCTGCATTTCAGGAAGCACATTGATGAACAAGTTGAACTTCAATAACAAAAGCTGCTTTATAATGTGATGACTATAATTTCATATTAAAATCAATTATGTTTAAGTTGCTCATTCTGTGTAAAAGATTTGCTTTCCAGCATTTACTAATTGAAAATTAAGCCTGGATGATTGTAAGTTAGGTCTAGCTTAGTAGTCTTTATGTAGGGGTAAGGCTCGGACTGGCCCATAGGGGAAAAGAGGAAATCCAACTGCATTGGTGTGCCCTAAAATTTAAGTAGTACACTAGTAGGGGTCTATTCTTTTTGATGTGGAAATGGTACAATCAGATTGGCAATGAGATCACATATGGCCAGTGAAGGGAAATAAGCTTTTCAGTTGTAACTAAGAGCCCTATGATAAAAGGTGGCACAAAGCTATACAGCCTTCATTGGAGTCCAAGTCTATAGAGATATTTACCTCTAGGAGCAATGGTTTATGTGGAAAATATCTCTTTACTCAGCGTTGTAATCAGAAGCTCCTGGGACCTATTGCAAAAAAGTGAAATGGGGGCCCCCCAGCCGGCATGTGTAATTTACAATACTAAAGCCTTACTATATAGTGGAAAGGCTTTTGGGTCCCCTCAGGCCTGGTAGTGACTGCTATGTCTGCACCATCTATATCTACACTGCTCCTCATCCTTACAATGAAACATTTTATAATGCTTCGGTCTGATTTGTATGGAATATAATAGAAAATGCTTCCATTTGCCTCTGTTTAAAATTAGATGCATACCAAGAAGAATACTGAAGCACTGCTGTAAAAGTCCCAGCTCAATAAAAAAAAGAGCCATAACACAGCCATACGCATGACCTCTGATTGTAGGCCTAAAATCCGATGTGAGTGATGTTAAAACCCTAGCACTGACAACTTTTGTATCCACAGAAAAGGAATAGAAGTCTTGTGATTTCATTGGGGATTTCTTTACTTGTAAATGCAACAATTTGCAAGGAGAATCAGCTGGATGAATTTCTGACAGAATCTCACTTGAGGTTATAACTAATCAAAAGAACGGCAGCACAAATTTAATCAAACAATGGATCTCTATTCATGCATTCAATATTTTGGCTCCTAGCTGAAGCTTGATAAACACTCCAGTTAGAAGCCAAAGCTTTGCATGAGCAAATAAATGTCCATTCTTTGAATATGGTTAACTATTGCTAGTGTCCTATTTAATTCATTCTTCTATAGCGGACTCGTTTAAAATGAAAAAAGACAAAGCCAGAGACACACCGGCCCCGAATGGATGTATGTACCTGCAACTTTAAAGGGGTATTCTCAGCTCATTGGTGGCTGGGAATTTCCTATTGAAATGAATGGGGGTCCTGAGTACAGCCGGGGAGTACTAATGTGTATTGCAGTTTTTCATTTTCACTGTCCTAGAAATTCCTCCAATGCCCAAAAAAACCCCTACGAGATCGTTTTTAACCAGAATCTTGTTGGACAGTGTCATTGCGTTTCACAATCCATCCATTAAAATGTCCCTGAACCAGGCTCAGTTAGAAATAGGCTACCAGAGCTGAAATGTCGTTGCTACCTGCCCACAGAATTTACAAATTTGGGGGGGTGAAATGGGTGTGAAAAACTGAAAACAGCTAGATTTGGCAACCCCCTTAAGAGTGAATATACTTATCCTCTTTTCATTCATGACAGATTAGAATTATGCTGCTTCCATGCTGTACACGTTTAATGAGTTTAGTATTTTCACTGTTTTATTTTTCTGTTGTATATCTGAGTAGAATTTAGTAGTCAATAATTTTTAAATTTTCTTTGTGATAATTTTTTTGTTTGTTACGAAAACACAGAAAAATTGATTGAAATAGCATAGAAATTTTCATTGAAAGGGTGATGCAGGCTTGCATTGATTTTTTTTTAAAATTTTTTTTTTTTTTTGGGGGTTTGTTGTTGGGGGTTGAACAAGTCTACATAATTGTTGTAGCCATTTTTGTCTTTTTTTTTGGTTTGTTTATTGTTTTTTTTTGGGACTGTTTTTTAAAAGTTGCCTATTGTGTTTAGTGGGGTGCCTTTTTTTTTTTGTACTCGGGGGTGGAAAATTTACACAAAATTGTGGATAACTTTTTTTAAAAAGAAAAGGGGAAAGACAAAGTAGGGTTAATACAGGGGTTAGATTGCTGTCAGTCAAAAGATTAGCCCAGACTCCTTCATGCATGTAAGGAAATTTTTTTTTTAGGGGTGAAAAATAAATACCGGGAACTGTTAAACCTTTCCCCTAGGGGAAATCTTGTAAATGTCAAAACTTTTTTTTTTTTTTAAATTTCCCCAATTTTTGGGCAGTGATTTTGTTTTTGCCTAACCAAAAAATTTTTATTTACTTGTTTTTTTGGGAAACGAGGTCCCTTCATCAGGTTAGTTTACAAGTGAATGACTTCGATAAAGGGATCTCCATACTCTGAAAGCTGCTTGGTAAATAGAATTTTTCTGGTTAGCTTTTAAATGTATCACTCCTATAATAGTTATGTCTTTTTGACATGGAAAGGATTTAAAATTGTGTTCCTGTCATAGATTTTGATGGCGTATAAATGGGGTCCCAAAAACCCGGGGAAAACTGCGCCTTTTCTCAGGAACAAGGGCCCCCCTGGCAGTGATGGCTCCGAAAAGAGAGTCGCTTGTGCAAAAATCCCCTTTTCTGTTCGGTGAGGGGATTAGGTACAGAACCTTTACTCAAAATTCCTGTAGAACAGAATGGAGAGTCAAGTGCAAGGAAAGACTCTCAATTTGCCCGACACTCTGGGGCCATTTTTCCCCCAAAAAGGAAAAGCCGAGCCCCAAAAAAAGTGGGTTTTGATGGCATATCCTATTGTTAGGGACTTTTATTTTAGGAAGGGAAATCACCCCCTTAACATCACATGGATTTTTCTCGCTAACACAGTAATGCAATATAGTTTTTTTTTATACATCAGGGGGGGAAAAAACAAAGATTTAAAATTAAAAAAACTGTCCAAAACTTGTTTTTTCTTATATTAGTGGCTACATGACAGATATCAGATTATCAGCAAATTCATTGATAAATGAAAAAAGTTTGGGAAAAAGGTTTACAATTTAAATTTTAGAAAGATCAAAAAAAAGGCCCAATATCATTGGCTCCCCCAAAGCGGGGCCCAAAACCCGGTCTTTTGACCTTGGTGTATACATATGAAAAAAATTGTGCTTTATTGTAACCATCAGCATTAAAATTGAAAAGTCCCCTTTTAGAGAGAAGAAAAGTTTATTTTATATTAAAAAAAAAAAAAGGTCACTTCGGTGCTTCCCCCAATAACAAGTGCTTTTTTGAAAGTGCAAATTTCCCCCCTTTAAAATTCTAAAGGACGTGGTTTCTCAATTTGGTTAGGAAAATGACCCTCGGAATGGGCCCCAGTCAGCGCCCCTACAAATCAAAGCAACCCAAAAACACGAAATTCCCAAGGGGGAACCCTTCCAACAATTTTATTAAAAAATATTGCTCCCAGGACAGCAAAAATTTGTAGCTATAACCCCATGTGTTTCGGCCCTGAAAAAGGCCCTTGTTACGGGCATTTTCTCTATATTAACCCAAAAACATTTATAAAATTTTTTAAAAAATTTAAATTGGGCAAGAAGAGCCTGCTTTAAGGGGAGACTTCCTGAAGGAAAAGGGGAAATTTTTGATAAAGGCTATTGGCACGAGGGTTTTCCCCCCCACCCTTTTGGGGGAACAGGTCTTTGAGAAGGTTAGGGGTTTATGACGAAAAGCTTTGATAAATCAACATGATAAAAAGGATTATCGCGGGAATTTTCCGTGTTTGGACTATTTTTATTACCCCCAAAATGGAAAAGGGAAAAAGAAGAATCATTTCCCCTGTAAAGCTGTTTAAAGGTTTTCCCCCCCCCCTTTTTTTAGAAACAAGTCGGGGGTGCGGGGTTGACTAAAAAACATCCCTTTGATGAAGCTTGGGGGGGGAAAGGCTTTCCAGTTTTTTTGAAAGGGGGAACAATGGTCCCGGGACTTATTTTTTTTTTCGGGGCCCCCATGGGTTAAACCATCTGCATCCCCTTAACCATTTTTCCTTAAATTGTGTGTTTTTACTTTTAAAAAATTCCCCTTTTGGGGCCCAGATGGAAACCTAATGATTGCCTTTTTATTAATTTTTAAAATTGGGTTAATAAAAAGTTTTTTGCCTTTCATACAGTACACAAAACCTTTATTATGATATTATGTTCTTGAACAAAATTGTCAAACTTTTTGTCATTTTTAATCCCCAAAACTCTACAACACTTAATGTCTTTAAAGCTCTAACTAAGCGGGAAACCCCTTTTCTTCTTTTACCCAAAACAGAAATGGAAAAATTTATCCATAAGTTTTTTTTTAAAAAAAACTTTAACATACTGATAAAAAACAATAATTTCTTCTCAGTTTTCTCTTCTCCTGAGGGTTTACATTGTCTTTTGGAAACCCAAATTTTTAAAAAATAATTAAAACCATCCATCTTTTAAAATTTTTTTATTTTGCCTTCCTTAGCCTTTTTGGCAATAAATGAAAACAAATTGTTGGCTTCAAAAGATATTTTTTAAAATAACTAATAAAAACTTTTTTCTTTTTTGGGATTTAGCATTTCTGAAAATTCATGTTGATGGATTTTCAGTAGGGATAACCTTTTAATATGTTTTTTGAAAAGGGCCCCAAATTTTTTTTGGCCCCACCAATCAGAAAATTTAAATAGGCCATAGTACATGCTGGACATTCATACATGTTACTCTGCTTGGTATTTTATTTCAGCCTCATTTACTTTGTGATTTGTCTGGCCTAAATGAATAGCTTTATATTCATAACTTGTTGCTGGTTCATTTTCCATGTTTGATAAAAAATTTTTGGGCCCGAAAAAAAAAAAAAAAGTTTAAAATTGTTTTCTTTGGAAACCCAAAGGAAAGTGCAGAAAAAATTTTTAATGGAAGGTTAAACAGCAAGGGCCTAAATTATGGGCCCAAGGGTACCCCAAAATCATAGGGTGTTATATACATTTAGCCAACTTTGTATCCAGTTACAAATGACTCCTTCCAGAGCAGTGAACTTTAACTTTTTTAAAATTTAAGTATGTGAGATACAGTATCATATGCCTTAAAATGTGTTATATGCATACCGGGTTTTTGTTTATCTTTTATTTTTTTTCCCTTAATGTTTTTAAAAAATTTAGGAAATGTATTTAACAAGATATCTCTATTTCATAAACCAATTACTGGTCTAGAATTGACAAGCAGTGTCCATGAACTCTTTTTAAAAATGGGGATAATTGTTTGAGTTTCCTAAAAAAAAATCCCTAAAAATCAGAAATAATGTTTTGGCAATGACTATTCAGAGAAATTAGGTGAAGCAGATGATCAACTCCAGGGACCTTAAAGGGGATGAATAGGTTTTTTTCTTTTAAACTAATATTGGAATAGGGCTGCTGTAATAAAAAAAACAATAACTAAATAAATTACCTCTCTACTTAACTCTGTTCCAGCAATGAATATGCTGGACACCTGCCTTTGGGTTTTTTCCATCTTTTCTCCCCCGTTTTAGGCAGTCTTTTTTGAACATGGGGAGCCCTTGGGCTGGTCCAAACAGGCAGTCGCATTTCCGATGTCGCATATGGAAAATTTAGCGCTTTCGAAAAAGTTGGGTTAAAGGAAAAAGGGAGCTTGCGTAAATCAGTGGCTGCAGCCGACTGTTCGGAGTAGGAAGTAAATAGATGAAGGCAGACAGCGTTATCACTGAAACGCAGCTGAGTAGGAAGGTAAGTATGGGTTAATTACAACAGTACTATCCCAATTTTAGTTTTAAAAAAGCTGGACAACCCCTTCAAATACCATTTTAAAAAGCAAGCTACACACGACCAAACAGTACTTCACAGTGAAGAGTTCTGTCAAATGATTCCATATTGCAAAATGCATGTGGAAGTGTATGGTTCCCGGAAAATATTTTGGGATTAGTTTTTTAAAAAGTTTTTTTCAAGGGAAGCTATTTCATTCCCGGATGTTCCTGGATTTAGGGGATTTAGGGTTACATCATTTATGTAACATAGGTGTGCAAGACCCAACTTTTTTCCTTCACTAAAAAAGGTTTCCTTTTGCGTTGTAAAAAATGTCCCGATGAAAAATAGATAGATAGATAGATAGTTTGTTTGATTTTTAAGGGGTTGTTTTCAGTTTGTGGAGAGAATAGATTGATTTAAAAAAATAGTTAGTTTTCTTGATATTTTTAGCCCGATTGTTTTTGGGTTTTTGGAAATTTAAAGCTGGAAAAAATGTTTTAATACATGTAAAAGGACAGGGGTAAAAAAACTGCCCTTTTGGAAACCAAATATGGCAGAATCCAAAATTATACATTAAACAGAATATGGTGGATTATTAAACATCACTGCTTTCTAAAAGAAACATAATCTCCCTTGTTGATGTTGTGTCTAGTAATGCTGCTAGATTCTAATACCTGAACTGTAATACCACACACAACCTGCGGACAGGTGTGACACTGTTTTTGGAAGAAAGCAACCATGTTTGTGAAATCCTTTAATTAATCTTATGCACTTTTACAATTGGCACCCATAATTATCCTCTGCATATAGCTTAAAAATGTGATTTATTGTCTCATTGCATTATCCGGCCCGTTTATATGCTACACTATACTAGTAGGCTGAAACCAATTTGTGTATTGCTGCTCCATAGTTTTTACATGTCATTTCTAATTAAACTCTGAAATCTACTCTTCTGCCAAAAGAAAAACAGTTGGAGCATGAAATTCTAAGCCCCTAGCCCTTTCCATATCTACAGGTATATGTTATCCTCCATATGTCATTTAGTATTTAGCTGTCTAAGTCACTGATGAACTGGCTTCCTTCGAATAGTAATTGTCATTAGAATACATTTTACTTGACACGTGTGTAAGACTGGAATGTGCACATTCCTAGGATTCATCCTAGTTAGTTACAGATGTAGCCTCATTCACCTTTACTGGAACTGCGTGAAAATGAAAAGGCAGCTGCTTTCTCTACCGCCCACTTCTGCTGACTTCCATGTCCCTGAAGGGATCCTCTTGAGCAGGGGGAAAAGGGATAGGCTGCCATTTTAGGTGCTATGCTAATGTAATTCACATGTGTCCACTATTCAAAACTAACACAAACATTATTCAGTCACATGCTGGGTGGTTTCAAATGCAGCAGTGTTGTCCTAAGGAACCAAGAACAGACACGCACACTTAAGATTTCTGTGAAAGACTCAAAACCTTACGTTGCTTCTGCAATAAGCTATTTTTGATAGGTAAACATTGGCTAAGCTTGTAAATTTGGAATAATTTCTGCGATTACACTTAAACTCCACTAAATCCTAGGCAGTGTACAGCACTGTGAGATACAAGACTACCAAAGACCACCTGCAGACCCTAGTAGATTGACATTTAACATTTCTGAGCAGCTTCTTTTCTTTGGTCCTTTTCCCAGTTGCTTTGAAGTTACAAAACTAACAATATGTATTTACAAGTCAGTCTCCTATAGGAAGGTTAAATGTTTTTTACTAGCTTTAGGTTTTATGGGAGTGTATGTTGATAGCCATCCATATGTGATCAGTGGGGGTCAATCTTTATCTCTGGACAATGACTCATCTGTGCATGCAGCTGTTCGAGGAATTGCAGCTCATTCATTCTAAGGATAAACTATCAAAGTATGCTCCTGGAAAACCCCTTTAGCTGAAGCTACATGGTCAGATGTGTCAACAACAAAGACTGACTGTGAGACTTCAGCCAATGTCATGGAAAGTTAAAAAATTACCATTGGGACAGAAGTAGATAGGTCCATGTCCAGAAGAGACTACAATCTTGTTGGCCTCATCATCAAGTAAGTCAGAAATACTATGCTACATGAACCCTACTTTAGGTTGGTTCTTTATGTATTGATAATTTGAATAAATGAAGTGGTATTCCCAATGCCTGGAACCTTGGGGAAGGATTCATTTTTAGGTTTAAAACTATCAAAACACTTACCAAGCCTAATTTGTCAACAGACAGTCCCTGAGCTACAAACATCTGACCACATATGATTTGTTTTTAAGAATGGAGGCTGTTGTTGGAGGTGAATCAGAGCGCGACTTGACAATCACACCTACTTACTTTAGCCCCGAACACCTTGGCTCTCCCATGCTCCTTTAGCAGCATTGCATGCTATAAACTTCTGCTGCTTGCACATGTGCAACCAGACTCTATACATCTATATGTGACCGAAAGATGGTCAACCCAGACCCTAAAGTCGTACATATATTTGGACTTACAACATTGCCAAATGCAGTTTCTCACTTGATTCTTGCACTTGGAGATTTACTATACCTGTTCGTCTATATGACTGCTGTAAATAAATGATTTACATTTACATGAATGAATGAAAGACGAGATGTGCAATAAATTTACTGAAGCCTTATATGGGGACGAAAAAAACTCTCACTGAGTTCCCACAGACTCACATAACCAAGGTGTGCGGCACCAATATTATTTTCTTGAGGGACAGAGAATGAAGTGAAATCTTCAGAACAGGAAACAGACAGCAAAACTAATGTTACAGAGGTGTTAACTCTTCTCTACCCAAAACCTGTTCTACCTTACATACAAATTCAACTTAAGAACAAACCTGTAGAGTCTATCTTGTCCGTAATCTGGGGACTGCCTGTATTATACCTATAATATAGCAAGCTTTGTAACATCTGGAAAGATTGAATTCATATTAGTTCCTAGTAGATAAGTACTGTAGTATGCCTAAATCCCTAACTGTATACGAGTTTCTAAAGAGTATTATAGCTATACACAGCTTACTAAATGAAACAAAACCTTTGATATCAACTTGCATTAACAAAAACAAATTTCACATAAATGACTTTGTATTTAGGAAAAAGCTATTTTCACACATTTTTGCATTGGTAGGGAATGTAGCCTTCATAAGTGGGGTAAACATTTCATATCTTGTGATCTTTCTTGTTTTTCGTAGATACAAATATAGGCCAGCCTGCCAAAGATTTTATGTGCATGTTATAGTGCAAGACATCATAACAGACCTAAATCCATAAAACATTCTGACTATAAGGTAGACAGCCTCTGCAACTCATCATTTCACACTTTATGTATGTATTGGGTAATTATGTTCTTAATTACATTTTTTCAAGCTTTATAGATGTTGACTAATCAAAACCATAACTCTGAAGATAATGTGCGTAAAATTTTTGTGTTATTTTTTTGTAGCTAGGGTAATATTTTGTTAAACAGCTCATTGTACTGATATATAGTGATGTGTTGGCTAATGCCTTAAATAAACCCCACTATAACTACAGTATGTGAATATGCACATATGTCTGTTTACCAGTAACTTTAGTCAACAAATTCTCTTTTCTTTGAGGTAGGAAACCATGCCACTTGGGTAAAAAGGAATCCCAATGATCTACATACTTTAAAATAAGAGTAACATAAGCTATGGGTAGATAAATCAGTGTAATTTTTCTAAAACAGTAGTAGTAATTTTTCCCTATGTATGCAGTTTTTAGTCCTGTGAGTCATTCGATCAGGATGCCCTGCTCTCTGTCTGTCAGTCTTCTAGTTTTTATTTTGTCTCTAGTGTAGAATAAACGCAATACACTGTGAACCAATATGCTGACATAATGGTTTCTGTCTGAATTTTCAAATTTCTGGATAAACAAGTGAAAACTATGCGAGCGGGGATACTTTATGAGCTAAGTTAATAATCTGATAGAAAATGTGACAAAAATCGAGTATAGATATCAAAATTAATGATTCATATATCGTTAACAGGCTAGGTATAGGGATAATCAGAATACCCACACAGATATGAAAGACATCTGTGTAAGGCTATGTTCACATGGCGTTTTTGCAGGGTGTGTTTTGGGGTATAACTGCGCTGCAATGCACCCAAAATATGGCCCACAAAAAGGGTAAAATCATAACACTCAATGAGTGCTATAATTTTCAGACGTATTTCCCGACATGACAATTCTTTCCGGCCGGGGACAGGCAGGGTGGTGGGGCCAGCCCAGAGTATGCACTGGCCGGCGTGTAGTTCTAAGCAGCCGAAGTGGGCTTATTTGAATATTTAACATCAAATTTCTTTCTCTCTAAAAGAGAGTATGCACTTGCATGTATTTAAACCCTGATGTATTCCAGTGTGCACAGTACGCGCCGCTATACGCCGGGAAAAGCCCGTGTAAACATGCCCTTTGGGTTACCAACACTTTATAAATCTCAATAATGAACAAACAATGAAAATGGAGGAAAAGTGAGCCAAAACCACTGAGAAAGCTAACGTGTAACATGTGTAGGAATTTAAATTGTGAAATTTTGGAGGTTCAACCATGGGTATGACTATTTGATTTACCTTTGCCTGTACTTGTAGATTTTATATTCTCCCTTACTAAGGGAATTCTCTGTGGTGGGATGTGCCCTATTTACTGCTCATGAATAATGCAGGGGAATTGTAATATGAAATGATATGTAATATGTTGCCATCTTTACCACATTTTGGCCTTTTGTCTAGGCAAGTCTAGTTTTAACATGTAAGTTTTAATAGTATATGTAATAAAGATTTACTTAAACTCTTGATTGGTTTTGGCTCACTATTCCTCCTTTTCCGTTGTTTGCTTATTATTTAAAAATGGAGTGTATAGCATATACACTTTTTTTTTATCTGCCTTAAAAGGGTTGTCTCACCATGCCTTCTCTTCAGAGCAAGTTTCAGGCTCACACTTCCTGTACAGGCTGTGGGTGGGTCTATAGCATTGATTGACATATCAGCTCTACTATTCCTCGCTGAGTCTGTTACAGTGACATGAGTGTAGGACATTTGTAAACTGTAGTGCAGTAGACTACAAAGCTCTTAAGAGTTAAAGTTTGTCAGTAACATAAATAAACAAGCTTTCGATATGGAGATAGCATTCAGCAGGAAGTTATGTCACCATGGTCGTACAGGGCAGCTAGAGCAATGAGGGCAGAGACAGATGGACGGTAACTTAGGCAAGCTTCTCTAGATTTGAAATAAAGCAAAATCAGAATAGAAATGTATTTGGTAAGTCTTTATTTACCTTTGCCTACATGTTTAAAGCTAATGATTTTGGTGAGAAAACCCTTTTCACCTTCAAAAAATGTATCTTAAAAAGTGGGGTGGAGAAGGGTAACAAAATGCACATATTCCCACTGTATGTACAATATGTCATTTACTGTATGCAGTAGATGTTAGACCTATGTCTACCATGTACATGCTAGATAAACATATGATGGCACAAGCTTATTACTCCTCCTGCCATTAATTATCACTAGCCATTTATTTTTAAGTTGGGTTCAAACATTCTGCTTTTTAGATGCAGTTTTTGAAGCCAAAACCAAGAATGGATTTGAAAAAAGAAGTCTCAGTATTTTTTAATATGTGTCCTCCAATTATGATCCATGGTTTTGGCTTAAAAAACTGTATCTAAAATGCTGAATGTGTGAATCCACTCTAAAGGTAAATTGAGGAGCAGTAGATTTTAACCTCTACAAATCTAGTGCTGGATTTCTCCACAAAACTGTGACCAATTCAAAGCAAAATCGCTGTTGGCCAGCATGTACTTTCAACAGCAGGTGTACTTCAGCGCGCACAGGTACACAGTGTGAAGTCAGCCTAAGAGGAGCTACTGAAGCATTTGTAAAGAATAGAGAGTGAGAAGTTCCTAGTTCAAGAGTCCTTGTTACTTTGATTAAAACATCATAGAGAACTGTCAGCCTGCAACTGTTGTGTCGGACTGGGATGCCTAGGGCCAACAGATGAAGTTGACTCTAGGGGCCCACCAGTTTAGCTTTTTCTGGGCCCACCGGTGGAGTTTTTTTTTTAGGGGCCACTCCTACAGCTATTGTAAATGACTGTACATGCCTCTTATACTCTCTCTCTTGCTTTTTGCCTCTTTTTCTCTGCTTTCTTGCCTCTTCTGAGGATGTATGTGCAGTTAAAAAACAAGTCCAGGTCTACCATGCTTAGGGGCCCACCGGGGGTTTCCCCTATTCCCCTGTGGGCCAGTCCGAGCCTGGTTGTAACCAACGTTTGTGCTTCCCTACCACACCACACTTTTTGAACATAAGTGCCTCTTGTGAGTAAAGCATTCCTGTGTGTTTCTTCTCCTCCAGATAGTTGGAAACCACTAGACCCCATGCCTTACAATCACAAGTCAATATGGGTTACTGCTCTGTACACCTGGGGTTAAGAACACCACAGTAGTTTGACTCCTCTTTAAAGTAACTAAACAAATGGTAGGTTGTTCATGCACAAGCAGTAAAAGACACCAACTGGGGAAGATCTTTTCTGTCCTCTGTATTATTCTGTCTACACTTTTTAATAAAAAGCTATCAGTTTTAAATATGAAACAGGAGCTGTTTTGAAAGTTTTCAGCTGGAAATGCACGTGCACATCTTGGTGCAGCCTTTTTGGTTGTTTTAGATGCATTTTCAGCTAAAGCCAAAAGTGGATTCAGTATGAAGGAGAAATTTTATTTAATCATTTATATTCTCCATTTCCTTCGAGTCTACTTCAGGCTTGAATAAAAAAAAAAAAAAAAAAAAGCAGTAGCAGTTTTCCATGAAGCACTGTAGTTTTACACACTGTCTTTAAGAGAAACTTAGTATGTTTTGTTTCAATTTCCATGGTATTTTTGATTCATCTGCTTCCACTAATAACTTCTTAAAACATCTGAATAAAAACGATATTTTTTTAAAAAAAAGTAAAAACATAAAATAGACTGGATGTGCAAACAGCTGTTTTGGGATGTTTTGCGCCTTATCAGTGCAGAGTACAGTACTGCTTGGCTGAATACTCTAGTTTGCTCTCACAAGGTGGTCATGGAGGAGGGGGGGGGAGAAAAGACAGCTGTTTGTAGACTCCTAGCCCTTTTATCCTAAGTGTATTTGGTTATTTGCATGCAAGAATAACTACCATGAAAAACTATGTGCGACATGTATGAAAACTGACGCCGACTAACCAGTTCTTAATTACTTTAGATGAGCGTAGAATGCGACAGTATGTATGAACCTGTTGTGCAGCGGTTCATAAATGTGCCACATTGTAAGTGGTGTGCAGCATTAATGTGACGCATTTAAGTGGCACAAGTCATGTGCCGCAAATGTGTATAGACTGGACTGAATTCCTGACTGACAACTGGGGCTATGATAAACAAATTTATTGCCAGTAGGCAAAAAATACCAATTCTTTCCCAAATAACATGGCTAAAGAGATAGAAACTAACTTCTGTTCATTACTAAACTACATCAAATTAAATAATATAAAATATAATCAAATTAAATAATATATAATTAATATAAAATGATATAAGATAAAGTAAATCTAAAATTATGCAATATAAAATTAAGATACAATTATACAATCTAAAATGTATTTAAAATTATGTAATATTAAATTATCAAACCAATACAGCATATATGATAACTCCTGTTCTCAATCAGGTAGTTATGGAGTTATCGTATCCTATCACAGCAGTCAAGAAAAAAAATAAGAGGTATTAGCCCGTGTTCACACGGCTTATTCAAGCCGTAATTGCGAGCCGGATTGCACTCGCAATTCCGGCTTGAATAAGGGGCGGGGGCGCGGCCCGCCGGCCCCATAGACTTGCATTATCCACGGCGCGTATTGCGCCTGGATAATGTGCATCAGTTTCTCCCCGCCCGGCGGCTTCGCTGAGCTGGGAGGAGCAACGGAATCCACTGTTCTCTATGAGAACGGTGGATTACCGTAATTACTGCGACGGATTGGCGCCGTACTGCAGCGCAAATCCGCCGCGCTGTACGGCGCCAATCCGCGCCGAAATAAGCCGTGTGAACGGCCCCTTACAATAACATATCAGTGAATAAAAACCATGGTCGTGATCTTACATGGCACAGAAACAAATTTTATTCAGATGTCGATTCTTGTTGAAATTTTATTTTCCTGCTTTCGGCCTGTATTCTACATATGGCAATAGCTGGTGCCCGTAGTGCTCTAGGTGGCTTTTCTATTGGAGTTTTGAATATAAGATCTTTCTATTGGACTTTGCAAAAGACAGACAAATTCATACTACACAAGGGGCCCCATGTATGAAACCATTCAATGTCAAAAACACACTATTTTTCACAAAGCAAACAGATTGCCCCGCTCAAACTTCCAGAACACTATAAGAAATGAAAGTGGCACTCTGATTGGTTGCTATGGGCAACGAAGACCTAGACAGTTTTCATACATGTGACCCAAGATGTTAGAAAAAAATACAACCACTTGTAAAATGTGCAATGAAATGAATGCAATGGTGCTTTTTTTAATTAAAAAACGTAATAAATGAAGCATAAGGTTATAAGCAAATATGGAATATTGTGGCATTTCTTAAATTAGTTTTTTTTCCACCCTGTTCTTTGTGGCTATAACAAAGAGCAAATTTATCATTAGCTTAAAAAATTGCATCATAAACTGCAGTGGTATGTGTCCAGAACATGCAATGAGTGAAACTGTATTACAGATGGGGTTTTTTGAAAAAAAATGCTGTTTTTTTGGGAGTTTTTTTGGCATATTTTTCCAGCACTTTGTTTTTCAAAAATAATATTATGTAGTGATGAGCAATTGTGTCAACTATCGTTATCGATTCGATAGTCGATATCAGCAATTATCATGACGACATCCGATAGTCGATAACAGATTATTGCCGATGACCATTAACGACACCTTCATTCTTACACCAAAACAGGTCTGGAGAAGCTGGAGTTAACATACACAACAACAAACTGGATACGTACTACATATTAGGCAAGACAATTAGGTTATAAAAGTCACAGAAAAAAAGTCACAGACTATTCACTATCCTGTCTTGTACCACAGCATGACCCTTAAACCTGCATGACCCACAAATTAAAAAGTGCCAGGTGCTCCTTCCAGTGCTGGCGTGTTGTTGCCAGCGCTGGAAGGAGCACCTTCTCTCGTACCTCTACCTCCATGTCCTACACCCCTCTTTGCTCGCTTACCACCTGCATTTCGCTCCATGTTCAGAAAAATAAAATTTTAAAGGCATGGAAGAGTTTTTGACAGTCTCTTATTGAAAGACGGCAAATCACAGCTATTCTTAAATCTCTCTAATTTCTAACAGCCAACTAGGATTAGAAACAGAATTGTTTCTATTGAATACCTGTGAAATGCGGTCTGATGGAAGAACCGTAAGACAAAATCAACAGTGTTCTTCCTTCAGTCCCAGGGATTTACAACTGCCCAGTAGGACTAGGAATTGATAGTTTTCAACAAACTATCATACAAGTGCACTATCTGCGCCAAACGGGGATTCACCGAGCGCAATAAAACTATTCAAAAGTTACACGGGTGAGAAATTGAGTTTTTTGCAGCAATGACACACGAGAACAGTTACTACAAAATATCTGTATCCAAATTTAAATACAAGATGGCACTTTGAGCAAAAATGGGCCGCTCCAAAGTTCAATACAGCTATTTAAAAGCTAAACGGATAACAAAAGGTGGTTTTTGCACCAATGAAATACATCAACAGCTACTAGAAAATTTTTGTATCCAAATTTAAGTACAAGGTGGCTCTCTGTAAACAAAACTGGGACGCCACCAAAGTAGAATACAGCTATTTAAAAGGTTATACGGATAACAATAAGGTGGTTTTTTTGCACACAATGATCAGGTTCCAACAGTTACTAGCAAAAAATTCTTGTATCCAAATTTATAGGACCAGTTGGCTTCTTTGAACAAAACTGGGGCCGCACCAATGTGCAATACAGCTATTTGTAAAAGTTATATGGATAACAAAATGGGGGTTTTTGCACCAATGAAATTACTGAAAAATTTCTGTAATCATATGTAAGTGACAAAGCTAGCTCTTGGAAGCAATAAACTGGGCTACTCAAAGTGAAAAAACAGCTATTTAAAAGTGTATAGGATAATTTAAAAGGTTGTTTTTGCACAATGAATTACCACAACCATTATTAGTAACATTCTCTGTATCCAAATTATTTAAGTAGAAAGTGGCTCTTTGAAAAAAACTGAGCCGCTAGACCCAAAAGTGAAATACTGCTATTGTTTAAAAGTTATACGGATAACAAAATGTGGTGTGTTTGCACCAATGAAATACAACAATACTATTTGATTAGAAAATATTCTGTATCCAAATTTAAGTAAAAGTGGCCTCTTTGACAAAAACTGGGCGCCACCAAAGGGAAAAATACTGCTATTTAAAGTTATTACGAGATAACAAAAGTGGTTTTTGCACCAAGAGATACACGCAGCACGCAGTTCTAGAAAATTTTCTATACTAATTTAAGTACAAGGTGGCTCTTTGAACAAAACTGGCATGCACCCAAAGTGGACAAAACAGCTAATTTTATAATAGTTATATGGATAATAAAAGGTTGGTTTTTGAACCAAGAAACTACACCAAACAGTTGCTAGAAAATGTCTGTTCCAAATTTAGTAAGTACAAGCAGTGCTCTTTGAAAAATCTGGGATGCACAAATTAAAAGGTACATTTACTCTCAGGTGCGAGGCGTTGCTGGCCTAAAAAAACAGATGTGTTACAAAAATAATTGCCATTTCAGTGCAGGTTCAAGTAGAGTCTGCGGCTTGCAATATATTCCACCTTCCTTTCCCAAAGGACGGTCTGTCGTCCGTCTTTCCCCCGTGGCTGTACAGACACTATGATTAGTGTTGGAGCGATTACGTTGGCATATCGACCATCGGGAGCATAGTCGATAGTCGGGCCACCATAACACGATTAAGTTTTCGAAGTCGATAGCTCGTCATGTCGTTCCGATGACCAGTTAAGGTGACTATGGTGGTTCGAAGGAGCTATACACACCTTCATTATCTTAACACCGCCACAGGGCCTTGGAGAAGCTGGAATTGAAGAACAGCACACACAGTCAAATGGATACTGCTACATCTTAGGCCAACACTTAGGCTATATAAAGCCACATGAAAAAAAAGTCACACACCATTACTATCTCCTGTCTTGTACCACAGCATACCACTTAAACCTGCCATCACCCACAAATTAAAAAGTGCTCAGAAGGCAGTTATTCTTTGAACCATGATTTTTACTTGAACTGGACATTGAATATCCCTGTCCTGGTAATGCAGCTAGGAACCCTTAAAAAATGCATTGACCGACAGATTAAAAAAGTGCCGGAAAGAAAGTAGTCTTTGAACCACCATTTAGTTGAACTGGACATTGACAAACGCCTCTGGTATTGGGAACCGCAGATGACCCTTAAACCTGTCTGAACCCACAGATTAAAAAGTGCCGGAAAAAGGAGTCTTCAACCCACCATTTTGTTGAACTGGACATTTATCTATACCTGTCCAGGAGCTACAGCAGAGCCCCAAACATTGCATGATCCAGATTTAAAAAATGCCGGAAAAAGTGAAAGTCTTCAACCAACATTTTAGTTGAACTGGACATTGATAGAACTGTCCTGGACGCAGTATGACCATTTAACCTTGTTGACCCCCAGATTAAAAAAGTTCCGGACAAAGGAGGTTCTTTCAACCCACACATTTAGGTGATTAACTGGACAATTGACTATAACCCTGTCTGGGAGACCGCAGTGTTATGAACATTAAATACTGGTCTGAACCACCAGGTTTAAAAAGTGCCGGAAAAAATAAAAACGGAGTCTTTCAAAACACCATTTTAGTTTCACTGGACATTGAATATTAACTGTCCTGTGGCCACAGCATGACCCAGGGCACGGAGATACAGATGGGTTCGCGGTGAGAGCCCAGGGCTGGCAGCCGTCATCTATTAACACGCAGGTTAAAAATGCCCCTGATGACGCAGCAACGGAAAACTGACGTGCTGAAGCAGGAGTCGGAAGGCGGAAGTTTGAGGACTCCAGGCCTTCCTCAGTACACAAGTCAAGACCTGGGTAGCGCCTTGCCCCTCCGTATGAGTGCGGACCAATTGAGCTTCACTTGGAAAATACTGGTGGGTTAAACACTCCTGTTACACCCAGGTGCCCTTTTTCTTGGCATTCTTTTTCTATTATTACTCATCGGCTGGAGGAAATGGTTCTCTGTATTTGTTCTCGTCGTGATCCATACTCCATGTCCTCTGAATAACCTACATTGGTCAAGTTATCCTGTACCTCCCTTGTACAATTCAGAGGATTTTTTTACACAGCTATTGTAACATGCACAGTTTTTTAGTAGTTTAATTCTAGAAACAATTTTTAACTTAGGATGGACATTCCGCCATGTCTGTTTGTTTTCTCTGTTTTTTTAATTATATTAAATGGGTTGGTCTCAATACAGGGATTGATAGCTATGTTATAAGATCTCTGCAAAAACAAGTCATTGTTTGCAATATGTGTCCATGACAGTGTCCTACCTATTCCTGTTTCTGATCAACAGCACCATCAACCCTTGAGCCACTTCTTGACAATTGTGAAGAACAAATGTCTGTTAGAAACAACATTTTTTATAAATAGACCTGTAGTTATAGCTGATGTCACAGCAAATGGCCCCCAAAAATTCAAACATGGACCCTGAGTCCACTTTTGACAATTGTGAAGAACAAAATGTCTATTAGAAACAACATTTTTTAGAATAGGACCTGTTAGTATTGCTGCATTTCAAAAGCAGCATGATACCAAAAAATTTATCAATTAGACTTCTCAAGCCACTGTTAAAAATTGTGAGAGAGAAATGCACTGAAAAGCCACCATTTTGTTCCAATAGGACAATAATTATTGCTGTATCTACAGCAACATGACCCCAAAAATTTCTAAATATGGACTTCTCAGCCACTGTTTAAAAATTGTGAGGCAAACATGACTCCAAAAACCATTGACAACTGTGAAAAATTCTAAAGATGAAGTGAGTAGAAATGGAACTGATTATGGTTTTTGTCATGAAACCTTGGTTGTCTTGTACAGTCTCCTCACAGGCAAAAACCGCAAAAATGAACTGTTGGGAACTGAGAATAAAAATTGACAGTAAGAAAGTCATTTTAAAAATTAGTTTTTCAGAGGTCCATTCTGTTTGGAGAGCAATGTGAAGAAAAGACCAGAACTAATCGGTGAACTCGGCAATTGGGGCCTCAAACATCATCAGAGATTCATGCCTATTCATCTTGATGAAAGTCAAACGATCAATTATCTTGTGGTAAAGCCGGATGCGTTGGTCTGTAATGCTCTCCGGCTGTGTGAAGGTTGCCGTCAGATATGACGATGGGCTGCCTTGCTGGGCAGGGACAACACCTCTATGGGTGGCGAGTCCAGCTGCGGGCCATTAGTCCATTTTGGATACCCTGAATGTATATGGGGTCCGGAACACATACAAAAAAACTCAGTGTTGAGACGCAGTTAGTCAGCTGCTCTTGATCCTTAAGCTGCGTCTCTGGGTGGTTGTATGTGTGACCTGCATTGCATGCGTTGGCGAGGTGGTATAATAAAGATGACAGAGTAACCGCATTAGGCTTCTGCCAACATGCTGCTGCTGCTGCCGCTACGGCTACTTGGCAATCTACTGTGTTCCACGTCGCTGGCGTTGTTCCACCGTTGACATTTGAAGAACGTTGAAGCAGACGCAAACAGATGTCTCAGTTTGATCAATCAGCACGTCTCCATTCTGCATTTTACTCTCTTTGGGCGTGGTGGAAGGGATAGTGGCTGATTTTGTTTTGTACGGGGATCAGGATGGGTGGACACCCAGCTAACTGTTGATTCATTATTGATGGCCTTAATGCGAGGATCATGTTGGTGGGAATGGAGCATCCAGCACTCATGTGAGGGAGGATGGAGGCCTTGATTTCCCATAGGGCATCTGGGAGAGGGGCACTAGACAAAAATGATCTTCCTCCCTTCCGCTCAAATTCGCGCAACATCTTTCCAAGGGCAGGGCACGTCGGTAACTCGGTGTCTAGCGAATACCTATCTCCTCTCACCTCCTCTCCTCCGCTGCCTCCGGCACAGCTTCAACACAGCCTGACTTGCCCTGAGATGATAGCGCCCTGAGTGCTGAGATGCGCCCACCTTGCTCACTGCTCTGGACCCCGATAAACCATGCCTAATGAAGACGAATGAAATTGTGAACTGCGGTCCTGTGGATTTGACGGAGTGAGAAAAGGCTCCGTGTCCGATCTTGTCCCGTCTCCTCCTACCGTCTGCTGGCGGGACCGTGTTATTTCGAGTGTACAACGTATCTGTTTCCAGATAACTAAGATCACCACAATGCTCATGCTGACAAGGGCCTGTCCATTTTGGTGGCTTCTTCAAAAACTGGCAAGGATGTGCAGAAGCTCCTTTCACCTGCCTCACTCTCGGTGGCTCAAACCCCGAGGTCCGCCACCGCTGCTTGTCAGGCCATGTGTCACTTCGTTACTGCGTAATTGGCATTGCCGATGCTGCCACAATCGCTGGCTGTGGATGGGTTGGAATCTCCAGCGTTGTTGGCCACACGTAAACAATGGAAAGGTTGACGGGAGAGCCGAGGCTGAAGCTGACAACGCAGACCAGGCGGGCAGAAGCAGGGTGAGCGAACGGCGGTATTGCGAACTCAGACACTTAGCCTTCTTCAGACAGGAAGTAGACCAGGGTTTAGCTCTTTAGAAATTTCTGTACGACACAGGTTCATGACATGTTGCCCAGGCAAGGGAGTGCTCACGCCTACCTGATCTTAAGGGCGGGCCAGCGATTTCGCCCGTTTATCGCCATAACCACTCTTGCATGGACAAGGTTCTTCGGGTCACCCAGCCAGAGCGTCGGTCTCGTTGCTGGAGAGCCGTCCACAGCTCCTGACCTGTGTGGGGGGACCGTCTCCAAGGACAGATTTTAAATTTCAAAACGGCTTGCGTTTCTCTGGCCAGTGATGCCACCAGAGGACCTTGGGGAGAAGAGCCCTGCACCATCCTGCGGTTTTGACGAGGTTTGGCGCCGAGCCTGAGAAGCCACCGTCACCCCAGAGGAGACATCACACCAGCTCACCCAGTGAGCTGTCACAGAGATATAGCGGGCCTTGGACAGTGCTTATAGTACATGTGTCGGTGGTCAGATGGACTTTTCGGCCACTGATTGCAGACAATGCGTTGAAAATTTTAGATTGACACGTGGCTGGCAACAGGGCAGGGAAGGCTTTTCTGGCAAAGAAATGCCTGCTCGACATCTGGTATTGGGGCAGGCAAACACAAGAGCCATTACGTGGCGGAAACCATCTGTGTCCACCAGACGGAAAGGCAACATTTCCAAGGCCCAAAGCCTGGCAATGCCGACATTTCGGCTTCTAGGCTTTGGGGATGGTTGGGTTAAAGTGTTTATTCTTGTAACAAACTGAGTAGACAGAAGGCTGGTGCTAGACCTGGCGCCTGTACGGGGTGTGCAGGTCGTAAATATGGCGGAAGGAGAAGGGATAGGATGGGTCTCTGTGTGGTGCTGGTGGTACTCGGGCGACGGTGGTCGGCTGAAGCGGGAGGCTGATCCCTGATCATGAGCTCACTGAGACACAGGGGAGCTGAGAAAACGCTTGGTGGTGGCGGAGGAGGAGGAGGCGGAGACAAAGGGCTGTGACAGGTGGTTGGATGCACGGCGTCTGGGTCTCTGGCATTTTTTGGCCAAGTGTTCTGCACCTACATTTCAACTAATGCATCGCTGCATGTGATCTAGACATGTTGGTGGTGGTTAACCACTTAAGTTCTTGCCCTCTACTTATGCGTTTATGGAAATGGCGGGCATATGACATCGTGGGTGAATCAGAGGCTTGCTCAAAATAAGGCCCAGGTTGAGAGGTCCTGGACCTTTTTGACGGCGATAAGCGAGGAGGGAGCGGGGTTTTGCGCTGACCGTGGCTGGCGGAAATCATATCAGCGGACTTCTGCGGTCGTCCTACTCCTTTTTGTGGCGGGACACGTATTGACACTACCCATCATTCTGCCTTACCTCGTCCACTGGATGAAGCACTCGCAAGTTAAAATTCTGCGGGAGAAAGGACTCGATGGATCCGCAATGTTCCGTCGATCATGAATCATCATTCACACAGGTGACTTGGTTGTCCTGACTTTCTGCATTCCACAGAAGCTGCGGGCTACCAAGCATAGAGAGGGGCCTGCAAGGCGTGTGCGACCGGCGCCGGGATTTTGTCGATTGACCGGCTTCATTCTCCTCCTTGATTGGCATCCAGTAACTGGCGTCAGAGCACAGACTAAATCATCCTCTTGATCTTTTAAACTTGCCTTCTGACCCAACCGCATTGTCATCAAAGAGGTCTTAAGACAATGGATTATCCACAGTGGTGGTTAACAGACGTTGACATGTTTGGGCTGGCTTCTTGTTGTGATGGATGCTGATGATGCTGATGTACGGACATTTATCGGCAGTGACCTGGTTGGGAGGACGAGGATAGATAAGACTGCTTGATGCAGGTTGAACAATTTAAACCACTGAAGGACTGAATTGGCGACGCTGTTCGTTACTGAGATCTCTCAGGATCCTGGAGCCCAGTCGAGGATGACAGGTGCTGACGGTCTGCAACTGACGATCCGCTGCATGCGTGTTGTAGCCATGCCAGACACTGGAAAGGCAGCACCTTCTCTCGTACCCTCCTTCCTCCATGTGCTACCCTCTTTGCTCCGCTCTTACCACCTGCATTTCGCTCAATGTTCAGAAATATAAAATTGAGAGGTATGGAATTGTTTTGGAAAGTCTTTATTAAAAGATGGCAAATCACAGCTATTCTCAAATCCAGTCTAATCGAAACATAAAAAAAAAAAAAAGAACAAAAATTGCTGGTATTAAATTTAACTGCAAGGTGTCTCTATCAACATATTGGGACTGAGGCCCAAAAGTGCAAAAAACACGTATACAGTTATGTTTTTAGTATAATATACTCGGTATTTTTTTTTTTGCACCTTTACAATTCACTGTGCGTGACTATAAAATTGCTGTTTCAGATTTACGTGCAAGCTGGTCAATGAACAAAGCTGTAGTGCGCCAAAGTCCAAAAAACGTATCTCCGAATGTATTCGGATAATTAAAGGTATTTTTTGGCAAACATCAATTCACCAGTGGTAATCTACAAAATTGCTGTATTTCAAAATTTTAACTGCAAGTAGATCTCAATCAACAAAGTGGGCCTGGCGCCAAGTGAAAAAACAGTTTCTGGAAATGTAATTCGGTTAATAAAAGGTATTTTTGGCACCTAACAATTCACCAGTGGTGACTAAAAATTTTCGGCAGTATTCACATTTAAGTACAAGGTGCATCTATGAATACAAAGCTGTAGTGCGCCAAAATGTGAAAAAACAATTATCTGTAATGGTATTCGGATAAATAAAAGGTATTTTTTGGCCAACTATCAATTCAACAGTTGTAATCTACTACCTATTGCTGGATTCAAATTTAACTGCATGTGTGGCTCTATCAACAAATCTGGGATGGGCAAAATAAGTGCAAAAAACACGTATCTGTTAATGTATTTCGGATAATTAAAAGGTTATTTTTGGCAACCTATCAATTTACCTGTGGTGATACAAAATTGCTATGGATTCAAATTTAAACTGCAATGTAGATCTATCACAAAGCTGGCCTGCGCCAAAGTGAATAAACACGTATCATGAAATGTATTCAGACAATAAAAGGATTTTTTGGGCGCACTATCAATTCACCTGTTGGTGACTAAAAAATTGCAGTATTTAAGTTAAGTGCAAGGTGGCCTCAATGAACCAAAGCTGTAGTGCGCCAAAGTCAAAAAAACACGTGATCACTGCTAATGTATTCGGATAATAAAAGGTTATTTTTTGGCACCTATCAATTCACCAGTGGTAACTACACAATTGCTGGATTCAAATTTAACTGCAAGGTGCTCTGTATCAACAAAATTCTGCACTGGGCAAAAAGTGCAAAAAAAAAACGTATCTGTAATGTATTCGGTTAATAACAAGGTATTTTTGGCACCTATCAATTCAACTGTGGTGACTACAAAATTGTTACTGATTCAAATATCAACTGCCATAGTAGATCTATCCAACAAAGCTGGCCTGCGCGCCAAAGTGAAAAAAACACACGTATATGAAATGTATTCGGATAATAAAAGCGTTATTTTTTTGGCACCTATCTGTTCAACTGTGGTGACTAAACAAAATTGCTAGTATTTCACATTTAAGTTGCAATGGGTGCCTCAATGAACAAAGCTGTAGTGCGCCAAAGTGAAAAAAACACGTAGTCTGAAATGTATTGGGATAATAAAACGGTATTTTTTGGCACTATCAATTCACCTGTGGTGAATACAAAATAGCAGTATTCACATTTAATTGCAGGTGCCTCATGTTGAGAACGAAAGCTGTAGTGCGCCAAAGTAAAAAAACACGTATCTGAAATTTATTCGGCATATTACAAGGTATTTTCGAGCACCTATCAACCTGTGCTGTCTTGATGGATTCTAATTTAAGTACAAGGTTGATATATCATCTAAGGTGGAATGGGCAAAATTGAAAATGATCAACTATCTGGAAAATGTGATACTGATAATAAAGTGGAGTTTGCACCTAACAAAGAGACCTGTGCAGGTTATAGAGAAAAGATATGTATCCTATTCAAAGTTTCAGGCTGCCCAATATCCAGGAAATATTTAAATAGAAAACTGTTAATTAATAAAGCTATTGCTATGTCTACGCTAAGTTCTTGTGTGAAACTTGTATCCAGTTATTCTTTATAGAGGCTTTGTTCTGTGTTCGCCCGCGGGTGGCCCACCCTCCGCCTCCCCCCGTGACTTTACAGCGGTAGATGCTCCTTTAAAGCTATACTAACTACATAAAATCTTCCAATCTCTAAATCTAACTAAATTATAAGGAGCACAGTCTAATAGTAGAGGTTTCTCTGTGAAGAAAATATAATAAATTTCGCTGAGCTGTTGGACACAAGCAGAGGCGCAGTCCTTCTGCGTCTGAGACGCTGAGAGCACTGAGGCTGAACAGGAAAACGCTTGTTCTATGTAAAACGAGGGTCATGTGATTTTTCCAGCCAATCGCAATCCATACACTATCCCCACAGTCATGACGTGCACACCATCTCACCATGGCTCTTATTCTGTAATCTGTTTGCTGGCTGCACTAATAATTACAGGGAAAGAGCGCAAGAAAATGGACCGCGATCTTGAATAGTTGTATGCTACAGTTTTTAGCATTGAATTAATAGCATATCTAAAAATTTCGATCCACATTAAAAACCTTGCCGATTTCAACTTTGTCGATAATAATCGCTCAACACTACACAAGATGCTTCTTTAAAAGTCTCTGACTAACTAAATAAGAAATTAAATTCTGTAATCTACCTATATTCTTATGTTCACAGATAAAAGCATAGTTGTCTGCATGAATAAAGAGAAGAACTGTGTCTCTGAGCTGAGCTGATTGAGAAACACGCAGCAGACGTCTTGCTCTAGTGTTAGACACTAAAAGACTGATACTGAACAGGAAACGCTGTTCTATGCAAAACGAGGTCATGTGATTTTTTCCAGCCAATGACAACCATGCACATCACAGTCATGATATCGCACACCCAGCTCACCCTGCTGTATGCTCTAAGCTGATTTGCTGGCCACCAAAATGACAGGAAGCGCCGAAAATGGCGCGACAGTAATAGATTATCTGCAGATTGTCACCTAAAATGTCGCGTGATCGGAAATTTCCGATCAGCCTAAAAATCGTGCCGATTTCAACTTTGTCGATTATAATCGCTCATCTCTAATATTGTGTCCAGATGTTTATAGAAAGCCGTTAGTAAAATATAAAGCTCATATGCAAAACTTATTTGTTTGTGCTGTTCTGCTTCTTTTTTGGTGAGTTTTTTGGGACCAAGACATTTTTTTTTTCAAAAGGTAACATGGTTTTTCTCAGTCATTTTTCACTGGTCTACTCTAAAAACACCTAAAAATTACATGATAAAAAAAGTCACACCAACCAAGTCACCAACCAAAACACATGAAAACTATGGTGTTTTTTTAAGTAAAAAACTGTGTGAAGGAATTCTTAGTGTATGTTTACACAGGGCGACATGTATGTATGGGGCTGCGCCAGCATTCTGGTGTACTTTCAGCCCAAAACCTGGCGTAGCCCTGTTCTCTAAATTTATAATCATGCACACTCCAAAATTAGGAGCATTATAGGGCACCTGCGGCACTTTGAACCTGAGATCGGGGAGCGCTCTGGAGGCGTGTCATACAACAACCATATGATTCTACACTTTTTTGACTGGAGGACGGCAAAACTAGGCCCATTACTGCTGGAACAGGCAGACCAAGTTAAAAGTGGTTTACCTGAGCCTGATTTGTCATTTTGGAGCTAGAAAATGCTAAATCTATGACCCACAGTAGAACAGGTTCATAGATTCAGACGAATTCTACGCCACTAATGTCCACAAAAAAAATTGTAGTCTGGTCGCCAAAATACATACATTTCGCCCACAATCTTTTTTACACTTATTTTGGGGTCGATTAAGCACCCAAGCCGCCCAAAAGAAGCAAAAAAATTACTGAAAACCAAGAGTAGGCTGCCTCACATTGACTATAATGTAAAATCTGATTTTACTCAAGTATTTTTGGTGCACACTGTAAATGCCTACAAAGAATTGACATGCCAGTTCATTGAGGTGTTTTACACAGTGACAATACAAAATTATGGGATACAGAAATCTGCTTCGGACAGTCCACGACATTTCCTTGTTGAATTTCTTCGCTTGCTTTGAGGAAAAGTTGCCATCTGAAAGCACTCTAACAGTGTCTTTTCCTGTTGTAGAAAGAATACAGTCAAGTACTATTAGACTTGGCATAGGAAATATTGGATTAATCTGAAATGCACATGAATGAAGTTCCTCTGGAAGCAATTTTTTACTTTTTTAAAGTGAAATCATATTTTTTTTTTAAATTTTGAAAATTTTTTTTTTTTTTAAAAGTATATGATCTTTTTCAATGAAAATTTAAACAGTCAGGGCCCAAAATTTTGAGAATGATACAAATTTTAATTTTTACAAAGTCGCTGAAATCGGGTTTTTAAATAATTTGGCAATTTGGCATATACCCCAAATGTTATAAAGATAAACAGTTTAAAACCAGCAATTAATTCAAAGTAAAATAGTTTCCAAAAAAATGAACTTTTTTCCCCCAAAACACATTTCAACTTCATTGCGGGGGCCTCCCTTAAAAGGCCAAACTAAAAACCGTTTCAGTGATTGCTCTTTTAACAAAAGGTGTGGGTGTTTTTGGGAAAACAGGCGGAAGTAAATCTGTCATATTAAGAAAGAATCACACCACGGGCACTTTAAAAGGGCTGGTGGTTTGGGCATAAATTTTTTTCTCTTCTTTTAACCATGGTTTTTTTCTAAAGAAACACGTGCATCATAAATTGCACTGAAAAAAAAAAACGGGCCCCTAACGGGGGAAAAGTATCCCCAGCTAGAAAGTTTCCCACCTATCAACAATCTAAAACATAAAGGGAATTTAAAGGAGAGAGGTTCCTTTGGGTTCCCAAAAAAGGCCCCCATGGGCCCCCCAAGAAAAAACCAGCAAGCGCCGGGACCGCCCTTTTAAAAGTGTTTCAGCTTGGGAAATTTGGGCTCCCAGCAGTGCAGAGCTTTCCCGGAATACAGCGGGCAGGTGTAAATTGAAAAAAAATCTGGAAAACGCCCTGTGAGGCGGAGACCAAGGAGCAAAGGGCCTGGGGGCCAAGGGGGGGCAGCAAAGAAGCCATTTCCCTCTCCAGAAAAAACATCAGGGACAGACTGATTTTCTCCCAAAATTTACGGGATGGATTTGTTTGGGGGGACTGGGAAAAAAGTCATTTTCCCCCTTTGAAAAAAACCCCCTTTTCCCGAATTTTTGGAAAAACGGGAAAACACTTTTTTCGGAAAAGCCCGGGTGAGGCGAAACCACCAGTCTTGTCTCATCAACTGAATGAAACCCAAAGAAACCCCCCCCCTTTAAAGTGTGGGGTTCCTTCTCACCGGGGGAATCGGCTTTTTCTAACAGTCTTACCTAAAAACACATATAATATATTTTCTATAATTTTCTATATTTTTTGTGTAAATTCTACCTAAAAGTCAATAAAGGGAACTAAATTAAAGGGGATGTATCGCTTCATCGGGTTGGGCTTTTTCTCTTGAAGCTTAAATCCTCTCTTTTAAATTTAAAAATTTCAGGGGCGTTTTCCCCTCCACGGGGCGTTTCTTAACTAAAAAGGGGTTTTTTCCCCATTCCCTCTCACTGTTCATGCTGGCCCCGGGGGTTCCCCCCCCTCCACATGTCACGTCCTCCCCCTATATGGGTCTTATTTTTTTGTAAGAGTTTTTTAAACAAAACCTGAAATTCAGCCCCTAAACACCCTTTTCCATGAACTCAGAAAAGATCTCTCACAGCGGGACGGTTCCCACATATAAATTTCCAGCACAGATCCGTCCCCCTTCATGTTTACAAAAGGCCCCCAAACCCACGCGGAACCCATTTAGGCACTGTTTATAAAAAAAAACCCTTGTTTTCGATTATAGAAAACAGCTGCATTGCAATGAAAAGCAGTTAGCTGAAAACGATTTAAAAAAATTTTCCCCCCCCCTTTTAAACACGCAGGAGCATTAAGGAACCCGGGGCCCAAAATTTCCCCCTGGGGGAACTGATTATAGAGACAGCTGCAGTGTAAATTTAGGAGGCAGTTAAAAAACCTGTATAAGTAAAAAATTGGGTTCCCCCGGCCCCAAATTTCTGATGAGGGCGGGAATACAAGCTGTGAAAACGGGGGGGGAGCTGAACAAATTTTGTAAATTTTTAAAAGAGGCCTCAGCTTAAAAAAATGAAAGGGGGAGGATCAAAACCCAGCAAGGGAAAGAAGTTTGTTACAAAAAACAGAAGATTTGGGAATACGGTAAGAAAAAGGGACAGTTTTGCTAATGAAGGGTCCCAAATTTGCAAAGTTGCTTTTTTTCCCACTGTCCCCTTTTTTTCCTGAAACCATTTAATAAAAATAAATACAACCCCTTTAAAAAAGGGGATTAAAATGAGGAAAAAATTAAATCAATATCACAAATTTTAATTTAGCAATAGTATGTGAACCTTTAGTATTAGCAGATGATTTTAAGGTGAAATTAGGGACAAGTATTTTTAGTCAGTGGGACGACAATCAGCTAAGTAAGTGACCTGCATTTTTCCCAGAAAACCCCGGAATTTTATAAAAGTTTTGGGGAAAATTTTTATTTTATAAAAAAAGGGGAAAAAATTAAATTCTGAGGTTTTTAGATGATTTTTGGGTTTTAAAAGGGAAAATTTACAAACCATTTTGGATCCCAAACTGGCCAAACAGTCAGACAAAACGCCCTACAAAAAAGGGAAAATTAAAAAAAATTTCAAATCACACCCAAGGGGAAGGTGTATACAAGATAATACTCACATTTTTCAAAGGCGGGCCCCAAAAGACTATTTCCACTATTTCCAGTGCTACTGCGAGGGGCCTTGAGACCAAGATAGGGTGACAGGAGAAGAGAAGAGAGCCCTAGTGCTAGGCCTCAAAACGCCCTGCCACTTGCCAGCCTACCCAAAACGATCGGGCGAAAACCCGGGGTGACTTCCCTCCCAAAAAAGAACGGCGGGCCAAAAAGCGGGGGTCAAAAAACCCAACAAAAGATCACTAAACCAACCCTTTTCCCAAAGGGATTTACAAAACCCCCAAGCTCAAGCCAAAAGAGACTATCACAAGCAAAGTCCCAGAGAAAAGGGATATATTTAAGGGATGTCAGAGTTTCGGTCCAGGGAAAATAAATTAAAACTGCCCCCTCTGACATCCAAACCACACAGAATTCTTTTTCTGGCAGGGAAGAAATATGAGCGGGGGGAAGGGGAAAAATGTTTATTACCACCCCAAAATAAATCATCTGTAGCCCAGAGGGGGGACTACAAAGCAGCCAAAGGGTTGGTAAAAACCTATCAAAAACCCACCAGCAATTTGCTGGGATCAGACATTTTTAAAGATTGAACTAAGAAAACAAATATTTTAGGTACAAAATCATGGCAAAAAGTTAGTCTCTGCTGAAATTTACTGGCAGAGGAGGGCGCTGAGGCCCGGACAGACATGTTCATAACAGCTACTGAAAAACCGGGGGGTTTTTTAATTACCTGTTTTTTTAAAGTAATTCCCCTTTTTTCCTTTAATTTTTTTGGGTATACAAGGCAATGCCCAAAGCTTTTTTTTAAAAAATAGCAAATTTTAAATTTTTTAAAACTGTCCTCCTTAGGAGGACATTAAACAACAAAAAATTGCATAAACGGGGATTAAAAAAGAGAAATTTCCATTTTTAAAAAATGGACCTTTGGGCGGTCCATCTGCAGTCTGCTAAAGATTAACTGGACAATTCAAAAGACAAATTAAAAAATAATTTTTTTAGGGATAATAAACCCCAAAAATATATTTTATTGTTTTAAAAATAAAAAATTTTTTCTGTTTGGAGAAATTGAAAACACTGGCTTTCCCCACATAAAAAACATCTTTTACCACTGTGAAACAGGGTTTGTTTTAGGTAAATTTTGGGGGGGGTTTTTGTTTTGCTGAATATGGCTAACCCAAATCTTTGGGTTTGCAACAATGAATTCTGAATTATACCAAAAAATGTCAGGATTTTTTTGTTGAGCGATTACTTGACCTCGACACCCGGGTTTTGCGCTGACCGGGCCCGGGCGGAACCCATATCGGGCCGGACTTCTGCGACCGCCCCTCCCATTTTAAAGGGGGGGAACCCTTACTGAAAACTCCCCCCATCGCCCTTCCCCCCTTTGCCATTGAAAAAGGCCCCGGGGGCCAACCCAAATTCTGTTTAAAAGACCCCCGCTGTATCCGCAATTCGTAAACATAAACATCAACAAAAAGGTGTTTTTCGTCGTCCCTAAACATTCTGCATCCAGGACCGCGGCTAAAAAGCAAGAGGGATTTGAAAAGGGCGTTCCCAAACCGGGGCCCCGGGTTTTTTTCCCAAATTAATCGGCTCCTTCTCCTCCTCGAGGGCCCTTTCAAAAACGGGGTGCCCAGAGCAGAAAAAATCACCCCTTTTGGCCTCTTTATCTTTTAACATGCCTTCTGGGCCCCAACCGCTTTTTTTCATCAAAGAGGGCTTCAGAAAAAGGATTATCCACCGTGGGGGGGTACACGAGTTTACCTTTGGGCTGCTTCATGTTTGGGCTATGCTGGGGGTGCGAAGACGACATTTTTTTGCCGGACGGTTTGGGCGAGGAGGTTTAAAACTGCGGGTGCAGGGTTTCCCTTAACCACTGAAGGACAGATTTGGGGACCCCTGTTTTGTTAAAAGAAAATTTTACAAAGGGCCCCCGACCCAGCGATGAAAAAAGGCCTGACGGGCCTTGCAACTGATGATCCCCCTGGGGATGCGTGTTGTCGGGCCCGCACTTGGAAAGGGGCACCTTTTCTCATACCTCTAACCCCCATGTCCTACCCCCCCCCCCTTTGCTCCCTTTTCCACCTGAATTTTCCCCTCCCCTGTTTTTAAAATTTTAAAAAAATTTTAGAAAAAAGGAAAGTTTTGGGAAAACTCCCATTAAAAAAAGGCAAAAACACCCGCTATTCTCAAAATCCCTCAAATCAAAACAAAATTTCTGAATTCAAATATAACTGCAAATAATCTATCAACCAAAAACCCGGCCCGCGGGCCCAAAATGAAAAAAACACATATCTGAAATGTAATTTGGAAAATCAAGGTATTTTTGGGCCCCATCAATTCACCTGTGGTGACTATAAAATTGCTGTATTTAAATTTAAAATGCAAAGTAAAATCATCAACAAAAACCCGGCCCCCGCGCCAAAGTGAAAAAAAAACCTATCGAAATGTTTTTCGGGTAAAAAAAAGGTATTTTTTTGGGACCTATAATTTACCTTTTGGTGACTACAAAATTTTCTGGGGTTCAAATTTAAAATGCAAAGTAGATCTATCAACAAAGGGGGTGGCCCGGCCGCCAAAGTGAAAAAACACGTTTTGAAATTTTATTCGATAATACAATATTTTTTTGGGACCTATCAATTTACCCTTGGTGACTAAAAAATTGCTGCATTCAAATTTAACGGGAAAGTTTTAATCTATCAACAAAAGCGGCCTGCCCAAAGTTAAAAAACACGTATCTGAATGTAATTTGGGTAATAAAAAGGGATTTTTTGGCACCTATCAATTTACCTTTTTGGGGACTACAAAATTGGGTGAATTCAAATTTAACTGCAAATAGATCAAACCCAAAAAAGCTGGCCCCGGGGGCCAAAGTGAAAAAAAAAGCTTTAAATTGAAAAAGTATTCCGGGGGTAATAAAAGGATTCTTTGGGACCCATCAATTCACCTGTTTGACAAAAAAATTGCTGGGGTTCAAATTTTAAATGCAAAGTAGATCAAACAAAAAACTGGCCTGCGCCAAAGGGAAAAAACACGTATCTGAAAGCCCTTTTGGGTAATACAAGGTTTTTTTTGGCACCCCCTTTAAATTCACCTGGGGTGACTAAAAAAATTGCTGTATTTAAATTTAACTGCAAATAATCTATCAACAAAAACTTTGGCCCCCGCCAAAAAGGGGAAAAAAAAACTTATCTGAAATTTATTCGGATAAATACAAGGTATTTTTGGGGACCTATCAATTCACCCCGTGGTGGGCCCAAAAAAAATTGGGTGTATTCAAATTTAAGTGCAAAACGCCCCCAAAAACAAAGCTGTAGTGCCCCCAAAAATCAAAAAACACGTTTTCTGTTTTTTGTATTCGTATAATACAAGATATTTTTTGGCACCTTTTAATTCACCTGTGGTGACTATAAAATTGCTTTGGTTTTAAAAAAAAAGTTTCAAGCTGCCTCCCAAAGAACAAAGCTGTAGTGCGCCAAAATAAAAAAACACAAAACTGTTATGTATTCGTAAAAAAACAAAAATTTTTTTGGGGACCTTTTAATTCATTTTGTGGTGACTATAAAATTGCTGTATTCAGATTTAAGTGCAACTACCTCAATGAACAAAGCGGATTTCCCAAAGTTAAAAAAAAAGTATCGTTATTTATCTTTTAATACAAGAAATTTTTGGCAAAACCCTTTTAATTCACCGTGGTACTATAAAAAAATTTTCTGGGTTAAGATTTAAATGCAAGCGCCCCAATAAACAAAACTGGGAGTGCCCAAAGTCAAAAAAACCGTATCTGTTTTTGTATTCGTATAAAAGCCAAAATAATTTTTTGGGACCTTTTTAATTCACCGGGGGTGACTATAAAATTGCTGGATTCAAATTTTTAAATGCAAAGGGGGATAAAATCAAAAAAAGGGGGAAAAAGGCAAAAATTTAAAATGAACACCTATCTGAAAAAAAATACTGATAATAAAAGTGGAGTTTTGCACCTAACAAAAGACCTGCAGTTACTAGAAAAGATGGTAAACCTATAAGGGTTTTAGGCTGCCCAAAAATTTCCCGGAAATATTTTTAATAGAAAATGTTTAATAATAAACCCATTGTAGTGGGAAGTCAAAACCCCAATTTTTGGTGAACTTTATCCAGTATTTCCCTTTTTAGAGCTTGTCTGTTTTTGGTTCCCGGGGCCCCCGGGGGCCCCCCCTTGCCCCCCCCCCTCAAAGACTTTAAAAGCGGTTAGATGCTCATTTAAAAATTTTCTACCTAACTACATAAAAAAACTTCCAAAACCTAAATCTAAATAAATTGTAAGTTCACAGCTAAAAATAGAAGTTTTTTTTCTGTTTAAGAAATAGAATAATTTTCCTGAGCTGTTTGGACACAAGCAGAGCCCCCACGGGCCTTCTGCCTTAACGCGAGAGACACTGGGCTGAACAGGAAAAAGCTGTTTTTAAAGGAAAACGAGGTCATGTGATTTTTCCAGCCAATCGCAACCATACACATCCCAGCATGACCGCACACACATCTCACCCTGCTCTATTCTGTAAGCTGATTTTCTGGCCCCCCAAAATGACAGGAAGCGCCCAAAAAAAAAAAAGGCGCGATCTTTAAAAATGGGGCACAGAAATTTTAAAACCCAAAATTTTTGCATGATCTAAAAATTTCGATCAACATAAAAACTTTGCCGATTTTAACTTTGTCCCATAATTTAAACGCTCAACACAAAATCAGGGCAAAAAAGGGCTGAAAAATGACTCTCAAGAGAATGTAGGTAATGCAAGAAGAATTGTAAAGATGTTTCTGGAATGGGCAAGTCAAAGTCCAATAGAGAAACACAGAGGAAACCTGATGGACCTCATTGCAGTCCCTTTTGGCGTCATTTTTTGTACATTTTAAAATTGTTTCTGAGGGCAACTCTGGGAACAGAGTTCTGAATGGACCAGGCCTATTTAACTTCTGATTGTTTTGATGATACAGTACAAAAACTTTTTTAATATTTCTAAAAATTGTGTGCAGTTTTCACATTTCCCCGTCATTAGAAAAAGGATAACTAGCACCCACATAAATACTGTAGCTACTGTAAATTCCCCATCATGGTGAAAAAGGTAATAAAGCGCTACCTTCCCGGGCTACTTACATTTTCAAAATAAAAGGTAATTTTTTTTTCCCAATTTGCAAAAGAAACTTGCAAAAAAAGAGCGTGGGTCTCCTCCTTTCCCAAAACCCCATAGGGGTTGTTGTAGCAACTTATGAACAATAAAAACATTTTGGATCCTGGTCTTTTAACATTTCCTTCTTTTTGTTTATCTTGCTCTTTCCCTTTCAACCCCCCAAAATTATGAAAACCCCAAAGGGCATGTTCATGACTATGTCCTTGCTTTTTTCAGCATACCCCCCTGCGAAATAGCGAAAATAAATATATATATATATTTCCCTATATATTATATATAAATACTTTTAAAATTTAAATAATTTTGATATTCCCCCCCATGCTTTTGGGCCCCTCCGGGACCAATTTCCCGGGGGGGACTTGGGCCCCGGATCGCCGCTTTTTTAGGGTCGGTTAAATTTCACACCCTAAGGCATCCGACGCAGGGTTTTGGGGTTTACTGGCCCCTCAACCAGTTTTTTAATTTTTAGGGCCAGGTATTTCAAAAAAAACTACAAATTTAAAAACCTCGGCCACTAACTAACACATGGAAATGACCCTGCTATCAGTATTCTGGAAACCCCAAACCCACATCAACACAATGGTTTCTCTCCATACGGTTTTTTGGGTTCCCTTAAGCCCTCTGGGGGGGCCAAAAGCCTCTCTCCCCGCTCCTGCCCGCACTGCCACTAGCAGACCACACCCCCTGATCACCTGGAGAAACAGGCTTTTTATAGGCCCGGTAAAACCTGGAACTGGGGAACAGAAACTGGCCTGGAAAATGGGACGGCCCCCCCCAACACTGGACCCGTCCCGGGAAAGGGCAACCCACCCAAAACCGCTACACCAAACTAGTTAAAAATGTCGAACCTAGGGTTACTGACGCCAAAGGGTTCCCTTTCCCCCCACCGAAATAGGTTTTTGGTGGCACGGGGCAGCATTCCCCTGCTTACGCCACCTAGTGGCAGAATCCTACACCGTCTGAGGTCCTTGCCACAAATATATAATTTTAAAAAATAATATAAAATATTATATATATTAATATTAAATTTTATAAAAATTTTTAATGTAGAAGTAACATTTACTATAATAATAGAACAATTAAAAAACTGAAATTACTTTTAGAGAACCATTGTCACGGATCTAGATTTTCTAGATTAAAGCTGACCTGCTTTAACCTTCTTCAAAAAAACAGAGAATTTAGAAACCAAAATTGTGCACTAATTTTTATATACCCATCTGTTAACGCCAAAAATTTCAACTTTGCACAGTTTGGAGCTTTATTTCATGGTCCGAAAGTCAAGAGAGCCAGCAGGTGTTTCTTCTACTGTAGTTTTCTGTTATTAAATGTTGGAAGGTTTTTTATGTTTGATATTCCAGTGTAGAAAAAAATTGATTTGCTATTATATTTTCATAATATTTTTCCAAAACAATCTGATAACAAACTTTAAAAATCTTAGGCTTAATATATAACATACAATTGTTAACCTTTGTTTCAATAAATAAGGTGTTTTATAATACAGTTCAGTTTTAAATTTCACTGTAATAAATATATAATGTAAATGTTTAGTCAAAATACATATGTTTAATATAAAACTATATCTTCATAAAAAAAAAGATAACAAAGCCGATTATTGGGTTTTGGAATGGTTGCCTTGGAGTAAAAGGACTATGAAAAAAAATTTTATATTTTCATTCATCATCTACTAAAATAAAAGTATAAATATCCAAAATATAGTTTTCTTTTTCTTAAATAGTAAAGAAAAAAATATATCCAAACTATTTTATGCTAGAAACATCTTAGACTATTGTTGGGCTTGCACCAAGTTGAAATGTTGTTCAAAACAAGTGGCATTTTTTTGTATAATTTTTTTGATTTATTTGACTATGTTGTAAAACTGAATTTAAAATAAAAAAGTATTTAGCTAGTCTTATATCTTTAATTCACAGTAGAACACTATAAAAAAATGTGGTGAAAATGCAGTGCATATGAAACATGATTCTTAACAGGGTTTGGTTAAGTGGATTATCTAGACAGGAGCTATTAACATTAGTGAAGGTTTAAAATAATGCAACCTGCTGTAGGTAGTACAACTTCATAGAAGTCCCTCCTACTAAATATCAGTTTAAGGACAAAACAGGAAATCATTGGGTCTAAAGGCCCATTTTAAAGAATTTGATTAGAAATACAAATATTTTTTTTTTTTTAAAAGGGGTTTTTTCCCAGAGGGAACATTATGTAAAGCAAATTTAAAACGGTAATTGCAGGGGTACAGTACACCGCAATTACGCCGGGTTTTTTGAGGCTCGCCCATTGGCCGTATTCCCCGTGCGGGGGGGCCCAGCACCCGGGCCCCAAACTTTTATTACCGGGGTGCGTAAGTGCGTGAAAAATGACATTCACTTTCTCCCCGCGGGCATATTGTTGCCTGGGGAGAGGAGGTTAACCCATACTTCTCATGAGAATGGGGATTACCATAATGACTGGCGCATTTCACCAATTTTGATGCGTAGCGGCAAATGCGCCCCAATCATACCCGGGTTTGAAAAAAGCCTAACAGGTCGATAACTATTAAAGTACCCTTTGTTACGAAGAAAGGGGGGCGGTTTACCCCTTGCCATTATTAAATTATTTTATTTAATATGTGAATGAGTTGCTTGGCTATATTTCCATAGAAAAAAATTGGATAGCAAAGCCTAATTTCCTTATCTAACTAGTTGCTCATACCAAAACTCTGGGCCCCGGATGTTATGCGGATGTTCTTGTGGGGAATTTTATTTTTTGTGAGAAACTGATGACATTATTCTTTGTTTAATACTAGCAGGGCCCCCAAAGTTAAAAAACAGTATTGAAATGAAATAGAGGTTTTCAAACATGTTGTTTAAGGCATAGGGGATACAAATTTGAGGGAATAAATTATAAAAATATTACTTAAAGTTATTAACCCCTAAAAAAAAAACACACATACTCTTTGACATTATACATAGTACCTGTGTGACAAAACACAAGCATTTTTGTGAGACCCTTTTCTTCCCAATTCACTAACTGTGGTACAAAAAAGTTTTTCTGTTACAATGGGAAGCAGCCAGGGCATAATCATTTTTCTAAAAACCCTTTCCTAGGCTTCACAGCATAGGACAAAAAAAATCTTCGAAAATCAAAACCTAAAAATTGCTTTGAATGTTTGTTTTTTTTTGGCCAAAGCAGCTGTGTTTCCGATGAGTTTTTTGGGTGGTTTTCAGTTTTTTTTACGCGTTTTTTGGACTGTTTTTGGGAAGTTTTTAATGTATGCAAAATTCATATACCTTATTTAAATACCTGGGCAGTTTGTCAGCAGAACCATCCAAAAACCGCACCAAAAATGCCTGATGGTTTACATAGACTTCAACAGTAAATTTTCTGCCCTGCTCTGTTGTTTTTTGCAATGTTACAAAAAAACGAACAGCAGCAAAAAAGACAAAAAAAAACGTTTTGGAGATACAAAACTTTTGCTATTAAAGTCTATAGGACGTTTTCAGTCACTTTTCAGGTTTAAAAAAACAAAAATGTTGAAAAAAAGATGAAAAAGTTTGCAGTGTGACAACCTTACACTTCAAAGTAAATTTAAAAAAAATGCTGCCTGTGATTGAAGTTCCCTTCAGCGAAATATAATTTACAAATGTCTGTTTGGGTTAATATATTAACATTATTATATCTTTCTAGACTATCTATAATCCACCATGGAAAATCAAATAATCTAAATATAAAATATATGAATACAGTGTAGCAATCTTCTTATTTATTATCATACTTATATCATCTGTCATATATAATGAAAATTATTGCTAGATTCCTTTAAGCTGAACTTCTCACCTGAGTATGGAACAACCGTTCAAGAGCTTAAAGAGAAAATATCATTAAAATTGAAGACTGAAAACAGCTGGCATACCATTGTACAGGATAGTAATAGGCTATCCAAGATTTCACTTATAAAGTAAAGTGTGCTTACTGTGAATAGTCATGTGCAAAGTCCCAGTCTCTGAAATAGTCTAGCAGTCCTGGATTGCAAGCCAATGCTAGCGCCATCTGGGTGGGACATGCACAGTGAAGTGAGATGACCTGTTTCATTCCTGCATTGCTGATGTTCTGTGCCATGTAGAATTGTTATATTCTATGGTTTTGTTCTGTTGGATTGTCAGTGATGAAGTTTGAATTGTTTGGTCACTTAGTTATGAAGAAAGAGTATGGACAGCTACATGAAGTAGAAAATGAATAAGGCAGCACTTCCAATATGCACTTTTATTTCACCCAAATTTGCACATTTTGGTGAAATAAAACCGCGTATTGGAAGTGCTGCCTTATTAGTTTTTTCTATATTGGAAAAGCCTTTGGACTTGGTTTGTAGGCATGCACCCATATATCATCTTTGTGCTGTAGATTTTTTCTTCAAGCTACATGAAGAAGTTCCACATCTCCTCAGTGTTATTTATCTAAACAGAAGGACTGTGTTTTTCTATAGGTGACCTGGAATTTCACAGCGCTACCACGTACGGGTGCAGTCAGTGGTAGGTTTGAAGACCACCACATTGTTTCATCAATATGTATAGTATTGTGTTGGGTAGTCCATTTCTAATTTAAAGGGTTTAAAAAATTAAGAAAAGGACTACTAACTTCACTGATCCCCTGCTGTTGCTGTTCCAGTTCTCACTGGGTCCCTGATGATATCCACTTCTTAGTCCTGTCTTGACATGTAGGAAATGGAAGGCAATGTTCCGTCAGTCAATCACTAACCCACCTCACCTTAGTGATTAATTAAGTAGACATCTGTGAGGTGAGTAATTTATTTTTAAACCCAGTATAGCCCTTTAAAAAAAAAAAATAAATAATAAAATAATAATGATTATTATCCTACTGGACAACCCTTTTATTCTGCTCCTGCAATAAAAGTTCCATGTATGCCACAGTGGGGTTGATGTGTGGAGCAGGATTAGGAACTGAGATGGCTGCATATATAGTGGGTTTTTAGCTATTAATTACAGCTGACACCTGCTATCACCAAATGAAATTGGAGATCATTTTTAATCTTTATTTATCTATATCCTAGAGCTAGTATGACTTTGGCATCTATTCCATTAGATAGGGAGGAGCCCCCCCTTATCATGCATTCAGCCTTCCCATGCCATCATCAAGGTTTGCTGAGCACATGGGATGGCAGCCACCTATATACCCAGTATCTGGTTTAGAGATGTTGAAGGTAATTAACTGCTGCAAAGTAAAACTATTTTAGTGTAGTGTATTAGCGATCATGCCCTCTAGTGGTCAGCTACCACAGTGTCTAAAATTGTAGTGAAAAAATGTATTTTTTTTTCTAAAAATGTAAAATATCACAAAAATTTAAAATACCTCCTTTTCCCATTTTTCTTAAATAGGCAATGAAAAACATTAAACATACACAAAAGTGAGTACACCCCTTACAGTCTTGTAAATGTTGTATTATATCTTTTCACGGGACAACACTGAAGATTTGACACTTTCATACAATGTAAAGTAATCAGTGTACAGCTCATATAACAGTGTAAATATAATGTGTCTTCAAAATAACTCACCACACAGATATTAATGTCTAAACCGCTAGCAACAAAAGTGAGTACTCTCCTAAGTGAAAATGGACTAATTGTGCCCAAAGTCTGAATATTTTGTTTGGCCATCTTCATTTTCCAGCACTGCCTTAACTTTCTTGGGCATGGAGTTCACTAGAGCTTCACAGGTTGCAGCCACTGGAATCCTCTTCCACTCCTCCATGATGACATCACAGAGCTGGTGGATGTTAGAGACCTTGCGTTCCTCCACCTTCCATTTGAGGATGTCCCTCAGATGCTCAATAGGGTCTAGGTCAGGTAACATGCTTGTCCATTCTAGCACTGTTACCCTCATTTTCTTAAGCAAGGCAGTGGTTGTCTTGGGGGTGTGTTTGGGTTCGTTAACATGTTGGAATACTGTCCTGCGGCCCAGATTCTGAAGAGAGTGGAACATTCTCGGCTTCAGTATGTCACAGTACATGTTGGCATTCATGGTTCCCTCAATGAACTGTAGCTCCCCACAGCCGGCAGCACTCATGCATCCCCAAACTCCCACCACCATGCTTGACTGTAGGCAAGGTACACTTGTCTTTGTACTCCTTACCTGGTTGTTTCCACACACACTTGACACTGTTTGAATCAAATAACAGAACATGGTTCCAGTGATCCATATACTTAGTCTGCTTGTCTTCAGCAAACTTTTTGTGGACTTTCTTGCACATCATCTGTAGAAGAGGATTCCTTCTGGGAAAAGGCCATGCAGACCAATTTGATTCAGTTGCGCCATATGGTCTGATCCCCACCCCTGAAACCTCTGCAGCATTGCTGGTAGCACTCATATGTCTATTTTGAAATGAAAACCTCTGCATATGATGCTGAGCACATGAATGCATCTTCTTTCATCAACTATGCCGAGGCCTGATTGGAGTGGAACCTGTCATGTTGAACCACAGTATGGTCTTGGCCACCATGCAACAGCTCAGTTTCAGGGTGTTGGCAATCTTCTTATAGCCTCAGCCATCATTATGTAGATCAGAAATTCTGTTTTTCAGATGCTCAGAGAGTTCTTTACCATGAGGTGCCATGTTGGACTTTCAGTGATCAGTATGAAAGAGTGTGAGAGTGATAACACCAAAGTTAACACATCTGCTCCCCATTCACACCTGAGACCTTGTGTGAGGAATTGGGTCCAGTCGTTGCATTCAGGAGGGGGGGGGGATATCTAAGAGAATTTCCAGGAGCATCCACACACAGAAGCCAGGCCACATAAGCCTTCCCATGTGGGCCCAGTACCAAGCCAACCACAGGTAACTGGGAACATTTTACTGCCTTTGTCTGTAACCATACTTATGTTTGCACCTCTGACTCTTGTCTGTATAATATTATCATTCTGTACATATTATCTGTCTAGTGTTCACTCCAAGGCAAATTAAATCTATAAACTTTAATCTGAGCTAGTTTGTTGCCTTGATAATTGAACTCACCCACCTTATGCTCAGTCTATAATATACAGCTACCCCAGCTGGTTACTGGCCTTGTTATAAGTCGGTAACGGACCGGTCTTATAACTGAACTAGAAACTGGTGGCAGCCTATTAAACTGGCATATTTTTGTTTAACCAGTGTGGGTAAATCTCTCTCAGCCGTTCAGGGTCATTGGAGAGGAGTTTGTTCTCTCGTCCTCCATGGTTCTCCCTGTGCCCATGTGGACAGGGCTTAACGGTGGAACAGTATCTGGCTGACCTTGTGTACCCTTAGCGGGCAGCGCAATGTCACAATACACCCCAAGTCAGGCTGTCGACCCTCGAGTGGGCCGGCGGGACGGGCTATTTCCTGACACCTTGTAACACTAATAAGTCACATGACACCATGGAGGGAAAATGGCAAATTGGGCATAATTTGTCCATTTTCATTTAGGGGTGTACTCACTTTTGTTGCCAGCGGTTTAGACATTGATGGCTGTGTGAGTTATTTTGGGGGCAACCAAATTAGCACTGTTATACAGGTTTTACGCAGCCAGTCTTGGCCTTCCTGACAGAGCCACATTTTTTAAATCTGACATGTGTCACTTTATGTGAGAATAACTTTTTGACACTTTTACCTATTCATGTGTTTCAGAGATTGTCTTCTTGTGACACATTGTGCTTTAAGTTAGTAAGAAATTTTGGTCCAAAAAGTCCATGTTTATTTGTGAAAAATATCAAAGTATCGTGAAAAATTTACCATTTTCAAACTTCAAAAATTTCTGCGTGTAATACAGATAGTAATTCCACTCAAAATAGTTTAGAACTAGCATCTACCATATTTCCACTATAGGTCAGAATCATTTTTTAAATGTCTTTTTTTAATGACATTAGGGGGCTTAGAAATTTAGTAGCAATTTTCACATTTTCAAGAAAATTTGCAATATGTATTTTTTAAAGGACCAGTCCAGTTCTGATGTGGCTTTGATTGGCCTGTATGTTAGATGCCCCCATAAATGACTCCATCTAAGGAACTACATCCCTTAAAGTATTCAAAGCAGCATTTAGGAAGTTTATTAACCCATTAGGTGTTTCATAGGAATTAAAGCAAAGTGGAGATGAAATTCAAAATTTCACTTATTTTGCAGATTTTCAATTTTTACCCATTGTTCACAAGAACTCGGTAGATGTGACCAGGGACATGCAACTTAATATTGATTCACCAGATTCAGACATTTCAGAGATGTCCCATACTTGGCCCTAGTTCGCTATTTGGCTCAACCACGAGCCTCAGAGTAGGAGGAGCACCTACGGATTTGGGGTCTATTTTCATTATGATTTTATTTGGGCAATTAAAGGTTTGGGGACACCCTAAGTTGCTAAAATTTAATAAACAACCTAAAAGCCCCCATGTTGGAAACTCACACATTAAGGAAAACCCAGGGGTATAGGGTACAAAAAAACCCCAGGTTTTTCACAATTTTTTTTCCAACAATTGCAATTTTAGCTGAAAATTTTTAAATTTTTTTGCAAATAATCCTGGAAAAAAAGCTCCCCAAATTTTGTTTCACAATTTCTTTTACACAAGTTCAGCAGTAACCTATATATGGGTGTAAACTGCTGTTTGGGCACATGGCAGGGGTACAAGGGAGGATGTATTTCTTTTTTAAAATGCAATTTTGGGGGGGGCCATGTCCATTTGAAAAGCCCCCAAAAACACCAGAAAAGGGGAAACCCCAGAATTCACCCCCGTTTTATTCAACACCCCTCATGGGGTCTCATCTAGGGGTTTTATTATGCATATTGGGGCGTAAGGGGTGCATAGTTTTTTTTTAGCATTGGGCCCTGAAAATGGGGGGAAAAAAAAAAGCAGTTGTATTGTTTTATGGGTTTTAATTATGACTTTATATGCGGGTCCGAACAATTTCAATGATATAAATTTATACAGTTTTTTGTTTTATTTTCTTTACACAATAGAAAAATGTTATAAAATTGCGTTTATGTTGTCCTATTCTGCAGCCATAACTTTTTTTTTTTCTGTGTACGAAAACTTTTGTGGATTGTTTTTTGTTGGCCGAGTTCGTTTTTATTTGGGACCCTTATGCCACAAAACGGATCACTTTTTATTAAGGGTTTTTTGTGGTGTTTTGAGCAAAATCAGCAATTTGGTGTAGTATTTTTTTTTTTTACGGGTCAGGCAGAGTAAATGACATCCTAGCTTTAAAGAGGTCAATAAAATTAAGAGATCCAATTTGTTTTTTTTTTTTTGTTTTACTGTTTTTACAAAATTTAAAAGTTTTTATTAAAAAAAAAAACATTTTTTTGCATTCCCATGGTCTGGGGCCCTAACTTTTTCATTTTTTTTGTTAAAAGATGTGAAAGGGGTTTTATTTTTTGCGGGATGGGTTGACGTGCTTATTGGTGCAAGGCTTTTTGATCATTTTTTAAATTTTTTTTTGGGAAAGGAGGTGAAAAAAAAAAGCAACCCTAAAGTGTTGTTCATTTTTAACAGCGCTCACTGTACAGTACATGTGACAAATTAGTTTTACTCTGTTGGTCAATACGATCATGGCGATACTCAATTTGTATAGTTTTTTTGTTGAAAGGCTTTTGTTTTTTATTGTGTAAAAAATTTATGCATCGCTATCTTTTGATGGGGTTTTTTTTTTTTTTCCCTATAAAATTTTTAGGCTTTTTTTTGGCGAATAACGACATTTTAATTGGTACATTTTTGGCATTTATAGGTTTTGTCGCTTTTTATTCCATTTTTTTGCCGGGATCGCAATTCTTTTTTGTTTTAGGGCAGGTCTTACCAGCGGGGTACCAAAAATAAATGTACTTTTTTATTTTTTGGGCCGATTTTGGGTTTGTAAATGGGAAAATGTGTTTTTATTTCATTTTTCATGCTTGTTTCACTTTTTTGAAACTTTTTAACATTTTTTTCACTTTTTCCCAGAGGGGATCTGTATCCGTGATCTTCAGATCATGGATATAATAAAGATCAGTATACAGCATTCTGCTCCTCAATAATCATCTGCTATTGCCTGGAAACCAGAGGTCACATGATATGTAGTGGTCACATGATAAGATGTCTGGAGGGAGTAATACTGGAAAAGTTCTGTCCCCCCATACACCCTATTCCCGGATACGGGGGTCACATACTTGTGTGGTGGTCCTTGAAACTTTTAGCAGAATGCAGAGGCAGTAAAAAGGAAAGTTTGCTTTTTTAAAAAACTATTTTTTCCCTGGAAAAAAGTGATAAATACGAAAATTTTTGGGGCCAGTTACGCTATGGATATATATATATTCTAGACAGGGGCCCACTGCACTATTATAAAAGGGGTAAAGGAGCAGTATTTTGTAATGTTTGCATGTTAGAAAATTGAGTGATTTCCTATGATATACACATTCAGTAAAGACATTATAAAACATTATAAGGTGGACCACCCCTTTAGAAACTGAGGTTGCTTTAATGCTCTGAAAATGTGATTATACTTTAAAGGTATGTTTACATGTGGCAGATGGTTTGAAACAATATGTTTTAAATATATTTAATTGTTTCTACGGCAAGCCCATTCAGCAGAATAGAACAATTGCAAAAATGTTTGCAAAAACTGGCTTTTGTGATTAATGTGCTTTTTGGCATATTGGCTTTTATAGAATACTAGAAATGATCAGCTGTTTGGGAAAGTTGTCTATCAGCACTTTTTTGGTTGAGATGGCTAAGAATACAGTGACATATGCCCCGGAAGGCTTCATTTATAAACAGAATAATAAAAAAAAAAATCATACCCAGCATAGTTTTTTTCTCTTTTGGCATAAGCTCGATAAGTAATGGCCTAATGATATGTTAAGTTCATGTGCGCCAGAGCCTATTTAAGCTGGTCCGGGGTACATAAAAATAAAAAAAAAATTCAAATATACCCATATAAAAAAAATTCACGGAAAGATTTTCAAATTTTTACACTACTACTTCTGTTTAACATCAATTTTTACAGCTACATAAATTTTTACAAAAAAATACTATATCTTTACTGAATTCATTTATCTAGTTCAATGAATTATTTAAAAACCCGTAGAACCCTTCAAAGTTAGATAAAACTGCATACATCCCATCAAGGTATAAGCTCTGACAGAAAATTAATTCAGATGAGACTATTTCATGCTGTGTTTGAAGCACAGCCCAGTAAAGGGTGTAAAGCCAAAATTCCAGCTTGTAGACAGCTATTTAAATCTTATTACAGTTAATCAATGCAAGAACTGAATTCTGGCAATGGGAGACCTGATCTGTCCTCAGAGAAAGCAGTAGACTAAGAGTGATTGATAGCCGTCTGCTTCACATATGACAGCAAATCAAAACATCTGTTAAATTATTTAAAAGCAGCAAAAAAAGCAAAGAATAACACAATTAAATTCTCATCTAAAAGAATTAATATTTCAGCAGAAAAAATCATTGATGAATAGGTTTAATATTAATTATCCCATTTGTGATTAAAATTTATAAAGTATTGTCTTTTTCAGTACTTTTGTCTGGATGCACAAAAGGAAGTTCGCTACATATTATATGTGAAAGCTTAACTTCAATGAAAAAATAAAAACTCCACAGTGCTTAGACTCTTAGGGGGACATGTATGAAGATCGGCTCGTCGAAGCGCCTGTTTTCACGTTTTTTTCCGCGAAAACTGCGCCTGATGTATGTCGGCTCATAAATGCGGGGCAAACATTAAAATTGGTCTGCCTGTCGGAGCTCTAATGTGCCTCAATTTGCCGACCCACATTCATACATGCGTCGGAGATTTCGAATGTGCTGCGCCCTGCCCCAGAACGCCCAGAGCACGCCCCTTCTTGTTAGGCGCATAAGAAAGTGGCAAAGCTTGCGCCTAACAGCGCATTACTGCGTTCAACAGTGGAGCCGGCACAGTGAGGCCCATTATACGCCTGAAAACAGGCGAAAAGCCCGACAACAGCAGACAACAGCAAAAATGGCCATTTATTATCTACGGTCTCTACAAGCTTGCTAGCTGACATTCTTACCATTCCTCATTCTTCTACTCTACGTTGTTAAGGTGGTTGTTCTTCTTCATCTCCATGATACTTTTGACTGTGGCTTGTCTCTCTGAGAATAGTGAATTCAGTATGACTGATCGTACATCCTCTTGACATTGGCCAAGTTAGGAAACCCCCATATTCATATACACAGCATGGAGAGCCTGATAGAAATAGTGTTGAGGCTGCTGTAATTGCAAGAATGTATTAGCACAAAGGTAATTTTTTTTATAAACACAGTGAGTATTTATTTGTTTGGTTAAGATATTTAAATATTTTTTTCTATCAATGTGCTTCAGCAGTTGGCATCAGCATGAAAAAAGTAAAGAGCTAGAGTTATTTAAAGCTCCTCCATAGTTAAATGAATGGAGTGTGGAACAATTAGCACTATTTTTAACATTTCTAAACTAGAAGCTTGAATTTCCTGGAAATAGACTTTAAAAGGGTTGTCTCATTACGTTGATTCATCTTACCTCAATCCTGTTTTCTTGGTTTCATTTTGAATTCAGGGGCATGTTTACTGGCTTTCACTAGGCTGCAGTAGAAGCCAGGTCTGTAGCTAAAGCAACCAGTGCTGGCAGCCTATCAGGATAGATCAAACAGGTCTGTAGCTGTAGCGACCTGAGGAGCTGATGCAGCCCATACAAGAGGGGATATCTCAGAATAGGTAGGACACTGTTAATTGACATATATTGCAAAGTGACTTGTTTTTGCAAGATCTTTAACATAAAAAGCAGTCCTTGTAGTGAGAACACCTTTAACCCCATAACACGCCTTGACATACAGTATTACTACATCATGGTGGTGTTAAGGAGGTATGAAGTGGGCTCACACGCTAAGTCTGCTCCATAACTGGCAGGTGTCAGCTGTTACTTACAGCTGAAACCCACTGGTAGTGGCAAGGATGGGAGAATACACAGATTTCTGCCATTTAACCAATAAGCTGTTAGAAAGGGGTGCCCACTTGCCATGGCAGCCAGAGGTCTAATGAAGACATCCAAGTTTTCCATGATTGTGCTCCTGTAACATTCCGTCATAAGTCGGAGATCACTAAAATGACTATACTGCAGAAGTGCTGCAGTTTATAATACAAATGATTAAGCAATCATATGTTCGAATCCCCTAAGGGGACTAAAAATAACAGTAAAAAAAGTTTTTAAAACTACAGTGGTATTCAAAATATTATGTTCAAAAACATGAGCTAAACACAAAATCCTTGTAATAGTTTTTATTTCCATGTATTGGAAACATTGCACACTGTTTTCTAAATCAAAACATGATGAGAAAGGTATAGAATTGATAACTACTTTACAGAAAATAACAAAAGAAATGGCTATTCCATAACCTCAATTTTGTTGGACTGGAGTCAAGATTTTACTTGTTTACTGGTGTTTTTAGGGTCATTGAAACACCCATTTCAAGGGCATTTCCTCCTCAGCTTAAGGCAACATGACCTTTTCAAGCATTTTGATATATGCAAACTGGTCCTTGATCCCTGTTATGCAGTAAATAGTAAGAGAAACCATGCCATAGTAAGAGAAACATGCCCATATCATGATGCTTGCACCACCATGCTTCACTGTCTTCAGACTGCACTGTGGCATGAATTCAGAAATTGGGGGTCTTCTGACGAACTGTCTGCGGCCCTTGGACCCAAAAAGAACCATTTTACTTTCATCAGTCCACAAAATGTTTAACCATTTCTCTTTTGGCCTGTTGATGTGTTCTTTGGCAAATTGTATCCGCTTCCGCACATGTCTTTTGTGTAAGACGCCTGTGTGAAGTTTATCTATTACCAAGATGCCTAATGTAACAAAAAGAATAAAAGTAATACAAAACAAATTACATAATTGGTATCACTGCATTAATAACATTCTATACTAATACTATGTTATTTATCTTGCATGGTAAACACTGCAAAACAAAAAATACCAAACTTCAGAATTGTGTTTATTTGGTCATCCCACCTCCCAGAACAAAATGTAATAGAAAGTGATTAAAGAGCATATACCCCAAATTGAAATTAAAAAAGTCTAAATTCATGTCCATAGACAGAGAAATGAAAAAAAATATTGGTCGATTCAAAGCAAATTAATACATATTTTTTATATATACACACAGTGGGAAAAAAAGTGTTTAGTCAGCTACCAATTGTGCAAGTTCTCCCACTTAAAAAGATGAGAGAGGCCTATAACTGACATCATAGGTAGAGCTCGACTATGAGAGACAAAATGAGAAAACAAATCCCGAAAATCACATTGTCTGATTTGTAAATAATTTATTTGCAAATTATGGTGGAAAATAAGTAATTGGTCAATAACAAAAGTTCATCTCAATACTTTGTGATATATCCTTTGTTGGCAAGGACAGAGGTCAAATGTTTTCTGTAAGACTTCACAAGGTTAGCACACACTGTTGCTGGTATGTTGGCCCATTCCTCCATGCAGATCTCCTCTAGAGCAGGGATGTTTTGGGGCTGTTGCTGGGCAACACGGACTTTCAACTCCCTCCAAAGGTTTTCTAGGGGGTTGAGATCTGGAGTCTGGCTAGGCCACTCCAGTACCTTGAAATGCTTCTTAAGAAGGCACTCCTTCATTGCCCTGGCAGTGTGCTTGGGATCATTGTCATGCTGAAAGACCTAGCCACGTTTCATCTTCAATGCTCTTGCTGATGGAAGAAGGTTTGCACTCAAAATCTCATGATACATGGCCTCATTCATTCTTTCATGTATACGGATCAGTCGTCCTGGTCCCTTTACAGAGAAACAACCCCAAAGCATGATGTTGCCACCCCCATACTTCATAGTAGGTATGGTGTTCTTTGGATGAAACTCAGCATTCTCTCTCCTCCAAACACAACGAGTTGTGTTTCTACCAAACAGTTCTACTTTGGTTTCATCTGACCATATGACATTGTCCCAATACTCTTCTGGATCATCCAAATGCTCTCCAGCTAACTTCAGACGGGCCCAGACATGTAGTGGCTTAAGCAGGGGGACACGTCTGGCACTGCAGGATCTGAGTCCCTGGCAGCGTAGTGTGTTAATGATGGTAGCCTTTGTTATGTTGGTCCCAGCTCTCTACAGGTCATTCACTAGGTACCCTCCCTGGGATTTTTGCTCACCGTTCTTGTGATCATTTTGGCCCTGCGGGTGAGATCTTGCATGGAGCCCCAGATCGAGGGAGATTATCAGTGGTCTTGTATGTCTTCCATTCTCTAATTATTGCTCCCACAGTTGATTTCTTCACACCAAGCTGCTTGCCTTTTGCAGATTCAGTCTTCCTAGCCTGGCGCAGGGCTACAATTTTGTTTCTGGTGTCCTTCGACAGCTCTTTGGTGTTCACCATAGTGGAGTTTGGAGTGTGACTGTTTGAGGTTGTCGATAGGTGTCTTTTATATTGATAAAAGGTTCATACAGGTGCCATTACTACAGGTAATGAGAGGAAGACAGAGAAGCCTCTTAAAGAAGAAGTTACAGGTCTGTGAGAGCCAGAAATCGTGCTTGTTTGTAGGTGACCAAATACTTATTTTCCACCATAATTTGCAAAAAAAATTCTTTCCATAGCAGACAATGTGATTTTCTGGACTTGTTTTTTCATTTTGTCTTTTCAAGTAGGAGAACTTGCACAATTGGTGGCTGACAATACTTTTTCCCCAATATATATATATATATATATACTATATATATATATATATATATATACATACATATTGTAAGGCAGCAGCTGGGAAGGTCTGCAACGGGATCGATATGCCAGCCGTATTCTGCACATGTACCTGGAGGAATCGAGAAAACATAGTTATGGAACTTGGTGAAATGGAAAGCTAATTAGCTATGCGTCAAGCGCATCAGGCTTTTGACACACGTTTTCTTTAGCCATCCCGCCAAGCCTACTTTTCATTGGGAGTAAGCATAGAGCAGGGTGGGTGCTTACTCCCCATGTTCCATTCCGTGATTTACCTGGCCTATTTAAGGTCAGCAGGTAAGCTGTGTGTCCGCTGCAACTTCAGTCTACCATTTGGGCTGGGTGCGTATACACTGGAGGAGGCCAATTTGCTACACCAAGTCCACGTTGCTCCCAAGGTGTGAGTGAGGGAACTATGTCTATGTTTAGTAAATGCTTAGACGAGCAGAAGTTTTGTTTTGTTGTTTACATTTATGGCTGTGCATGTTATTGCTATACATTTTGTGCAATAAACATACAGAAGCAACCGTTTGTACCATACAAATGCCTCTGTCTCAATGCCTGAAGGACTTAAAGAGAACCTGTCACATAGTTTATGCCCCCTTGCTGAGGACAGAACAAGGTAGTGTCAGACATGCTGTTTCCAGTGCTGTGTCCCTTATTCTGGAAGCTGCTGTAGTTTTCGAGTATTTTGGGCCACATGTATGAAAACTGTCTAGGTCTAAAATTCCCTTTGCTGCCCATGGCAACCAATCAAAGCGCCCCTCTCATTCCATATAGTGCTCTGGAGGAATGAGAGGGGCGCTCTGATTGGTTGCTATGGGCAACAAAGTGAATTTTAGACCTGGACAGTTTTCATGCATGTGACCCTTAGTGCTCAAACCTGCAGTTTTCAGCCAGAAAAGAGTCAAAGAGTCATTTAAAAAGTAACAGGTTTATCAGTTGAGGTGGGTGGGGCTAGCCTCAGGTGGGCGGAGTTTTAAATGACTCTTTGACTCTTTTCTGGCTGAAAACTGCAGGTTTGAGCACTAAATACTCGAAAACTACAGCATCTTCCAGAGTAAGGGAGACAGCGTTGGATACAGTAGGTCTGACACTAGCTTGTTCTGTCCTCAGCCAGGGGGGCATAAACTATGGGACAGGTTCTCTTTAAGCTGTGATCCCAGAGCTGTGTACGCTCACAATATAAATATACATATATGTTATAGGAGTAAAGCATAATAAACGCTATATAAATTTGGTATCTCTTTAACCGTACTGACCCACAGAATAAGGGATCATATACTGGATAATGCTATAGGATAGCATCTTACATGAAGATTAAAGAAGTCCAAATGAGTATTATCCCAAATTACTGATTACAGTGTACGATGAATGAAGGTCATGTGGGGCAGTTTCTCCACATGGTTTAAGATAACAGCGTTCTATTATATACAGTCCAGCACACTGATTATAAAGTGCTTACCACTCCCGCTTTGTGTTTATCTTGGAGGGTGCTCAGAACTGGCTGTGGACTTCTCAGCCATTGCAAACTTGAAAACTTTAAGGAAACAATGTCAGCATTCCATCCACATCTGCATGTGACCAAGGACCGCTAGCCGTCCTGAAACGTGTAAGGCTATGTTCACACGGCTTAAAATGGGACGTAATTACGCACGTGATTACGTCCGTAATTACGTCCCTAAATACGCCTAAAATAATGGTCAGGGGATATTCAATTGATTGCAATGTAAAATACATCTCCTTGTTCACACGAGGCGTATTTACATGTCGTAATTACGCTGCGTTTTCACAGCGTAATTACGATCGCAAAATCAAGTCCCCTGTCAATTATTGAGCCGTATTTGCGACGTAATTACGCCTTCTATCCTCATAGAAAATAATGGGGAACGTATTTACGTCATAAAAATCAGTGCCACACTTTTGTGACGCGTATTTGCAGCGTAATTACGCTGCAAATACGTTCAGAGGGTCAAATAGAGTTCACAGTCTCTAGCCAAGACTGTCTGGTTTTGTATCAATTTTTTGGGGAGGACTATGCTTGAATCTGATTTTTGCAGATAATATTCAGAATTAAGCCAGTGTCATAAACCCATAGAGGCAAGCAGCAGAATGACCAGCAGCAAGTCCCGGGGAATTGTGCCATACCAACGCATGCGGCTAGATGTGGGTGCCCTCATATCGGAGGTAAGTTTTAATGCAGTGGCGATGTTCACATGGCATAAATGCAGGGTGTACAGTACACCCGCAATTATAACGTGTTGAGCTTTTGTGCATGGAGGATGGGAGAGGGGGCTAGCAGGCAGCAGGCCACATTTTCATGCTATGTTTGCAATTTAGCTGAATTGTATTTGTAGTAGAACATGTATGTAGAAGCAGATTTCTAAATGTTAATGATTATTTAGTAAGTGACATGTCTCTACTGTGATTACATAAAAGTGTTATGAAATGTTTTAATTAATGTAATTAAATATGAACTGTATGTAATGTGCATGTTAAGTAGTGACATGTCATTTACTTTAGGATTTTTTAGAAATGTGGATGTCATTTTTTATACTGTGCATTCTGCCATATGCTTGTTGTTTGCATGGTCCTTACTTTTTTGTAAATAACAAGCATATTGGAACCTCTACTTTTTTTATGTGCATGTAATTTTTTCTATACGTGAAAATGCATGTAATTTTAGTACCCTAACATCAAAACATATTGCATTACCTGCAGTTAAATTTGAATATATCTGCTTGTTGCTGTTGGTAATGCAATATGGTTTGAAAAATGTAGAAAAAAAAGTAAAACAAATATACTGCAGCATGTTTTTAAATTGTAAATTGATTTATGTTTTTTTCAGGTTATGATAATTGCAAAATAATATTTTAACATATTTGCATTGCCCCCACAAATCACGAACTTGGTTAGTGCTGTGGGTATGTTCCCACGGCGTCTTTGGTCCATGTGAAAATATGGTAAAGTAATATGTACATGCATATTCCATATGCTATGAAAACATGACAACATATATTCTCACGGACCAAAGACGCCGTGGGAACATACACACAGCACAAGTCAAATTTTAGCAATGTGTCGTTACTGCTAAGCAGTTTTTAAACAAATGACTTTTTCAAAATTAATTCAATTTTATTGTTATAAAAAAATTTATCAGTATAATGAAATTATTTTTTAAAATGGTGTGGAGAAGACAGCAACAGCCGGAGTTGGCAGGATCTGTGTGCGGCAGAACCAGAAGTCCCCTTGTGGAGAAGACAGCAACAGCCGGAGTTGGCAGGATCTTCAATATCTTAATATCTTCAAAGAAAAATATGGGTGCTGATGGTTCACTTTGAAAAATACTACTGTGTTTATTGGTTGCCTAGCAGAAATACGCGACTGAATTACGGTCGTAAATACGCGTGCAATACGCGTGCAATAATTCCATCCACGAAGCGTTTTTCGGTCCGTAATTCCGGGAGCAGCACCGAACGTACTATGGACGTATTTTATGGACGTAATCACGCGCGTAATTACGTCCCATTTTAAGCCGTGTGAACATAGCCTTAGCAAGCGTGTACTTATTTTTTATGGATTTTACTATTCTACAATAAAGTTTTGCTAACTTTTATGTGGATGGAGTGCCGACATCGTTTTCTTTAACGGGGTTGTCCCACTACATTGATTCTCCTTACCTCAGTCCTCTTTTCTCGGTTTCAGTTTTGAATTCAGAGGCATGTTTACTGGCTACTACTGGCCTGCAGTGATGAGCTGCTGAGGACACAAGGTCTGTAGCTATAGTGACCAGAGCTGGTAGCCTATCAGGAGAGATCGAACAGGTCTGTAGCTATAGCGACCTGAAAAGCTGATGCAGCCCATACAAGAGGGGATATCTAGAAATAGGCAGTACACCGTTAATGGACACATATTGCAAAGTGATTTGTTTTTGCAAGATCTTTAGCATTAAAAGCAATCCTTGTAGTGAGACAACCCCTTTACGCTTTCAAGATAACAGAACGTTCTACCTATATAATATCTAATGGTCAATTACATCATGTGATTGTTCCCAAAAAAATGCTGAATAAATACAGGAGTAAAAAAATAAGTGTTATATCAAGTCATTTGCAGAAAGCAGAAGTAAAAAATATTGTCCTGTCCATGGAAAGCTCATCCATCACCTACAGCTAAAACTGAACACTTTAAAAACTGACATATCTACATTCTGGAAAAATTCAGTTAAGGCTAATTAGGGGCCGTTCACACGGCACAGGACAAATACCGGCCGGTTTGCCGGCCGGTATTTGTCCTGTTTTGTGGCCGTCCCCACGGCCGCGGTGGGGGTGGGGGGGGGCGGCTTTTCTCCGCGATGAGCGGAGAACAGCCCACCCCCTCCCATTGAGCAGCACAGATTCCGTCCGGGAACCGGACGGAAGATAGTGCATGGTCAATGTTTTGCCGCTGGTCCACCGGCGACAAAACAGTCGGGCGGAAAACCCGTGCAGTGGGGACTGCTGCACGGGTTTTCCATAAAGCACAATTGTGCTCATTTTCGGCCGGTTTTTCAGGCGGTCTGCAAAACCGCAAACCGCCTGAAAAACCAGCCGAAAACCCGTGCAGTGTGGACATGCCCTTAAATGTTAAAACTCAGCAAGTGGTTTGCTCAGGGTTAAAACATTCATTTATTATAACATATACCTTTTATGTACTGCAAAGCTAATCATTTCTATTCATCTCATCTGTTTCTAATTGTAACATGGCTTCTTAACACATCAATCGTGAGGAAGTGCCAACGGGCAGGGATCATGTACAATCTCATTTTTTTGCTGGACAGATTTTTGACCTAGAGTTTGTGGTAGTGTTTGTTTCATTCATATGTACACCCATATTGTTCTCTCAGATTCCAAGCTTGCATTTTTGCCAAAAGTTAATAAAAAGCAGTTTATGTGTTTTGTGAAGCATATGGGGCAAATTACAAAAATATTAATATGCTGTACAAGGGATTTGGTATTAAGCAGAATGTGTTTGTGTTTAGTGTTTTCAACAGTTCTGTAAGCACAAAGAAAAACAGCATTTTAAACACATTTTTCTGCTATTTAAATGTCTTTCTATGTCAAAGAGATACAGCCTTGTTTATTTTAAAGTGCGTCTCTATTTTTAATTAAATGATATAGACAACAGTGTATCCCTAGCATAAGCAAAGATGGCATCTTAGACTGCATTCAAACATTCAGCTTTTTAGATGCCTATTTAAAAGCCTAAACAAGGATGTAATTGGAGGACACATACTAAGGAAAGACTGAGACTTTTCCTTGTTTTAAATCAATTCTTGGCTTTGGCTTCAAAAACTGGACAGTTAAATGAAGCCTAACTAGGATATGCCATCATGTCATGACTGGTGGCGTGTGTTCTGGTCATAAGATGAACTCACATGGGCAAGAACAGTGTTAGGTATAATGCCATTATCATAGCTATGTCTGTGTAACAAAATAAGCAGTGGTTTAACTATTAAATGACAAGGAAAGACTTTATCCACTAAAAGTAAAGAGCAAAAGTTTCTATTGAATGATAAGCAGTTTTGAAATCCCTGAAAAATGTATACAGAAATTATACTGGAATAAAGGAATAAGAATGAAATAGATTTTCATTAATACATTTCTGCAAGGAAATCTGCCATGACTGGATATACCCTAATATTTTAGACCACTGCTACGACACCTTTATTTTAAGGATTGGTGGGGATTTCATTATTTTTACTCCTATCAATCAAAGGTTAAGTAATATGCTTGTTTACTACAAATCTACACAGTCCATTGTTCCATTCCTCAGGGTAAGCCATCTTAGTCAAACTGCATAACAACATATTTTCACTAATGTGTTACATAGTAGGAAAGCGGTTCTTATGCCAAGTTACAGGATTTAGTTTACCTAAAAAAGACACTGTTTTAAATATTACAGTTACACTCCTAATAATTAGTTTTGCTAAAATAGGGCCCAATTGGTTTCAACTAAACAAGTAAAAAATTCAGGTTTGGGACGTCCCAAAACCGATTTTTTCTTTAACCCTATCCCAGTGATGTAGGTAGAACTTTAGCTAGAAAAAAATGGAAATATGCAAGACTCACCCACGTGTAATTATAGGTAGGCATCAGTGTTCAGGAGTATTTAAAATACAAGTAATTAAAATAGTATTTAAAATACTTGTCAGGTATTTGTATTTTGTAATCAAAATACTTTTTTTATTCAGTATTTTGTATCTGTAATTAAAATACTTTTCGGAAGTATTTTAAGTATTTTAATTACTTTCTAAATTCAAAACAAATGTTGTAATTTAAATAACCCACCTCACCGCACTTAAAAAAAAAACAACAGCGCGAGTCATGTCATCACTCTCGTTTCTCATATCTCGTGCGAGGTGCGACGAGAGGAGGGAAAATTCCAGCGCGTTCCAGCAACGCAAGTCCGCCTTGTAGTGAAGCGTGATTTATTTTGACTTTTTAATCATCCCGATCGCGTAATCCATTCCGTAAAATTACCGTATATACTCGGGTATAAGCCGACCCGGATATGAGCCGAGGCCCCTAATTTTACCACAAAAAACTGGGAAAACGTATTGTCTCGAGTATAAGCCGAGGGGGGTAGGGGGGGGGAATCCACCATTGCAGATAAAAAGACTGGCTATGTGCATTACAGCTTAGTAACTCCATGTGCCTCATAGTAATAGCAGTTAACCCCATCATGTCCCTCACATTAACCCCCTGTGTGCCTCAAATAAGAGTTACTGATATGTGAGAGACTTGGAGGTAATAATTAGGTATATTCATAATTAAGGTCCTTTATTAGTACCCCCATGTGTCTCATATATTAGTAACCCTTATATAGGGCACACAGGGGTTAATATGAGGGACATGATGGGGTTAACTGCTATTAATGTGAAGCACATGGAGTTACTGAAACTAAATTAATATCCCCAAATGCCTGACATTAATAGGCATAGTAACTAAAGCAAGGTACCTGTATGTTTCTCTTTACTGTAGCATCTTCTTCTCCATGTGACTGACATCTTCTATAGGAGTCGGACACAATGAATCCTGGCCACTGACATATCTGCAGGGTAGATGCTAATCCTAGTGGGCTAAAGGACTTCTGATCCATTTTTTGTTTTTATTACATTTACATTTTTCAAGTATTTTAGTATTTGGAAAATACTTTTGAAGTAGTATTTAGTATTTGTATTTAAAATACTTCGGGATTAAAGTATTTTGTATTTGTATTTAAAATACTTCAATCATAAGTATTTTGTATTTAAAATACTTTCCCAAAGTATTTTCCCGAACACTGGAAGCCATTAACAAGCCTGTGGGCTACATAACTCCATGCGTGGATCCTCGTCGGCCAAAACGGTATATATAATCCAAACACACTCTATAATCAAAGTAACTGTAATCGAGTTGAGTAAATGAGCCAATACTTTATTTTGAATTCTAATCACAGAGAGTAAAAGTGCATAGCGTCAGCTGACGAGTTTCAGCTTCATCTGAAGTCTTGTTCACAGCAAAGAACACTACTAACATTGCACTATAAATCCACGTTAAAACCAATAGGGTGAAACATCCTGCTGACACCACCCCTAATTAAAATGTAACCCCTACTAGCCTTCCACTAGATAAGAGACAAAGAAAAAACACACATAGAGAAAACACAGCTACTTATTTCCTAGTCCTATAAAGGAATTATACATAGATCATAAATCATAATTGTCACTTAAAAAATACCATGTTTTTATGTTTCTATATTCAAAAATTCTAAACTTTTTAACTTTTCTGTCCATGGAGCTGTGTACACAAGGATTTTATATTTGCAGAATAAGTTTGAGATTAAAACGCAGCCCTAGCACTAACCCCACCAGACCACATTCAATATTTGCCGTCAAGTTTTCCCTTGGTCCTTTTATTCTCCACCCGCCTCAGACGCCATGACGACTTCTTCTGGCTATGGCTTTTCCCTGCAGAATTAATCCCTCAAACATCATAGACTTCTCACTTTTTCAGCACTTCCCTACCAATTCTTACCTTTGGTATAACACCCCCCATTTAGTAGGTAGCTAGTAATATTGCCTTCCCATTAAGTAGGTCCCCCCATTTGGTAGGTTATAGATCCCCAGTAGAAAGGTATTTAGGCCCTTTGTAGGTAGCAATATATGCCCACTCCAGGTAAGTAGGTAGGTATACAGCCACTTGTAGATAGGTCGGTGTATATGCCCTCTGTAGGTAGGTATGCAGTCCCATGTGGGTAGGCAGTTGTGTATGCCCCCTTTAGGTAAATAGGTAGGTATACAGCCCCCTCTAGTTAGGTAGGTATGCAGCCCACTGTAGGTACATATACAGCCAACTGTAGGTATATATGCCCCCTATAGTTAGATATATAGACCCCTCTGACTTAGAAAAAAAAAAAAGATCTTTCCCTCTTTCCTCGCCGGGAACTAGTTTCCGTTGTGAACTGAGTGATGTCATCACTCATCATTCCTCTATGCTATCCTCACATGATCTATAGTTCTATCCCAAGTGTTTGTATGTATTTGTAATCACCAGTTTTATCCATTGCATGAAAAGCCCATAGGAATATAAACAATATCTTGAGTCTCCAAATGTTATATAGCATCCTATTGGAGTGATTTTGATGGACAAACTCTCCTTTTTAAGTGTATGCATTTTTACAGTTTTTACCCGACAGTGGATTGGTAATTATGTATCTATGAGTTTTCCAGTATGATTTATTGGCAACATTTTATGAGGGCTTTTGAAATCTCCATTGAGGAATAACATGCAGATATCTCATACAGATATATATTTCTAACTGTAATTATGCAGCTTTGGGTGATTTTTCTAATTGAACTGATAATACTAGAGCACTGGTCCCAAACTCCCAACATGCTCTGATGACCTGTGGCTCAGTGTTGTAATATCTGGAGAACCACAGCTCGAAGACCACTGCTCTAAATATATTAGTATATTTTCTTATTAAAGTAACACTAATCCAACAATCTGAATATCATTTTCATTGAATTTATAATCAGTTATTTATATTTAGATTGTCTTTTTAAAGAATCAAAGGGGTTTTCTCATCATGCTGTTTCACAAAGTCACAGGCAGCTTCAGCTTCACGCTGCCTGATCAGGCTGTGGCTAGTTCTATAGCAGTGATTAACATATCAGCTCTGCTATTCCCAGCTGAGATTGTTATATTGAGATGACTGCTGGAGATTTAATATGTAAAGTAAACTCTGAGGAGTGAAAATAAAATGCTTTTCAAGTAATTATTCTAATCTTGTTAGAAATAAAGGGCCTCATGTATGAAAATTATCTAGGTCTAAGACTTTCTTTGTTGCCCATCCCAACCAATCAGAGCTCCCCTTTCAATTTTTCAGAGATCTATATGAAATGAAAGGGGAACTCTGATTGGTTGATATGGGCAACAAAGAAAGTCTTAGACCTAGATAGTTTTCATACATGTCCCGCAAATGGTTTTCATGCATGTCTCCCCTCTGCTCCCATCTGACCATGGTGACATCACTCTCTGCTTTCTTTTTAATCAAGACAGTAACCTAAAGACACGTGTGTGCACTCAGAGCAGATAATATCTCTTTTATCTCATAACCAGTGCGAAATCTAAAAACCAATGTATTTAGTAGAAAAAGTCTTCAATTACCTGTCCCTGCATGTTGAAAGCTAATCTTTGTAGTGAGAAAACTCCTTTACCCCTAAGGTTATTAGTATTATATTATGGTTAGAAGTAAATACAGTAGCAACTGAAGGTTTGGACATACCTAGCGTAATGAGATAATTTTTGCTCAAATATACATATTGTAGTTGATGTATAAATAAATTGTAATTTGCATAAGTATAGATTAAGACTTTTATGCACCTGTATCATTTTGAACTTCAAAGATATGTAGAGGTAGAAAATGTTGTAAACTAATATTTAATTATAATTGATATTGTATATGATAATACATAATAAGTGTATTCGAAATGTGCATAAATTGTATTTTCATAATACAAATGTGTGTACATTGTTTTACCCTTGCTGGCCCTATTCAACAATCATTTTTATTTGCTGGACATCCCCAGTAATTTGAGCAATGTCTTTCTTTGTTCATGCCTAATGCATAGCAGCAGTGTAAGAGATGCAGGGTAGGTCTTTCCATATTTGTATTTTCTGTTTATAGTGGTCCCCAATATGACTAGTAAAGTTCAACTAAGTAAAGGAAAAAGATAAGCCATTATTACACTTCATAATGCAGGACAGACAGTTGAAAAAATGAAAGAACTTTAACTGCAAGATTATATTACTATATGTTTTTTTATGTTTAAATTATTACCCATCTTCAATGAATTGAAGCTGAAGACAAATTTTAACATCAGCTGTTCGGAGGAGACTGTGTAAATCAGGTGTCCATGGAGGAAATGAAAGAAAACCACTGGTAAAGGAAAAAAAGAGTGCCACCTGGACAAGTGGAAGATGCTAAGCTGTCTATGCTCTCATGCTGTCATGTAGAGATGCTTTCTTGGCTTCCAGGATGTGTAGAAGCTACTTCATAAACTGGAGAGTGATGGTTTGCTGTGTCAGATGACCAGACGTCCACAGTTCCCAGAGTCAGTTTAGATGAGATGGACCAGAGAATCAAGGAAATAAATCAGTTAAGCATCTCTACAAAGTCCTTAAAGTGGTATTCCCATTTCATTGTTTAGTTTTAAACATGAAGGCTAGGGGTGACAAATTTAAATACACGGTGGGACAAAATTGAAAATTTGGCCAAAGTTTAAGATTAAGGTTTTTCACACTTTTCTGGCGTAAATTGCGCCTAAGTGAGCAGTCTATGATGTCTAATGAATGTGTAAGGTGCATTGTTCATAAGACTCGACACTTTCTAATGTGCCTAACATGAGGGGGCGTTCGGGGGACATTATGGAAGTGTGTCGGACCACACTCGTAATATTGAACACATATATGAATGTGGTTTGGCAAAACTAGATGCATTACAGCTCGAACAGGCAGACCTATTTTAATGTAGTCTGTCTGAGCCTGAGGAGTCGAAGTGGAGCTAGATTTGCTGTTAAGGAAAAAAAATGTCCAATATTTCTCAACTTACACCAGGACAATAATAAAAAGTGATTTTTGATTTTTATATCAAACTATAAAAAATTAAATTAAATGTAATAAAAAATGTTATCATATAAAATTAATATAAAAATATATAATATCCCAAAAATATAAAAATATCTCCTATAAAATGTATATAAATGTAATAGAATCTAAAACAAATTTTACATTAAATAAACCACTGATGTTGTTCAGATTTTTTAATTTTTCACTTTACTACATTAAATTTGAAATTTATTTTTGCTGCTCTCACCCTTTATTCTACATACAGCAAGAGCCAGCACACCACAGGTTTGGCTGGGACCTGTTGTTTACCAAGCAATATCAGTACCATAGTTTATACACTGAAAACGAGACTCGACAATTCATTTCGAAGTGCCTTCCTTCATAAATGTGTCCCTAAGGGTTAATAGATGCTATGCAGCTGTATGTGCATTATGCTAGAGACAAAAGATGTCCTGCTGCTCATCCCCTTCTGTGTTGCTGCAGCATGACAGAACCCTGTCTTTTCCCTCAAGTGCTTTGCTCCCTGTCAGGAAAAAGCCCGCCCCGCCGGCCCACTCGAGGGTCGTCGGCCTGACTTGGGGTGTATCCTGACGTTGCGCTGCCCACTAGTGGTACACAGGGTCAGCCAGATACTGTTCCACCATTAACCCCTGTCCACATGGGCACAGGGAAAACCAGGGAGGATGAGAGAACACACTCCTCGCCAACGACCCTGAACGGCTGAGAGAGATTTGTTTACCCACACTGGTTAAACAAAAATCTGCTAGTCTAATAGGCTGCCACCAGTTTCTAGTTTAGTTTTAAGACCGGTCTGTTATCGACTTATAACAAGGCCAGGAACCAGCCTTGGGGTAGCTATATATTATAGACCGAGTACTAGGCGTGTGAGGCCGATGATCAAGACAGACTAACTCAGATTAAAGTTTATAGATTTTATTAGCCTTGGATAGCAAACTAGACAAATATATAAAAAATGATGATAATATACAGGTAAGAGTCGGAGGTGCAAATATAAATATGGGTTACAGACAGAGGCAGTAAAATGTGTCCAGTTACCTGAGATTGGTTTGGAGCTGGGCTCACATGGGGGGCAGATGTGGCCCGACACTGCGTGGATGCTTCTGGAAATGATGTCAGGTACCCCCCTCCTGAATGTAACGACTGGGCCCACCTGGGGCTCCTGCTTTTATCTGTAATGGGACAGCCCACGTGGCAGCCCCTACACACTCCCACACACCCCTGGGATGGTCTAAAAACTCCTCCCACTCTGGCCATGCAATTTCTGACAGAAACACAAAAATGGACCATAACGCGACAGGGCATTGGGACAGAACTGAGCCTCTGGCAGCATCAGAACCGGCTGGGCCTAAACTACGCCCTGATACCAGACACCCCTATCCTATGTGCTCCCTAAGTCCAGTACTCAATTTCTCAGTCCCCCGGTCTCGTGCAAACATGGGAGTGGTGGCTATGTGTGCGGGAAGTTCCATATTTTAAGATTTGAAATTGAGGTATACCTCGGATTCACGATTCTCTCATAAATCTTTATGAAATATCGGGGCTGCTGCGGCTAGGAGCCTTTTGGTTCAAGTCTTTGAAGCTGGGGGTTTGAGCTAATTGAGTTGCATAAGGATCCTTTCATGGGTTGACCTCCTGCTGAGCTAGCTTCCTATAGAAGGGCATTTACAATGGGTCTTGCTGGGCTAATTAATGTGTAAATTGGGGTTTTCCTGGGGGCTGGGGGGGCAATTGTGAGATCTGACCAGATATGAAGTTGGAGATGAAGTCATTTTTTTAGTGAATTTTCCTCACACTCCCCCACTGCCTTATGTCTTGGTACCCTCTTGGGTCCAGAGAAACAGTTCGGTACCCACTTTATTTGTACTGACTGCAGTCTGTTAACCCACTGTGTCCTGTGGTCTTCACAGTGCTTCATATCTGCTATACTCTGTTTGGAGTACCCTGCTGCCTGCAGAGATGTTGTGGCTGAGAAGGAGCTTGAATGGTTAAGTGTTGAGACTTCGGATCCTCGATTCTCTCTGTGAGCTCCTCTTATCTTATGAGTTGTCCCGCTATACCTTATCAGTCGTCCCACTGAGTTGATTCTCCTGCCACATTGTCCCTATTTGATTTATGCAGGGGGAGAGGCTGAGTGAGTGCAGTGTAGTGACAGCTTCTGGCTTCTTCCACTTCTTCTCTGTACATTACCTGGCCATTATTTGCAGGCCAAATATAATTACACTGCGGGCCAGATGCAAGCTGTGCTAGGTTTTGGGCCACCTCTCTGCTCTAGCAGCAGTGGCTGGGATGGGAACAACTCTTCCTGCAATGAGTTTGCAGCCTAATACCCTGCTATTTAAACCCTTCTATTAGCAATGTTTTTACAGGCTTGGCTAGGAATTTCAGAGCAGATATGCCAATCACTGCTGTAGAAACACACACAGCCTGAACAGGAAGTGGCAAAATATAAAATCTGGTTAGCACATCCGTTTTGAAGAATAAATGTATAGGTGCACACTGTTGTGGCAGTCAAAACCTATGCAAACACAATACAACATCAGCAGCACTCTATAAACACTACAAAATGGTCAAAGAGAACAAGAATTTTTGAAACAGCATTTCTGCTAATATGAAATATATGAAAATATTTGAGGTTTTTAGTGTACATTTTTGATCAAAACTGTCAATGCACCTATACGTTTATTCTTCAAAACGGATATGCTAACCAGATTTTGTATTTTGACTGTTTGAATGGGGAAGAGGTAGTCTCCAGCTTGGATTATTCATTCCACCCACCTGCACAGGCTTTTTAATCAGATCAGGTTTACAGCTGGAACCTTCGAACCCTGAAGTGTGGAGGTCTGTATAGACTCCAAGAGAGGTAGCATGTAGCTTAAGTTCCCACCTGAATTGGGGTCACCTTGCCGCCGTAGGTAGGCATTTACAGTTTTGATCAAAAATGTACACTAAGAACCTTAAATTTTTTCATATATTCCATGTTAGCAGAAATGCTGTTTTAAACATTCATATGTCCTCTTTGACCCTTTTTTTTAGTGTTTATAGAGTGCTGCTGACGTTGTATTGTGTTTGAACAGGAAGTGGGAGCCTGAAGCTGGCTGTAAAGAACAAGGTCTGTGAAACAATATAAGGAGAGCCCCCCTGTAAGGACTGTTGGAAAAGCATCCGTGGTGTGTGTGTATGTGTATATATTTGTAACATATTATCTCTTGCCACTCATCTTGAGATATGTCAAGCTGATAGGTTTCAGTGTTAGAAAAAATAAACGTTGAGACACATCTTAATATAAACTGCCATTTTCTGATATGCTAGCAGATTTATCTGTTCTTTTTCAAGAAATATGTAGCAAATATGTGAAGGACACTAGGTAGATCAAGTACATTTTCTGATTGTTATATTGAATGTTTCTTTATTCAACCTTACAGGAGATGCAAAAATGGATTACCACTTCTTTATCCAACCAAAGCACCAAGACCAATGGCTACATGGAAGATAATGAAAGGAGTTGACATCAGTCTTCATACAGCACACGGCTTGTACTTTTGGATCCTACATTTTTAAGGTCCTTCTTTTGCTGTGTTCAAAAAAACTTAAAGAACAATGGGAAACTATGTTCTAGTCTCATGGATTACTGCACTGTCACTGATGGCAATATTAACTAAGGCTGACATTAAAAAGAGTAACACTTTTATCACAGAATCAGACCCAGCCCGATGTATGAGGCACCACTATGTAGATTCCATCAATCATCCACAGCACAAATGCACTGCAAAGGTAAGGCTACTGGTTTTCTTTTGTTATCTTACTATAAACATATTTTTTGCTACATTATAATAATAATAATAATAATAATAATAATAATAATAATAATAATAATAAGGGTATGTTCACACAGCTTAATTGCGGGGCGTACAGTACGCCCCCCAATTAAGTCGGGTGTTTTGGAGTCGCGCTGATAGTGCCGCGAATAAATTACATGTCAATTATCTCCCCAGGCGTACAATGCGATCGTATTGTACGCCCGGGGAGAGGAGGCGTAATCCATAGTTCTCTATGAGAACTGTGGATTACCGCAATAAACATAGCCTAATAATACTAGATGGTCACTGCTGCGACTATAATATAGCCTTATAGCCCACAGACTCCGATGTTACATTGGGCCCCTAATGGCCCATGACACTGGTGCGTGCCAGAACATTGTGTGCAGGTATGCTTATAAGGTCCTGTTGCTGTCAATGCCAGGATGTTATGTCTGATGTAGGGCCTGAATTAAATTAGAGATTTTATTTGGTGTCTGAATTCATTATGGAGTTTCTCAGGTTTCTGGTTTGCAGTCTGAATAAGTTTAGTGACAGGTCTGGGGTTTGGTACCTTCCATGCCCTAATCCTACTTTTTCTACTTACATGACTTACATGATGGGAAGTATGTATGGCACCATTATCTTAGCATTAGCTAATCATTTGTCAGGTCATGCTAGAAGTTGTACTTTATAGTGACTTGATCAGAAATTGTCCCTTCATTCTAACTTTTAAATGGATCTATTAAATGCTCAAGGTAAGGTAATTCATTCAAAAGTTTACTATAGGGCCAAGGCCTTAATAGTTACACCTGAGAGTAGAATATTATTAAAGCTATGTTCCACCATGCTGCTTTACAGACCCACAGGCAGTTTCAGGCTTACGCTTCCTGGTTAGGCTGTGGGGGGGTTCTACAGCAGTGATTGGTAAATCAGCTCTGCTATATGTTGCTCAGCCTGTTAGAGGGACATGAGCACATGAGGTTTGTAAACTGTACTACGCAGCTCTAAGGGTTAAAGTTTGTCAGTGACACAGATAAACATGCTCCTGTGCTCAAGATAATATTCAGCAGGGAGTGATGTCACCATGGTCGAACAGGGCTGCTGGAGCAATGAGAACATAGAAAGATGGTTATAGAAAGTCTGCAACCAAGTGACACTTGTGTAGACAATAAGGAGATAAACTCTGCTCTATCTCCTAAACAAAGCAAAATCAGAACAGCAATGTATTTGGTATGGGCACAGCCACACAGCAGTTGTAAAATGCCGGTCGGATTCTGTTTAAGAATCTGGCAAATATTTCAGTGTCTTTTGAATGGTTTTAGGGGATGGTTCTGTCTGAGGCTTGCGGATTCGGTCGTCCTTCCAAAGCATTGAATAGCACAGCTTCTGCCCAAAACCCGAGCGGAAGATTGTGAATGTTCTGAGCCTTTCAGAACATCTACAGGGATGGTTGACAGTCGGTTTTGAAATCCGAAAACCGTCTGAAAAATGGACACAAAAGCCTTGCCGTGTGGATGTACCCTAATAGTCGTTATTTATTTTTGCATGCATGCTTGATAAAGGGGGTGGACCCCGAAGCGTAGCAGATTTTGTGCCTGCTATGAACAGCTACAGCATGCACTCCTCATGCCACAAGAAAACATGGACTCTGCTGATCAAGTAAGACTGAAATTTTGCGCTCACAATAAGGAACCAACACTTGTGTTTATACATGAGAAAGCACTTATAAAGAGTACCTATCACCTCCATACAAACTCACAAAAATTGAAAAAAGATGAAATTATAAGACTTTTCTCAAATACATGTACTTAGCAACTTAGAGGATTTCCCTCAGTTTTACAGGGAAACGGGTTTTACTTTCACTTTGTAACTCAGGAAATTCTTATCAATCTGTTGGGAGATACCAAATGTGCAGGGGGAGCGGAGGGCACAGCTGCTTGTATAGGGTCATCTGAGTCTCACTACATACAGTAGAGCAGGCACAGCACACTAAGGCTATGTCTACACTGCAGTGGACAAAAAACGAACTGAAAGCCATATACTAAAAACTGAGTGACCACTGCCTGTAAAAAGCAGCTGAAAAAACGGCAGTTTATTGTTGCAATTTGCGTTTTTTGGAGCGGTTTTTATCCGCGTTTTTTGCTTGTCTTCAAGTCTGGCTTTCAATGTATACATAAATTAAGCCATTGGATGTAACCTCCCTACAAAAGGGGATGAGAAAGCACATTATTGCATTTATATGGAATCTTGTAGTCATTTTACGGATTTTGGCACTAGTAAAATTATCTTGCTTTTGTAGCCAAAAGTACTTTTTTTTATGGATTTTGGCTCTAAAATCCTTATTTTTACGGATTTTGGCACTAATAAAGTTATGTCGCTTTTTCCGCTAAAAATCTGTTTTCTTACGGATTTTGGCACAATACTTTTTTTTACTGACTGGCGCTAATAGAGTTCTCGCTTTTGTCACTAAAAATACATTTTTTACGGATTTTGGCGCTAAGGTCCATGTTGTTATGGATTTTGGCGCTACTGTTATCTCGCTTTTGCTGCTAAAAATCCGGCTTTTTACGGATTTTGGCACTGCTAAATTTATCTCCTAAATCTGTAAGAAAAAAGGATTTTTAGCGACAAAAGCGAGAACTTTAATAGCGGCAAAATCCGTAAAAAAAGTATTTTAGTATTAAAATCCGTAAAAAAAAGGATTTTAGCGTCAAAAAACTTATTTTTAGCGACAAAAGTGAGAGAACTTTATTTTTGCGGATTTTGGTGCTAAAACACGTAAAAAATGCGTCTTTTTGCAAACAAAAACAAGATATTATTTTTAGCGACAAAAGCAAGATAACTTTAATAGGGGCAAAATCCGTTAAAAAAAGAGTGTTTTAGTGTTAAAATCCATAAAAATATTTTAGCGCCAAAAAAAACGTATTTTTAGCAACAAAAGTGAGAACTTTAATAGCGCCAAAATCCTTAAAAAAACGTATATTTAGCGTCATTAGAGCAAAAATCTTGAATTGCGCAAAAAAGTTAGCGACAAAAACATGATCACTTTATTACAAACGGTACGAACGAGGACACATCAAACACTTGTATGCAGAATTGAAAAAAAGTATAAACTGTAACACCAACTATAGGAGGGACTAATCTCCTGGGTGGGTTTTCATTGAAAAATCGCAGCAAAAAAACGTCCTGCGCTTTCCATAGACTCCTGTAATAAATTTTCTGCCCGTCTCTGGCGTTTTTTACAACATGTTACAAAAGACGACCAATAAAAAAAGAGCAGAAAAGCAGTGTAGACAGCAGGAGGTTTTTACAATAGAAGTCTATGGGAGATGTTTTCAAATTGGCTTTTTTCTGTGCAGTGAAGACAGACCCTTCTCCTCCATAGCACACAGGCATGTATTACACTGCTGCTGGTGTGCACATGATGAGGATTTACAGTCTCCCCCCTGCACTGTGGACTCTCCCAGCTCAGGAGCCTACAACTGTCATCACAGTCATCCGTCAAGCTGTCATGGGCCAACTTGGCCCGACTTCAGAGCTGTCTTAAAGGGCCAGCGCTTTTTTAAAAACTGAAATACAGGTGAAATGCTTTGGTTTCGCTAATGAAGTTTATTTGAGAAAGTGTTTGTATTTTAGTCTTCTGTTACTTCATGAGGTTTGTCTGAAGGTGATAAGTACTCTTTAAAGGATCTTGCTTACAAAAATAAGAGTATTGCTGGATATCTACTGTGTGAAACATATGGTGTACTATATTTATGAATGGATATATAGCAGTGACACATGAATGCATATTGAGACATGGACTTTGGTACACTGCTCAACAATTGCTGAGGTTCATGGTGAACTGTGCTTTAATTTATCAATTAAAGACTAAGATCAAATTTATCCCTTAAATGTTGCAATACATTGTTATTGCGGAATCTGGGTGGACGGTCTCTCTGACTTGGCCTTAGGCACCGGCCATTTGATTGAGGGATGTCACCAGTGTCGGACTGAGGTGCCTAGGGTCCACCAGTGGAATTTTATTCTAGGGGGGCCACCTGTGGAATTCATTTTTGGGGCCCACAGTGGAGTTGACTCTGGGGGCCCATCCTTCAGCTACCGTACATGTTTCTTATACTCCAGCTATTGCTTTATGCCTGTTTCTCTCTGCTTTTCTGCCTCTCCAAAGGATGCATATGCAATTTAAAAGAAACTCCACATCTATGATGCTCTTGGGCCCACCGTGGGTTTCCCTTGTGAGTCGGTCCGAACCTGGGTATCACTACATTGCCATGGCAGTCAGGGGACTGACAAAGACCTCCAAGTCTGCCATATATGTGAGTCTATAAAACGCTGCCTGAGGTGATATCTAATAGGTTGTCTGTCAGTAGAACATGAACAGAAAGGAAGTAACACTTATGCAGTGTATTATCCAAACAGTCTAAGGATAGCATCTTCAATGTCTGTTTTGACTTGTCACAGTGTGAAATAAAATAAAGTATAAAAAATTTAATAAAATAGGACAGAAAATACTATTTTGCCGTAAATGGCAAAAATTGTCAGCAGGACCAAAACTGACTGTGTCCTTAAGGGACTAAAGAGGCACTCACAAGAAACACAGAACAAGGGAATCTACGATTAATTGAGAGGAAAATCCAGAAATATTTGCACTAGTAAATATGGCCTTTACTCTTGTGATTTTAACTAAAAATGTCAGCAATTTATCTTTCAAAAGAGATGTAGATGTTTGAAACAAACCTTCATTAGATGTGGTTGAAAAGCAATTGGTAAGGAGAATTCCACACACAGCATGTTTTTGAAAAAAGACACTGCAGTTCTGATGCAGTGTTTTGAGCCAAAACCATAAGTGATCCAGCAAAGCATAAGCTGTTTCCTTATATTTCCCATTCCATTTGAATCTACTGCCAGCTTTGGCTCAATAAACTGCATGGAAAACATGCAAAGAAAAGGGTAAAGTTAAAATGCTAGTGGAACCAATGTCTTAAATTAGGGAATAAAAGCAACAGAGCTTTCTGGGAAATAGCATTTATGGCTTATCCTTTTGGAACATTCTGCTAGTCCATGGGGTTCCCTGAGATGGACCACAAAAGATCACATATTGATGGTCTAGACCACCACTATTTTTTCTCAGAATACTCCTTAAAGTGGTTTTCTCAGTACAGGCTTTTGCAGGTATCTTATGTTTTCTTTCTTTCTTAGGGTATGTTCACACAGCATTTTTGGGCCTTTTTAGCGCGTTTTATGTGCTGAAAAATGGACCAAAATCCCCCTCAGACAAGTTTTAGATCTTCCTTCATTGACTATAATATAAAATATGCCTTGTTGTTCACATGAAGCGTTTTTCACAAGCGTAATTGTGAGCTGTTTTTTGGATGCAATTACGGGTGTAAAAATAATTGACATGTCAATTCTTGAGACGTTTTCACTTGTAAAATCCCCATAGGAAGCAGTGGGGACAGGATTTTTCAAAATACGCTTCAAAATATATGCCAAAATACGCTTTGAAATCCGCCTCTAATCAGGCTGCAAGGCGCCGTGTGAACATACCCTTACAGTTTCAAATCCAAGGGTGGGTCTCTCCTCTCAGTAGGCATGTCTTTCCTCACTGAAGGGCGGTGATGTCATCACATCCCCTCTGTGTTTCTGTGCCCTCCCCAGTCCTCTTCTTCATTGTGTGTGAGCAGGGGGAGAGAGCAGATGTCACAGCTCTGGCGACCTCCTTCAATGGTCAATTGTCATGCCTGGAGAGCTGTCACTTCCTTCCCAGGCTCTACAAGTAATTATTGTAACCAAAACACCTGCAGTGGCGTAAACAGTCATACATACAGCCTGAAATGATTAAACAAATGTGAGCAATGCAAACTGCCCCCCCCCCTTCTTTTATCAGGCCTGAGGTAGAGGGGGAGCAGAGTGTATAAGGCTGTGTTATATGGGTTAGGGGAGCAGAGTGTATAAAGGTGTGTTATATGGGTGTGTTATATTTGGCAACTAAAGAAACTGAGTAAATGCCCAGATCCTTCACACAGAGCTATCACTGGAAGAGGAGCAGAGAGGAGATCAGGCAGCCTTTATTACACAGCTCAGAGGGGAGTTAGAGGGAGACAGTGAGAATATAGACACAGACTGCCAGCACCTGCACAGAAAGCTTAGACAGCTACTTTCAATTTCACATAGCTCAGAGTGGAGTGAGCACAGAGAGTGCAGGGCAGCCAATCATAGCACAGGAGGTGTGTCCCACACAGGGGGTGTGTCTCGACAGGGATGAAACTAAATATCAGGCAGCCAATCACAGGAAAAGGGGCATGGCCCAACCCAAGACTTCAGATTTAGCTCTAGACATTTACAGATTAGCTAATAGCTGCTATATTAAATTATTTAGGTAATACAAACCAATTGCAAAAGAGCTTATTTTTACTGCCCCCCTCATTACAGATATGATCTTTGTAGTGAGAAAATCCCTTTACTGAGGTTGTCTCACTACAAAGATTAGCTTTCAATATGTAGTGAATGGTAAACCAAGACTTTTTCCAAATGTATTGCTTTGTTTATTTTTGTCAACAAGATAAGGCAGATTATATCTGTTCTGAGTGCACACAGGTTGCTCTCCCCTTCTCTCTCTGCTCTTTGTCTTATTTTATAGCGGAGAGTGACATCACCACTGGTCCACACACAGCAGCTTGAGAACAGTGTGTTATCTCTAACAAACAAAAGGGATAATTACTTTTGTTTACTTAAGAGCAGAGAGCTTCAGAGCCTACTTCAATAAAATTACTGGTGTACATACTTTAAAATAGTAGCTTAACAAGGTGTTACAATATTTTAAAATGTTTGTCAGTCATTTGGGAATGATAGAAAATAGAAAAAAATTTACCTTTTAAGCCTCACTGTCAGTCCTAGTGATGATGTCATGATTTACACTGAAGTGATGCTGTAGCCAATCACAAACCTCAGCAGTCACATGCATACATAGCCTGGAAGAGACTGTTGTGGCTGTGCAGGGTCAAGTAATGAATGATGAACGTGCGGTCATTGGCCATGAGCACTTGTACCAGCAGCGCTGGAATGAGCGAGTTTAAAAGCTTCTAGTGAGAGAGGAAAACTTACATGCGGCCTAGACACATTGTTAGCTGTTGATGTAATTACACATAAATGTGCTCTGCAGACCTGACAGGATGGTACAAGACTGCTCCCAGGACAGTAACTATGAAGGTTAAAGGTTTTCGCAGTACAAAGATAAGTTCAGTGAGTGAGAAGCAAGCTCACATCCTACTAATAAGACACAGCAGGGAATGAGGTCACTAGCCTGACCACTGTTACAGCAGGGAGAGGTGGTTGGTAACTAGAGAACCTTGTGTAAACAAGCTGGAAATAAGAACTGTTCTGACTTTGAAATGAAGCAAAATTAGAACAGCAATGTATTTGAAAATCATTGTTACTTCCTCTACCTCCATATTTAAAGCTATTCAAAGAGAGGGGAATGCTATTTTAAAGTAAACATGTAAAGATTATTTCCATTGCAGTGATGTGCTGCAGTGGTTAAACCTGCAGTGTTATTATTTTCTCTGTATTTCTTTTAGAGAAAGTTGTCTACATATTGGCACTACTACACATAAATGTTATTACTCTTCTACAAAGTATTGTTATTGTTAGATGTTCAGACACCTAGGGAGAATGTTTACAATTCAGCCACATGAAACAAGGATGGGTTAGTACATTTGCTTCATTTATAGGTTGTTGTGAGGCCACTTGGTTACAGCCATTTATTTAAAGTAAATTATTTTAATAATCTTATTTTCTCAGATAACTTACAGAACAGTTTTTAACTTGCCTAGAAAAAACATGTAATAAACTGCCCGTATTGATATGCTACCATATTTATATAATTTTTATTCATACCATTGAGAGATAGCTTTTTGTATTTTTAATTTTGAAAATAATTCCCGCATTTAGAAAAGAAACTTGAAAGATGGCTGAAGAGTCATTACACCACGAGCCACAGTACAACAATAATCCTATATCCTAAATTCATTCTAAGTAAAGCAAGAGTGGGCTCAGCTTCAGCAGGAGCCTATGTTATGAACAGTCTACTGTTCTCATCATTTGGCAACTAAATAAACTGCTGACATCTACACCTTGTTGTTCTACTCTCACTGCAATCCCCTTGGCTGCTGAAGGATATGTTTCCTTCTTGTTGTGCATCTCATATTGTGCTCCTGGAGGGGTCCCTATACCTCCTTGTGCTAGGACTGAGCATGGTCAACAAGCAAGCTTTAGTTAAACTACAGAACCTAACCAAAGACGACAGTGTATATAAAACAATATATTGTTGTTAAAATAATAAATTAGGTGTAGAATTATCTTTTGTTCTACACTTTGCCAATTGGTTGTCTCTGTCCAAATTGCATCGTAAAAGCTGGTCTCAACTGAGAGCTTAAGAAATGCATACCACACACCGGTCTGGTGCATCAAATCTGTTATATTATTAGCAAGTTACAGACTCATATCTCTTTCTTTGGTATGTCTCAAGGATCACATGATTGGCTAGTTGGTTGTTGCTAAGGGTGTTGCTAAGGCAGATTTGCATCTGCATAGTATAGCTAGACGTATCAAGTGTCCTTGTACCCTCCCTGTATCATCTGAAAGGAATTTCTAAAGGCCTCAATCTCTTGCAGCAAACAGTGTGGAAAATATCTGACTTATCCCGTTAAGAATGGATGTAATAAAGAGCAGTTTAAACACAATATCGGGTGAGCTTTATAAGGATGTAATAAGTAGAACAGATTATGATGTTTTCCATAAACCATCAACTTGACAGTCCCCCCTGCAACTCTAGAATCTGTTCGATCTGATTCTTTCTGGACACTAGGTAAGGATGGGGAGAGGGGTAATGTCCCTACGACTTGTAAGCTAACTAATTTGGTCCCTACCCGAGAGTGTTGGTCAACTGTTCTCGAGCTATTCTCGACCCCGACAGCTGCTGACTCTCTAAACACGAAGAACTGTCATGACATAGGCTTCTTCAAAGGTGACCATTCTTAGTTTCCCAAACCCTAGAACCTCTTTCAGCTCTTATCCCTCCTCACACCTCACTCTCACAATCCCCCTTGTGAGTGCCTTCATGGTTTGTTCGCTAATTCGTAGCCCTCTGTGTGAACTATTGTTATGAGGATTATGGAATACTTTTTCATGCAGGTCTTTTTATTACTAAGTATGTGAATGCATTATAAATACTGTCACTTATAGCATGTTTCTTTGGAAAGGAAAAAGAAAGAAGGAAAAAAGTAAATAGCTTCTTTTTTGTCTTGCAAAGTTCTTTTTCAAGGGACTAAAATGGTTCACATCCACAAACCGAGTACCTAAAGAAATGGGAAAAATGGGTTGTCCCAGAGTACTTCCTGGGCAGATAGTCCATAGTTATGCACTGACTGTTTTTATTTTTCCCTTCTTTCTTGGTAAAATTATGCTTGAATCCCTCTCGAGTCTTTGGTTCTGGAATCCTTAGTGGTCAGTCTCAGTGGTCAGTCTCAGGTACTGGAATCTTTAGTCCTCCGTCTCAGGCAGGTAATGGAGTCATCTGTCATCTCTCTCAGGCAGGCAGGTCCTGGAATCATCAGTCATCTGGCTCTGGTAGGCAGACAGGTACTGGAGAATCATCTGCCATCCAGCCCTGGCTCGGGTCTCCCCTCTGGCTTTACAGCAGTGTGGGTGGTAAGAGGTACTCGGTAGGGACCGTCAAATAGTGGTACCATGGCCCCCTCATGTCTATTTTAATGATCATCCAAACTCCAGGCTCCAACTCAAGGATATGGTAACATCTATAGAGTAAGTCAGGATCTGGAGGGGAGACAAGTTCTCGAGTAGAACATATATTAGTTTGGCACTTTATAAGCGCTGTCACATAAGAGGTCAGCCAATGCAATTCCTCTGGCTGCTGAAGAGAAAGCCTTTACCCAATTCTGTATCTTGTTTTGAGCTCCCCTCCAGCATGAGCTATGAGATGCATGGATAAGAGCAGCTAACAGCAGTTACTGCTATGCTGCAAGAATAAAGATATTTAGATATTTATCTTTTATTTTGGTGGAAGTAAACTTAAAAGAGTGATGCTACTGAAGGGAAATGTGGGTACTGGATGTAAAAATAACATTGCCCTGGGTGAAACATGAGAACTGATGGGAGAGATGATACTGGGGGGGAACTGAAGGGGTGTGATACGGAAGAAAGCAAAATAAGGGTCTTAGAAAAATAATATAGGGAAAAAGTGAGGACTGAGATGGGGGATAAAAATAATATTTGGAACTGGAGGTAGAAGATGGTGGGGGTGGGGTTTAGTACCTGAATATGATCCTTGAATTATTTATTTTCTGGTTGTACTAGGGGCACCATCTAACCAAGGACCATGGTTTGCTAGAACATGGAACCCCAGTCTAAATAAAATGTTCGGTAACTAATTCTTAGTAGTTCAAAGCCATTCTTAAACTTCTAGTGGCTCTAAAGATAAAATTTCACTGCATCCCTTTTTGACTTAATGCATGCAGAGAGCTCACTGTAGTTTATTTCCAACTTTATAATAGAATCCCAGCTAAGGTCTTATAGGGTGTGTTTGTTGACAAGCCTTTTTGGCTGTTTCAAGTAGCATCTAGCCGGATGTTAAATACCCTTTTGGGCTATAATACTGGATGTTGGAACACACAGAATATGTATAAAGCCACTCGACCTGTTATATTGATTATATCTAAATAAAAATCTGAATAAAATTAGTTCTTTCCCAGAAAGAAGTAAACTATTTCGCATTAGCCAAATCAGAGTATCCGGCAAAAGGACGTAATACACATCTGTAGACAGTGCTGTTTACCCATCATCAGTACTAAGTAGGGTATAAGTTGGCTAACTAGATGCCTTTGGGCCCATCTACACGACACGCTTTTACTGTCAGATTTTTACATGGTTCGGATTCTCAAAAATGCAAAAATCTGGCTTTAAAATCATCTCCATGAGATGAAAATATGAGTTGTAGTCCACATGACTCAGATTTTCAATAGGTTGGATTACAAAAACTTAGAACATATTCAAAAATCTGTAAGATTTTTCATCAAAAAACTTGTCACAAACATTTCTATGTAGGACCCACATCCAAAATCCCATATTGATAAATATGACTTATTTTATCACTGCAAATCCGGTGGAAAAAACTACCGAAATTCACATTGAAGAACTGGTCAAAAGACTTGTAAAACGCGTTTTTTGGATCCCGAATCCGTTGAGTATTTAGGCCCGTGTTGTGTGGACCCAGCCTTTGATGATTGTTTGGTTATTAGCAAAAACGTATGAAACGTATTGAGGAGACTCTTTTTTTTTTTACTCATATGAGATAGCTTCCTTCCTTCCACAGCTCATTTGTTGCATGGAGCAAAATAAGCCCCTAAATGAATATTCTAACCCCTCAATACTTCTTCAGCTGCACCAAAGGTATATCTCTAGCCAATAAATACCCTGACCTATACTTATGAGGGGAAGAATCACTGAAACAGTTGTCTATGGGTGTTACATGCTTTTGGAGGAGATTGATTTTGTTAGTGTGAGTTTGCATACTTTTTTTCTCATGGCTAAAAATAAATCTACTAACTTCATGCTGTACCATATAAACTGTAAAGCAGAGTTCAGAGGTGAAAGTATGTTTTTAGGTAGAGTGGCAGAGGGTTACCACATACAATACACATAGTATTGAAGTCTTTTCATAATAGGTATGCTTGGCTTATTTTAATAGTTACAATGATATATACAATTAACATCTGTTCACCAAATGCATGCATTTAATATATATAATATAATATATATATATAGCATATGACAGACCACAAATTGATAAAATTGAAGTTAAAACATAACAGTACACAGATGTGGGTTCTCTTGGCACATTTCAGCACCAAGAATTTGATAACAATGTTGACTACAGAATACAGAGTACAATGTACAAGAGAAACCCTTGGTGCATTGATGAATAAATTGTGATGTGAAATTTTTTCCAGAACATATCACTCAGGTTTGACGCCAAGTGTCTAGCTATGTGTTATAGATCAGATTATCTTTTGTCTCTGCATTTAAGATCATATATAATCGTTATATCTTGATGCCATAATTCAAAGAAAATAGTTGGAGTGCTGCACTAGATCTTACAGCGTCACTTCTGTCCATGATCTGATAATGCAGCTTTGTTCTATTCAAGTGAATTTGGCAGAGCTTTAATACCAGACACAACCAGTGAACAAGAGTAGCACGATTTCTGTGAAAATGCATAATTCCATACAACACTTTGAGCTTTTATTTAATTAAAATATATTTTTTAATTCTTACCATGTACTGTGTAGTATAAGTACTTTGTTATCTATGTTTAATGGTCCACTACTAGTGCAGTGGTAACAAACTTTTAGGCTATGTTCACATAGCTTATTCACGGCGTAATTGCGGGACGGATTTCGCCCACAATTACGCCGTGTGTACCGGGCGGGTGGGCTTGAAGCCCGCCGGCCCCATAGACTTTCATTATCCATGGCGCGTATCCCGCCGTGAATAATTGACATGTTACGAAATACAGCGAGCGGGGAGAGGAGACGGAATCCATAGTTCTCTATGAGAACTGTGGATTACCGTAATGACTGGGACGGATTTCACCCGTAATTCGCGCAGTATGACCTGAAATCCGTCCCAAAATAAGCCGTGTGAACATAGCCTTATAGTATGTGTCGAGCTTTTTATAGGTGTTTGTATTGCCGGTCTTCCATATACTTTATACTTAGTGTTGAGCGATTATAATCGCTCAAGTTAAAATCGGGACGGTTTTTATGTTGATCAGAATTTTCCGATCACGCAATAATTTAGGTGAGAATCTGCGCATAATCTATTAATATCGCGCCATTTTCTGCGCTTCCTGTCATTTTGACGGCCAGCAAATCAGCTTAGAGAATAGAGCAGGGTGAGCTGGGTGTGCGACGTCATGACTGTCATGTGTATGGTTGTGATGTGGCTGGAAAAATCACATGATCTCGTTAGAACAGCCCTTCCTGTTCAGCATCAGTGTGTCTCTGTGTCTCACCTTTTATTATTCGTACACGATTTAATTAGGCTTTTTTTCACTTTTGTGCAGCCCAGTTTTGTTCAAAGACCCACTTTTTACTTACAATAGGATACAGAACTTTTCTAATCACCGCAGGTGTATTACAGGTGTATTACATAGGTGCAAAAACCACCTTTTATTATCCGTACACAATTTAATTAGGTTTTTTTCACTTTAGCACAGGCCATTTTTGATTGAAAGACCCATCTTGTACTTATATTACCAAACAGAAATTTGCTAGTAATCTCTTTTGCATTTCATAGGTGCAAAAACCAGCTATTATTATCCGTACACAATTTAATTCTGTGTTTTTCACTTTGGCGCAGGCCATTTTTGTTGAAAGACCCATCTTGTACTTATATTACCATACAGAAATTTGCTAGTAATTTCTGTTGTATTTCATAGGTGCAAAGACCACCTATTATTGTCAGTACACAATTTAATTACGTGTTTTTTCTACTTTGGCGCAGCCCAGTTTTGTTCAAAGACCCACTTTGTACTTATAATAGGATACAGAACTTTTCTAGTCACCTCAGGTGTATTTCATAGGTGCAAAAAACACCTTTTATTATCCGTACACAATTTAATTAGGTTTTTTTTCATTTTGGCGCAGACCATTTTTGTTCAAAGACCCACCTTGTACTTGTCAGGGCTAGGCTGCAGGGATCTACAGGCTGCAGCAGCTGATTTGCAACCCCAGCCTGATACTCGGACTGTCTGACCTTTCTTCCTCCTGACAGCCCCAGCACTTTAGCAGCGCAGGGACTGTCGCCCAGTTGCCGTCTGCCGCCTAGGGCAGCACGTCAAGCAGGCAGGGACAGTGGGCTGGGTTCCAGTCAGGGCTCACTGCACCTCCCTTGACGTGACATTATCACAGGCCAAAACCGTTATTGCTCTATCCTCACTATGAACCCCATGACAACTCTGGTAGAGCAGATGCAGGGGCTAACCCAGCTAGTCCAGGATGTGGCGCTGAGAGTAGAACTACAGGAGGCTACCCCAAGTCAGAGTGCCCCTGCACTACCCGCCCCTCCTGTGGAGCCCCCTATCCAGTTGCCTGACAGGTTCTCAGGCAACAGGAAGGCATTTAGAGAGGGATGTCGTCTGTATTTTAGGCTCTGCCCATGTACCTCGGGCAATGAGGAGCAAAGAGTGGGAATTGTTATTTCCTTACTTCAGGGTCCCCCCCAGGAGTGGGAAATCTCTTTTCCCACCTGATTCGCCAGAACTGTCTTTGGGTGGACAGGCTCTTTGCTGCCTTAGGGGTACTCTTTGATGACCCGGATAGAGAAGCTGTAGCCGAGGCTCAGCTGACCACTTTGAGGCAGGGTAAAAAGACTGTGGAGGAGTATTGCTTCGAATTTCGGCGCTGGTGCGTTCCGTCTGGGTGGAACGACCCGGCTCTCAGATGCCAGGTTAGATTAGGGTTAGCTGACCATGTGAAGGATTTATTGGAGGCTTACCCTACCCCTGGTACTTTAGATGAGGCTATGGCATTAGCCGTTCGTCTGGACAGACGTTTTAGGGAGAGACGCGAGAGAAGGCTACTACCCCAGTGGTTCACCCCATAGTCACCTCTATGCCCATGGTTCCCGATATAAACCCAAAGAAGCCCATGCAAGTGGGGGCTTTTTCTGCTACTGCAGCAAAGGACCGTAGGACTTCTTGTCATATCCAGGGATTATGCTTTTACTGTGGCGAAGATGGACACGGCATCAGAGAGTGCTCCAAGAGGAAGACCAGGTCGGAAAACTCCAGCGCCTAGGTGATTGGCAGGAAGATCACCTAGGCGAGCAGGTATTTCCTATTGTATCTAAAAAGTTGTAACTACCAGTTAAGATTTCATACTTGTTGCTGTCTGGGTCTGGGAGTGCGGTTGTGGATTCTGGATCAGCTTCTAATTTTGTTGATGCGTCTTTTGTGAAACGTCTAGGCCTACCTTGGAGACCGCTATCTGATTCTCTGCGGGTTGTGGCTATTGACTCCACTCCACTAGCTCAGGGCACAATCCAACATTGTACTCCTGAGCTGGAGATGGTGGTTGGATCCATACATATTGAAAGGTGTATTCTATTTATCATGGAGGGGCTGCCCGCTGATGTGGTTTTGGGGCTACCCTGGCTTCAGAAACATAACCCAGTGTTTGACTGGAATTCAGGTTAACTAGTCAAGTGGGGACAAGGGTGTGTTTGACAATGTCTCCCTACCATACTGGGCAATACTGAGGTGGAGCAGATTCCTGTTTTCATTCATGACTTTGCTGCAGTATTTTCTCAGAAACAGTCGGAGATACTACCCCCTCATAGATCTTACGACTGTGCCATTGACCTATTACCCGGAGTAAGGTTTCCCAAGGGGAGGATATATAATCTGTCTGGTCCAGAAAGACTAGCAATGAAACAATATATTGCAGAAAGCTTACAGAAGGGGCATATCCGACCTTCAGTGTCTCCCATGGGTGCAGGGTTTTTCTTTGTAGGAAAAAAGGATGGAGGCCTCCGTCCATGCATAGATTACCGTGAACTAAATAAAATTACAGTAAAAAACCAATACCCGCTACCCTTGATCCCTGATCTGTTCAATCAAATCCAGGGAGCAAAGTGGTTTTCCAAGTTTGACCTTAGAGGGGCCTATAACCTCATCCGTATCCGAGAAGGGGATGAGTGGAAAACCGCGTTTAACACTCCTGAAGGTCATTTTGAGTATCTGGTGATGCCGTTCGGGTTGTGTAATGCTCCCGCGGTGTTCCAGAATCTGGTTAATGATGTTTTCCGTGAACTCATTGGTTGTTGTATGGTCGTTTACCTGGATTACATTTTAATCTATTCGGAGGATTGGTCGTCCCACGTTAAACACGTACGACAGGTATTGCAAATTCTGAAAGAAAATAGTTTGTTTGTCAAACTTGAAAAATGTGTTTTCGGGGTGCAGGAGGTACCTTTTCTTGGGTACATCCTGACTCCTAACTCATTTCGTATGGACCCCGGTAAAATTCAGGCTATTCTCGATTGGGTCCGCCCTTCATCTCTGAAGGCCCTGCAGCGGTTCCTAGGGTTTGCTAATTATTATCGTAAATTTATACGTAATTTTTCTGTTTTAGTTCGGCCGTTGACTGACATGACCAAGAAGGGGGCGAAGTTCAGTAATTGGCAACCTGAGGCCATTGAAGCATTTGAGAAGCTTAAACAGTGTTTTGTATCAGCTCCTGTGTTGATTCAAGCTGATCATAGCAAACCCTTTGTCGTTGAGGTTGATGCTTCCGAGTATGGCGCAGGGGCGGTCTTGTCTCAGGGGTCTGCCGCTATGACTAACCTTCGTCCTTGTGCCTTCTTCTCACGTAAATTTTCCTCAGCTGAAAGGAATTATGACGTTGGGAATCGGGAGCTATTGGCTATTAAGTGGGCCTTCGAGGAATGGCGCCACTTCCTCGAAGGTACCCAGCATTAAGTCACGGTCCTAACGGATCAAAAGAACCTCACCTTTTTAGAGAGTGCTAAAAGGTTGAATCCACGCCAGGCATGCTGGGCATTGTTTTTTACGCGTTTCAACTTTGTTGTTACTTACCGACCTGATTCGAAAAATGTGAAGGCTGATGCTCTATCTAGAAGCTTCTGTGCCAGCCACGCATCCCAGGAGGATCCGGCACCTATTTTGCCCAAGGAGACTGTTGTCTCAGCTATTTCCCCTGATTTAGCCACTGAGATTAAGTCCCACCAGGATATGAGACCTGCTAATTGTCCTGTTTCGAAGGTCTTTGTCCCCACTCAGTTCCGGTTATGAGTATTAAAAGAATTTCATGATTCCGTGTTATCTGGACATCCTGGAGTGTCTATCTCTAATACATATCTCAGTGGCACACTAAAAACTAAGTAGAACATCAAGGTATATAGGAATATTGGAAATGCATTACTGCTAAGGAAAATATGAAAAACCTGGGACTCTTAGTTTACAGTTTTTGATCAAAGATTGTATAAAGCTCACCTCCCAATAGCGTCAAGGGGATCCCAGAACAGGTGAGTCCCTAACCACTAACATTTTACCTCACTAGGAGTCAATTCAGACTCAACATCTCAGGAGTGATAGGAACTTACAACTGAATCATCCTGCACTGGTTTAAAAGAGGCGGCAGAGTGCAGCCAGCCAATGAGATTGCCATTTCTCAAATAGACTACAAAGCTTAATTAGACTGTGCACATCTAAAATATATTTTGAAAAACGTAAGCATAGGTGCACACTGAAAAGGCAATAGCATACATCTAATACATATATCAGTGGCACACTAAAAACTAAGTAGAACATCAAGGTATATAGGAATATTGGAAATGCATTACTGCTAAGGAAAATATGAAAAACCTGGGACTCTTAGTTTACAGTTTTTGATCAAAGATTGTATTAAGCTCACCTCCCAATAGCGTCAAGGGGATCCCAGAACAGGTGAGTCCCTAACCACTAACATGTTACCTCACTAGGAGTCCATTCAGACTCAACATCTCAGGGAGTGATAGGAACTTACAACTGAATCATCCTGCACTGGTTTAAAAGAGGCGGCAGAGTGCAGCAAGCCAATGAGATTGCCATTTCTCAAATAGACTACAAAGCTTAATTAGGCTGTGCACATCTAAAATATATTTTGAAAAACGTAAGCATAGGTGCACACTGAAAAGGCAATAGCATACATCTAATACATATATCAGTGGCACACTAAAAACTAAGTAGAACATCAAGGTATATAGGAATATTGGAAATGCATTACTGCTAAGGAAAATATGAAAAACCTGGGACTCTTAGTTTACAGTTTTTGATCAAAGATTGTATTAAGCTCACCTCCCTATAGCGTCAAGGGGAGTGTCTGGCACAAAAAGGCTTATTTCTCGTATTTTCTGGTGGTCGTCATTGCCTCGTGATGTTGAGGTCTATGTGGCATCTTGTGAAGTCTGCGCTCGGGCTAAGGTTCCCAGAACTCGTCCTCCTGGTGAACTATGCCCTCTACCTGTACCTAAACGTCCGTTGACCCACATCTCCATGGATTTCATGACTGACCTTCCTATCTCTGAGGGCAAGTCAGTTATTTGGGTGGTAGTGGATCGTTTCAGTAAGATGTGCCATCTGTTTCCGCTAAGGGGGTTACCGTCATCCAAAAAACTTGCTGAACTTTTTATCAAACATATTGTCAAACTGCATGGTTTACCGGAGAATATTGTTTCTGACAGAGGGGTTCAGTTTGTTTCTCGTTTTTGGAGAGCCATTAGCAAGGCTCTGGGTATCACCCTGTCCTTCTCTTCTGCCTTCCATCCAGAGACTAATGGGCAGACTGAGAGGATAAATCAAATGGTAACACAAAAACTCCGTTGTTATGTATCTGATCAGCAGGTAGACTGGGTAAAATACTTACCGTTGGTTGAATTTGCCATTAATAATCAGGATAGTAGCTCGTCCGGTACCTCACCATTTTACTGTAATTATGGTTTTCACCCAAGACATGCGTCATTTTCCAGTGCTACGTCTGATCACAGCGGGGTGGATGTTATCATTAAAGATCTGTGCACAGTCTGGGCCCAAGTTCAGAAGAACTTGGTTCATGCCCAGAACATCCAGAAGAAAAGTTCTGATAAACGGCGTATTTGTTCTAGAGGTTTGCGGTTGGGGATAAAGTATGGTTATCCACCCGAAATCTGCGCTTAAAAGTTCCCTCTGGTAAACTCGCGCCACGATTTGTAGGTCCGTATGTGGTTCAGGAGGTGGTTAATCCGGTGGCATATCGCCTGAAATTACCCTCTTCTCTCCGTATACATAATGTGTTCCATCGTTCACTTCTTAAGAGGTATATTCAGCCTGTTACTCCGCCCTCTAGGCCTCCTTCTCCAGTTTCCATAGAGGGGGAGTTAGAATATGAAGTCGCCCGTATTTTGGATTCTTGTATGGTCCAAAGGTCTCTACAGTACCGGGTCCATTGGAAGGGATATGGTCCTGAGGAGAGATCATGGGTTCCGGCGAAATCCATCCATGCCGATCGCCTGGTGAGGGAATTCCATGAGTCTCACCCGGACAAACCCAGACCAGGGAAGGGTCTGGTTGCCCCTCCTAAAAGGGGGGGTACTGTCAGGGCTAGGCTGCACTCAGGCTGCAGGGATCTACAGGCTGCAGCAGCTGATTTGCAACCCCACCCTGATACTCTTGCTGCTGACAGCTCTTTGAGTGACAGATGCCCAGCCAATGGGAGGTCGCGGAGGCCGCTCCAATCAGCTACAGGGGCGTTAGCCGGGAATCCCATTTAAACTCCCTGAAGGCTGAGTCCAGCGCCTGTGATATTTTCCTGGCTGCCTATTACCTGTGCTATTTTGTTCTGCTTTCCTGTGTACCTGACCTCGGCTTGTTTTCCTGACCCCGGCTTGTCTTCTGATCTTGTACCTCGCTCCCGTTTGGCTTTTAACTGCGGCTTGTTTACGTTTATCCCTCTGGTTCTGATTTGTGGCTTTGGCGTTCCTATTTGGTATTGACCTGGACTGTCTGACCTTTCTTCCTCCTGACAGCCCAGCACTTTAGCAGCGCAGGGACTGTAGCCCAGTTGCAGTCTGCCGCCTAGGGCAGCACGTCAAGCAGGCAGGGATAGTGGGCTGGGTTCCAGTCAGGGCTCACTGCACCTCCCTTGACGTGACATTACTTACATTAGGATACAGAAATTTGCTAGTAAATGCAGGTGTATTTCATAGGTGCAAAACCCACCTTTTATTATCCGTATACATTTCAAATAGGTGTTTTTTTTTACTTTGGTGCGGCCCAGTTTTGTTCATAGAGCCACCTTGTACTTAAATTTGAATACAGAAATTTTGTAGTTACTGTTGGTGTATTTCATTGGTGCAAAAACCACCTTTTGTTATCCGTATAACTTTTAAATAGCTGTATTGCACGTGGTGCGGCCCTAGTTTTTTTCAAATAGCCACGTTGTACGACAATTCTGATAGAAAAATTTTCTAGCAACTGTTCTCGTTTGTCATTGCTGCAAAAAACGCAATTTCTCATCCGTGTAACTTCTGAATAGTTTTATTGCGCTTGGTGAATCTCAGTTTGGCGCAGATAGCGCACTTGTATGATAGTTTGTTGAAAACTATCAATTCCTAGTCCTACTGGGCAGTTGTAAATCCCTGGGACTGAAGGAAGAACACTGTTGATTTTGTCTTACGGTTCTTCCACCAGACCGCATTTCACAGGTATTCGCTAGAAACATTTCAGTTTCTAATCCTAGTTGGCTGTAGGAAATTAGAGGGATTTAAGAATAGCTATGATTTGCCGTCTTTTAATAAGAGACTGTCAAAAACTAAATTTTTATCTTTCTGAACATGGAGCGAAATGCAGGTGGTAAGCGAGCAAAGAGGGGTGTAGGACAAAATCGTATTCCATTTACTCACTTTATCTTTAGAATTTTTCACATTGTCAATGGTTTTGGGGTCATGTTACTGTGAGATACAGCTATAATTATGGTCCTTTGGAAAAGAAATGTGGCTTCTAAGTGGCATTTCTCCCTCACAATTTTTAATAGAGGCTGAGAAGTCATATGTATAATTTTTTGGGGTCATGGTGCTGTGAGATACAGCTATAATCATGGTCCTTTGGAACAGAAATGTGGCTTCTAAGTGGCATTTCTCCCTCACAATTTTTAACAGTGGCTGAGAAGTCATTTTTTATAATTTTTTGGGTCATGCTGCTTTGAAATGCAGCAATACTACAGGTCCTATTATAAAAAAAAAAAATTTCTAACAGACATTTGTTCTTCACAATTGTCAAGAGTGGCTCAAGAGTCATGTTTTGAATTTTGGGGGCATGTTGCTGTGAAATGCAGCTATACTACAGGTCCTATTGTAAAAAATGTGGTTTCTAACAGACATTTGTTCTTCACAATTGTCAAGAGTGGCTCAAGGTTCATGTTTTGAATTTTTGGGGGCATGTTGCTGTGAAATGCAGCTATACTACAGGTCCTATTGTAAAAAATGTGGTTTCTAACAGACATTTTTTCTTCACAATTGTCAACAGTGGCTCAAGGGTTATGGTGCTGTCAGAAACAGGAATAGGTAGGACACTGTTAATGGACACATATTGCAAAATGACTTGTTTTTGCAAGATCTTTAACATAGCTAGCAATCCCTGTAGTGAGACAACCCATTTAATACAATAAAAAAAAGAGAAACAAAGACGTGGTGGGATTCCATCCTATTTTAAAAATGTGATTTCTAAAATTAAACTACTAAAAAACTGGCATTTACAAAAAAGCTGATACAAATATTCCTCTGAATTGTACAAGGGAGGTACAGGAAGACTTGAACAGATGTAGGTTACCCCAGACAGTTATAGTCAATGTCCAGTTCAACTAAAATGGTGGTTCAAAGACTCCTTTTTCCGGCACTTTTTAATCTGTGGGTCAGACAGGTTTAATGGTCATACTGCGGTACAGGACAGGGATAGTCTATGTCCAGTTCAACTAAAATGGTGGTTGAAAGACTCCTTTTTCCGGCAGTTTTTAAATCTGGGGGTCATGCAGGTTTGGGGCTCATGCTGTGGCCCAGGACAGGGATAGTCTATGTCCAGTTCAACTAAAATGGTGGTTGAAAGATTCCTTTTTCTTGCACTTTTTAATCTGTGGGTCAGACAGGTTTAATGGTCATACTGTGGTACAGAACAGGTATAGTCAATGTCCAGTTCAACTAAAATGGTGGTTCAAAGACTCCTTTTTCCGGCACTTTTTTAATCTGGGGGTCATGCAGGTTTGGGACTCATGTTGTGGCCCAGGACAGGTGTAGTCAATGCCCAGTTCAACTAAAATGGTGGTTCAAAGACTCCTTTTTCCGGCACTTTTTAATCTGTGGGTCAAACAGGTTTAATGGTCATGCTGCAGTCCAGGACATGGATAGTCAATGTCCAGTTTAACTGAAATGGTGGTTCAAAGACTCCTTTTTCCTGCACTTTTTTAATCTGGGGGTCATGCAGGTTTGGGGCTCATGCTGTGGCCCAGGACAGGGATAGTCTATGTCCAGTGAAACGAAAATGGTGGTTGAAAGACTCCTTTTTCCGGCACTTTTTAATCTGTGGGTCAGACAGGTTAAATGGTCATACTGTGGTAAAGGAAAGATATAGTCAATGTCCAGTGAAACTAAAATGGTGAAAGACTCCTTTGTCTGGCACTTTTTAATCTGTGGGTCATGCAGGTTTAAGGGTCATGCTGTGGTACAAGACAGGGATAGTGAATGGTCAGTGACTTTTTTTCTGTGGCTTTTACAACCTAAGTGTGTTGCCTAAGATGTTGCACGTATCCAGTTTACTGTTGTGGATGTTAATTCCAGCTTCTCCAGCCCTGTTTGGGTGTAAGAATGAAGGTGTTGTTCCTCTCCCATAGACTTTAATGGGCATCGGCGATAATTGACTATCGAAAATCGTCTTGATAATTGACGATATCGACTATAGACCCGATGACGATAGTCGACGTTATCGCTCATCACTATTTATACTGAAATACTGGTATCATCTTAGGTATGCATGAAATTCTTTCCCAAAAAGTTCCTTTTGGAAGAGCTTTCCTGGCTTCTTCATTTTTTTACACCAAATATACTGCACTTAAAGGGGTTTTCTCACCATGCAGTTTCACAGTCATAGCCAGATTTTCTTTCACTCTGGTCTCATAAGGCTGTAGGTGGTTCTTGGGCAGTGATTAGCATATTTAGCCTCTCTCTGTAACTAACTGAGACATTACAATGAGCTGTGCAGAAAATCGAATCTGTAAGTAAACAAAGCTACACAGGTTGTGAGGAGTGACAGCAAAGGCTTATCAGTAAAATAACAGCTAATCTTGTTAAAGATAATTTTTCTTCAGAGCTCAGTCCATCATTGGGATAACAGCACTCCCTGCTCAAATGTGATAACAGAGTATGGTCTGGTATGCAGGTTACCATAGAAACCTGTGTGCACTGAAGAGCACATAAAACGCTCTTATCTCTTAAGTAAAATCTATAAACCAGTATATTTAGAAAAAGTCTTCATTTAACTGTCCCTTCATATTGAAAACTAATCTTTGTAGTAAGAAAACGCATTTAAAGTTATTGATCATACAACCGTGTGAATGCAGCCTAAGAATTCAAGCTATAAGAGGAATCTAAGGTATGTGTTTTGCATCTACAATATACATTACAGGTTCCGATTTGCACTGTAGCAGGATGACACATTACTTTTAGGTAAATTGTATTTTGCAGGTTGATATGATTCCGGCAATTCCAAACATGTAGGGTTTGCACTATGTTCTAGTACTGTCAAAAAAATCTAAACATTTTCTATTTTTGAAACTTATGCGGCGGTGTCATTTTCTGCGACAAGTAACTTTTTTGAACTAACACCTATAAACTTGAGTGAAGAAGCATTTTTTTGCAGGCTGAAGTTCACGTTTTATTGGTACCAGTTTGGAATACATGTGACTTTTTTGATCACTTTTATTTTAATTTTAGGGGACGTGAAATGACAAAAAAAAAATACAATTTTGGTGTTCAAAATTTTTATTTTCTACGGTGTTCACCGTATGGGATAAATTATGTCATATTTTAATAGATTGGACTTTTTAGGGCAAGGCAATACCAATATGTAACTTTTTTATTTTTTTTTATTTGTAAAATGGTGTTTTGAACTTTTAATATTTTTTTATTTTTTTTACACTTTAAATTTTTTTTTATTATTTTTAATTACTTTAACTTTGTGTCCCCCTAGGGCACTTCATCGCTAGGGGACTCGATAATTTCACCAGCCTAATGCATTGTACATTGTATGGTACGATCAATGATTCTATGAAAAAGTACATTTTATCTCATAAAACACAAGCCCTAATATGTCTATTTAGATAGAAAAATAAAAAAAGTTAGGGTGCTTTCACATGGTGCGTTTTTGCTGCATTTTTATGCGTTTTTTGTGCAGAAATATATAGCATTAAATGCTGTGCCTTTGTGCACAAAAAACACATCAAAAGACGCACCAAAAACGCACGGTGTGAAGGCACCCTAAGGGGTTGAACTTTTAATATTGTTTTATTTTTTTTTACACTTTTAAACAATTTTTTTCCTTTTTTTTCACTTTAACTTTGAGTCTCCCTAAGGTGCATGACCACTAGGGGGCAATATGGCGGTTTCCTGCCTGGGGAAGGAAGAAGTGAAAAAAAAACATGGTGGCGATGGAAACCTTTACAAGGCTTCTGGATGCCAAGTAAACTGATCAAAGCCTCGCGATAGTGCTGGGGGGTCCCCGATCGGAGTGAGGAACAGTGCTCAGCACCGTTTCTCATTCATTTAGATGCCGCAGCTGCCATCGCCACGGCGTCTAAGGGGTTAAACAGCGCGGGATGGCGCCGGCGGTTGATAGCTGCAATTAACAGCTGACGGCCGCCAACTGTGTAACAGGATCGCACTACATGGCACCTTAGGGACCCTAGGTCCAGGGTCGCTATGGGGTTAAAGTTTAAAACTATAATAAGTTTGGTGCTTGAATGCTCTAAAAATCAATATCCTTAATCCATGTGTTTTAACCCTGTGACTGCCAGAGAGCAGTGTATTAGTGTTTTATGCTGTGAATGCTGGTAAGTGGTGTTTGAGGGTATCGGAGTCTTTCCTCCAGTTTATTTTCTTTTGCTTATTGAGGAAGGTGTTGGCAGTGGATATTTTGGGGTGCCTGGATTGTGTTGGAGTGTGATTTATGGTCAATTTGCCTAAATGAGAGGTGAGTGCAAATAAGTGGAAATAATTCTCCTTTACAGTGGCCCCATGTCATGTGCTGACAAGTATGTACTTGACAGGTAGATTCCAAAAAAACATATATAATGCCAAAAACAGATCAATAATAACATTTTTTGGGGCTTTATCCCCATTAATATCAGGCATACATGATTTGTACAAAGAGTACATATGATCCTCATTAGAACACCCTTTAAGGGGTGTTCCAAAAGTAACAACTGCTCATCAGACCATCATGGATGATTGAAAATAGAAAAAAAACCTTCCCTTGCAAATCTGCTTGTTCCAGCACTGGGATTGGTCCAGTGATCCTGGCTGAAGTCAATCACAGGCCACAACAGTCATGTATAGAAGAGACTGCTGCGGCCTGCAAGTAACCATGACTACTGCAACATCCTTCTCAGTGTCCTCCCAGCTAGCACCCTCGCTCCCCTCCAATCCATCCTTAACTCTGCTGCCCGTCTTATCCACCTCTCTCCTCGCTACTCCTCTGCCTCTCCCCTCTGCCAATCCCTTCACTGGCTTCCCATTGCCCAGCGAATTCATTTCAAGCTACTAACCATGACCTACAAGGCTCTCCATGACCTCTCCCCTCCATACATCTCTGCCCTAATTTCCAAATATCTCCCCTCACGCACTCTCTGCTCCTCACAGGGCCTTCTCCTCTGCTCTCCCCTTATCAGTTCCTCCCACAACCATCTCCAATAATTCTCCAGTGCTTCACCCAAAATCTGGAACTCACTGACCCAACAAATCAAACTCTACTCAAATTTATCAAGCTTAAAAAGCAAACTGAAAACCCATTTCTTAATGATTGCCTATAACATTCACTAAACTTGTCACTACTTCCTCCACAGAAATGTCTGCCCCTCACCTCCTGTCTCTTTCCCCCTCCTTGTAGATTGTAAGCCCTCGCGGGTAGGGTCCTCTCTCCCTCTGTCATGCCAATTGTCATTATCCCTTATCACTGTACTCTTTTGACTTATGTAATGTATGTAACCCCCTCGAATGTACAGCGCCCTGAAATCAATGGCGCTTTAAATAAATAATAATAATAATAAGAGGTGGCAGAGCAGGTAAAGGCCATGGCTTAGAGGCCCAGTCTCCTAGAGGGGAGAAAGAGAGGATTCACCCCGTGGAGATTGTATTACAGCTATGGCCTATATTCCTCAGAATCATGTTACGAGGTAGACCCCCAATAGATAGGTTGGTAGGCTTCAGGTAGGTAGGTAGGCAGTAGTTAGACCCCAGGTAGGTAGGTAGATTAGTCCCAGATAGGTAGGCAGTAGTTAGGCAGATCTCAATTAGGTAAGTAGGCTACAGTTATTTAGGTAGATTGGCCCTAGGTACACAGTAGTTAGGCACCATATAGGTAGTCAGGCAGGGTTTGGGGGATTATAGGGGCCCATAGAGGTAGGCAGGCAAGGTTTAGGTGGGTTATAAGGGCCATGTAGGTAGGCAGGGTTGAGGTAGAGTATAGGGGGGCTCATATAGGTAGACAGGCAGGATTTAGGGGGCTATGGGGCAATATAGACAGGCAGGCAGGGTTTAGCGGGGCTATAGGGCCCATATAGGTAGGCAGGCAGAGTTTAGAGGGGTTATAGTGCCAATAGAGCTAGTCGAGCAGGGTGTAGGAGGTTATAGGGGTCCATATAGGTAGGCAGACAGAGTTTAGGGGGACGTTGGAATACTGCACTGTGGCCAAGTTTCCAAAGGGAGGGGAACATGTTCTGCTTCAGTATGTCACAGTAGATGTTGGCATTCATGGTTCCCTCAATGACATGTAGTTTCCCACAGCAGGCAGCACGCACACAGCTCCAAACCATGACACTCCCACCACTATGCTTGACTGTCGTAAAACACATGATTGTCTTTATATGCCTCACCTGGTTGCCACCACATATGCTTGACACCATCTGAACCAAATACGTTACTCTTGGTCTCATCAGACCACAGGACATGGTTCTAGTAATCCATGTCCTTAGTTTGTTTGTCTTTAGCAAACTACTTGCAAGCTTCCTTTTGGGATGACAGCCATGCAGACCAATTTGATGCAGTGTGCAGCGTATGGTCTGAGCACTGACTGGCTGACCCTCCACTCTTTTAACTCCTGCAGCAATACTGACTGCACTCATGCATCATATTTTGAAAAAAAATACGACACTGAGCAAATTCACTCAGCTCCTTTGGTCAACCATGATGAGGCCTGAGTGAAACCTATCTTGTTAAAAGGTTGTATGGTCTTGGCCACCGTGCTGCAGCTTAGTTTCAGGGTGTTGGCAATCTTCTAGGTCATCTTTATGTAGAACAACAATTCAGATCTTCAGACCGTTCTTTGTTACAAGATGTTGAGCTTCCAGTGATCAGTATGAGAGAGTGTGAGAATGACACCAAATTTAATACACTTGCTCCCGATTCACACCTGAGACCTTATAATACCACCGAGACCCATGACACTCTGGTGGAAAATGGCAAATTGGACACAATTTGTCCATTTTCACTTAGGGGTGTACTTTTGTTGCCAGCAGTTTAGACATTGATGGTTGTCGAGTTATTTACAGAGCACACCAACTTTACACTCTTCTATAAGCTGTATACTGACTACTTTACATTGTACCAGAGTGTCATATTTTCAGTGTTGTCCCTTGGAAATATAAAATATATAATACAATATTTAAAAAAAATGATAGATAGATAGATACAGTTGAAATCAGAAGTTTACATACACTATATAAAAAGACACATAAGCATGTTTTTCTTACTATCTGGTGCTCTCCATAAGCAGAGATATTCCCCTTCTCTCAGCCACTCATTACCTCCCACCCAGTCAAGCCAGTATCGCTCTGCTCTACACTGATGAGGGGCAAAACCCCAAAACGGCGTATGTAGATGAGCGATATTGGCTTGACTAATATTCCTTTTTGCTTCTCAAAGATTCAGTGAATCAGAAGTAAATTGAGGATTTGTTTTCAACAATAGAGGCGCAGTGGGCTTCCCAGCTCCTTTCCCATAATGCCTTGTGATATACAGATGCTTAGTAGTGGGCTAAAAGGAAATCAAAACACAACAAAACCTTAACTGGTGCTCCCCCATAAGGAGAGATATTCCCCTCTCTCACACCACTCATTGCCTCCCCCCCAGTCAAGCCATTTATCGCTCTGCTCTAAAACTGATGAGGGAAAAACCCCAAAACGGCGTATGTAGATAAAGCGATATTGGGCTTGACTTATTTTCCTTTTTTGCTTCTCAAAGATTCAGTGAATCAGAAGTAAATTGAGGATTTGTTAAAACCCAATAGAGGGCACAGTGGGCTTCCCAGCTCCTTTCCCATAATGCCTTGTGATATGCAGATGCTAGTAGTGGGCTAAAAAGGCAATCCAAACAACTTCACACCTAACTGGTGCTCTCCATAGGAGGAATTCCCTTTTTCACCCACTCTTTGACTCCCACCCTTAAAGCGTATTTCTGCTCTACACTGTGAGGGGCAAAACCCGAAACGGCTAGTAGATGAGCATATTGGCTTGACTAATATTCCTTTTTGTTTCTCAAAGATTCATAAATAAAGAAAATTTGAGGTTTTTGTTACAACCAATGAGGGGCAGTGGGCTTCCCCTCCTTTCCCATAATGCCTTGGATATGCAGATGCTTAGTAGGGGGCAAAAAGGGAAATAAAAAACACACACACCTTAACTGGTCCCTTCCTAGGAAAGTTTCCCCTTTTTCCCCACCACTCATTGCCTCCCCCCCCCCAGTAAAGATCGCTTGCTCACACTGATGAGGGGCAAAACCCGAAACGGCGATGTAATGACGATTTTGGCTTGCTAATATTCCTTTTTGCTTCTCAAAGATTCAGTAATAGAAGTAAATTGAGGATTTGTTAAAACCAATGAGGGTGTGGGTTTCCCAGCCCCTTTTCCCTAATGCCTTGTGAATCAATGCTTAGAAAGTGGGCAAAAGGCATTCAAAACACTAACACCTTAACGGGTGCTCTCCATAAGGAGAGATTTTTCCCCTTCTCTCCACTCACCCCCTCCCCCCCCCAGTCAACCCATATCGCCTGCTCTAACTTTGGGGAAAAAACCCCCAAAAGGGCGTAGTAGATGAGCTTTTTTTTGGCTTGATAATTTTCCCTTTTTTGTTTCTAAAAGATTCAGTAATAAAAAAATTTGAGGATTTGTTACAACCAAATGAGGGGCAGTGGGCTTCCCAGCCCCTTTTCCCATAATCCTGTGATATCAGATGTTAGTAGTGGGCTAAAAGGCAATAAAACACTAAAAAATTAACTGGTGTCTATAAGGAGAGATTTTCCCCCTTCCTCACCACCATTGCCCCCCACCAAGTCAAGCCAGTATGCTCGCTCTACAGATGAGGGGAAAAACCCCCGAAAGGGTATGTAGATTGCGTATTGGCTTGACAATACCCTTTTTGCTTCTCAAAGATTCAGTGAATCGAATAAATTGAGGATTTTTTAAAAACCAATAGAGGGGGCAGGGGTTTCCCCAGCCCCTTTTCCCATAATCCCCTTGTGATATCAGATTTAGTAGTGGGAAAAAAGGAAATCAAAACACTACACACCTTAACTGTGCTCTCCATAAGGAGAATTTCCCCCTTCTCTCCCACTCATTGCCTCCCCCCAGTAAAGCCATTCGCTCTGCTCTACATGATGGGGGGCAAAACCCCGAAAACGGCGTATGTAGTGAGCGATTTTGGCTTGACTAATTTTCCTTTTTGTTTCTAAAGATTCAGTGAATCAAAAGTAAATTGAGGTTTTTTTACAACCAATAAGGGTGAGTGGCTTCCCCTCCTTTCCCCATAAAGCCTTTGTGATATACAGATGCTTAGTGGGGGCTAAAAGGCAATAAAAAACACTACACCCCTTAACGGGCTCTCCATAAGGGAGATATTCCCCTTCTCTCACCACTCATTGCCTCCCACCAAGTCCCCAGTCCCCGCTCTGTCTACACTATGGGGGCAAAACCCCAAACGGCTATGTAGATGACGATATTGGCTTACTAATATTCCTTTTTTGCTTCTCAAAGATTCAGTGAATCAGAAGTAAATTGAGGTTTGTTACAACCAATAGAGGGCGAGGGGCTTCCCCTCCTTTCCCATAATGCCTTGTGATATGCAGATGTTTAGAGTGGGCTAAAAGGCAATAAAAAACACTACACCCCCTTAACGGGGTTCCTCCATAGGGAAGATATTCCCCTTTCCTCACCATAAATGCCCCCCACCCGTCAAGCCAGATCCCTTGCTCTACACTATGAGGGGAAAAAACCCCAAGGCGTATTTGAGAGCGATTTTGGGCTTAAAAATATTCCTTTTTTTTCTTCTAAAGATTCAGTAAATCAGAATAAATTGGGGATTTTTTAAAACCCAAATTTAAGGGCAGGGGGGTTTCCCCACCCCTTCCCCCATAATCCCTTTTGATATACAATGCTTAGTTGGGCTAAAAGCAATCAAAAACTACACACCTAACTGGTGCCTCCATAAGGAGAGATTTTCCCCTTCTTTTTCACCACTCATTCCCCCCACCAGTCAAGCCAGTATCGCTCTGCTCTCACTATGAGGGGCAAACCCCAAAGGCGTATGTAAAAGAGCGATTTTGGCTTAAATATTCCTTTTTGCTTCCAAAGATTCAGTAATCAGAAGAAAATTGGGGATTTTTTACAACCAATAGAGGGCCCAAGGGCTTTCCCAGCTCCTTCCAAAATGCCTTGTGATTTTGCAAAAACCGAATGGCTAAAGCCAAAAAAAAAAATTTTAAACAGGGGTAACTGGGGGGTTTTCCTGAAGGAGGGGCTGGTGCACTTTCCAAAATAGATGGCATCATGAGGAAAGAAGATTATGTGACAATACTGAAGCAGCATCTCAAGACATCAGTCAGGACCTTAAAGCTTGAGTGGAAATGGGTCTTCCAAATGGACAATGACCTAAAGCATACTGCCAAACTGGTTACAAAGTGGCTTAAGGGAAAAACCAAGTCAGTGTTTTGGAGTGGCCATCACAAAGCCCTGGTCTCAGAATTTATGGGCAAAGCTGAAAAGGCAGGTGCGAGCAAGGTGACCTACAAACATGGCTCAGTTACACTAGTTCTGTCAGGAGGAATGGTCCAAAATTCCTACCAACTATTGTGAGCTTGTGAAGGGATATCCAAAACATTTGACCCAAGTCATACAGTTCAAGGGCAATGCTACCAAATACTAATGAAATGTATGTAAACTTTTGCGTTAGCAGAAAGTAATAAAAATGCCATAAAAATTATCTCTCGTTATTTTAGCATTTAATAAATATAAATAATTTTGGTAATCCTAACTGATCTAAAATGGGTAAGGTTTATTCCGATTTCATGTCCGATAGTGAGAAAAACATGCATATGTGTCTTTTTATATAGTGTATGTAAACTTCTGATTTCAACTGTAGATCTCTTTATTTCAAAGAATCAAAAAATAGAATAAAAACTGAAAACCTAGAGGAATTTATACAGCAAATAAATATGAAATAAATGTTCATAAATGAGTGCAATGGACTGTAATAAAATACCAACTTTTTGAAATAATTATATGATTACAAACTGTATTCCCTGTCAAGAACCACAACTTCCTTGTTAGCCAGAGAAGTATTTGATACTATCCCTGAAGCAAAGTTTCTGTCGGATATTTTCTCAGCCTCTTACATACCCACATACCCATTTACACACCCCCTTGGTCCTTCTTTTCTTTCCGTGAATTTATATTTGGGTCTTGGAAAGCAAAATGATAAAACTTTCCAATATCCTTACCGTACCAATTCTTCTGTCTGTGGGTTTTGCCGACAGCAAGTGTCCTTATTTTCCACCTAATGATGCATAATAACATGTCATCTATAGTGATAAAAAGCGACAATCATCTTGCTCCACTGGAAAAATAAAGGATAAACTTATGCACAATGATAAATAGTGAAAATTACATGCAAAAAAACAATATAAAATAAAATAAGAATACAAACATTGTCTACAAAAAATAAAGCCCTAGTTGTCTCCATCTCATCTACAGACATAACTTAATTAGGGAGAAAACAATGAAATAATTCAAGAAGTGGTATACAGAAAGAGGTGAAAGTTTCCTAATTAAATCCCCAGCTGAAGAATAAAAATATTCAACCCTGCAGTGCATTGTCCAAGCTAAGACTTCTAATTTAAACCAGCAGTTTCTTTAATGAAAACTTTAATTTAGCAACAATGCACAATAATTGCTTTTGTCATAAACATCCCCATTGCTTCCAGTAAAAGAAGAAACATTTCAGAAACAGAATGCATGTACACAATGTAATCTCATATCCTACAAAACCCCCTGTTTATCATGGACTTATACTGCTGCTCATCTTATTCATCAAAGGATTACATTTTTAATGGCCGAATGTAAGCAATTATACTGTAATGAGGTTTATGGATTTTCCCAGAATCTCCAGTGCGATTTAAAAATCAAGTATTACTGAAAGAATAAAATGACAAAATATATTACAGTGATTACACCTAAACAATAACACAAAAGTAAACTGCCAAATGATGATTAACCCCTAAGGCGACTTTTATTTTGGGCCTTGAGGAAAGAGTGCTATTTTCATTACTGTGTTCCAAGAGCAGTAACTTTTTTTTTTTTTTAGTTTTTTGTCCAAATAGCATTTTAAGGGCTTGTTTTTTTTCATGAGTTGTATTTACTTAATAGTAACCATTTGGGGTACATATATTCTATTAAAACTTTTTTTTTTTTTAAAGGGAGAATTCTTTAAATTTTTGCGTTTTAAGTATAAATAATAATAAATAAAAAATAATTTATTTGTATTTGTATTGCAATGTTCTGACAACTAACTTTTTTGATGGAGCTCTGTGAGGGCTTGTTTTTGAAGGACCAGCTTTAGTTTTCCATTGGTACTATTTTGGGCTATTGTTATTATTTATTTTTGAGCACTATTAAAGGGGTATTCTCATTTTTTTTTTACTCTAAAATTGGGCAAGGTAAAAAAAAACAAAGCCAAATACTTGTTTAAAATTGATTTTGCTTCTTTCGATCAACAGTTTTTATCTCCCTTTTTTGTACATGTTTCTTATTTGGGGCCACCTCCCTCTGCTTTTTACTGCTGTACAGTGGTCGGATGGTGATCACTCCCCTGTATTCTATCTGAAATACGGGAGCTTGTTTATTTAAAATAATCAACTTTGAGATCGTACTTTGTGCACTAATTTTTACAAGCCCCCACCGTCTTTCTCTTTTACGGGAAAACATAGTAAAAATAGATGCTTACCAATCACGCAAAAACCACTCCATTAAACCCGGGGAGACGCTGAAGGGGCTGTGACTCTGTGAAACGGCATGGTAAGACACCCCTTTTAATTTCAGGATGCTCTACATACAAAGGTGGTGAGGGGTTCAAATACAGAATATGAGACCATGACAATTACAATCAAACTAAATAAAAAAATTTTACGAAAAAGAAAAAAATCCACCGGGGGCTTAAATCTCAAGTACGTGAAAGCCTATGGCTCCGGGCTCCAGACAACCTATTGTACCATATGTTTTTAATTTGGGGGGGGATGGTCATTGGCTGTTTGGGGTAACACTTTTTTACTCTTAATTCTTTGCATTTTGGGATTAAAGAATTTTGGATCATTTGGACATTTGTCATCCTAGCGTTGTGGCGGACCCTGGCACGATAGTCCATTCCTTGTGGTACACAAGCATCTGCAGGCCCTAATGATTTTTATCGTTGGGGGAGCAGAATCCCACCTCTCATCTTGGAAAAACTAAAAAAAAACCCGAAAATCCTTTGAGATTTTTTAATTATTTATTGCATTTTAATGCATAAAAAAGAAAATTTGATACAAAAAAAAACAGAGTTTAATTTTGGTACAAAACCTTTGTTGAAATTACAAGATCAACTTTCCTTTTTTTCTTGACCAAGTTTCAACCACATAGCAGGGATTTGGCCCACTCCCCATACAGATCTTCTCCAACTTTGGTTTGGGGGCTGTCGCTGGGTACTTGATTTTCAGCTCCTTCCAAAATTTTTTTTTCGGTTCGGTCTTGAACGGCTAGCCACTCCAACCTTTAATGCTTCCTACGATCCATCCTTAGTTCCCCGGTTTGTTTTTTTTGGGGGTAATTGTCCTGTTTAAAACCCCACCAGGGCCCTCTTCAACCCTGTTACAAAGGGAAAGGGAGGATTTGGCCAAAATCCCCGCGATACCCCCCATCTATCCCCTTTTCATTGATGCATGTCCTGTCTCCTTTACGCACCCCAAAAGCAGGGCAGTTCCTCAAAATTTTCATCAGGGCGGGGTGAAGAAATTTCCCCCCCCCCCCCCCAAAAAATACGGCCCATGCATCACCTAAACCAAACCAAATTTTAAAAAAAAGCTTTCCCCACAAGTGCTACAAAATAAAACTCAAATATAGCCCCTACTTTTCCCAAATACCCCGCTACAAAACCCAAACCCCAAGACCACTAAGCCCAATACCCCAACCCACACAGTGCCCGAATAATACCCCAACCACACCATGAAACATTCACCACCATATAGTACGGATAATACAAATACCATTACGGTATAAACCAATTATCTACCCCTTTTCCCCGGCAACAGCGACCAACAGTGGGGAAACCCTTACACAGCCTGCAGACATATAAAGTTAATAAAGTTATATCGTGACTCACAAAACTCTTGAAGAGTTGTTCTCTTTCTCTTCTTTTTCCCTCTGCCCCCAAAGCCATGACACTACTCCCCAAATCTTCACTGTAAATTTTTCAAAACAAACATCTGACTCCCCAATTTTTCACACTTCTTACCAATTCTTTATCTATACAAATGCCCCACATACACCTCATATGTACCTGTTAATTTTCCCGTGTAGCCATTGTTCCCCCTGTACAGTGATGCCCCCTTACCAGGTAGACCCCCCGTAGCCAGTGATGCCCCCCTTGCCAGAAATGCCCCCCCGTACCAAAGAGCCCACCTTAGCCAGTAATTCCCTGTACCAGTGAGCCCCCCTGTAGCCATATATGCCCCCTGTCCAGTAATCCCCCTTTTTTCCATATGCCCCCGTATCCAGTGATGCCCCCGCAGCCAAGATGCCCCCAAGCCAGTGTGCTCCCCCTTTTAGCCAAAAGATGCCCCCGCAGCCCTAGATCCCCCTGCAGCCCCAATCCCCCCTACCGGATGCCCCCCCCGAGCCAAAAGCCCCCCCTTTCATGATGCCCCCCTTATACCAGGATGCCCCCCTTTGCCAGGATGCCCCCTTTTAGCCATGTGCCCCTCTATACCATGATCCCCCCTTTTAACCAGTGAACCCCCCTGGCCATTTTGCCCCCTTATACCATATCCCCTCTTAAGCCATGAGTCCCCCTTATAGCCCCGGATGCCCCTTTTAAAAAGCCAGTGATGCCCCCCTTATAGCCAGTACCCCTCTTAACCCTGATCCCCCATTTTTACCCGGGGCCCCCCATTTAGCCATTTTGCCCCCCATTTTACCATGATGCCCCTCTTATACCGTATCCCCCCATTGTACCAGTGATGGCCCCCCTTATAGCCATGATGCCCCCCCCCTTTTAGCCGTGAGCCCCCCTGTTGCCAGGATGCCCCCTTGTACCAGGTTTCCCCCCTTGTAGGCAGTGTGCCCCCATTTTAGCCAGTGATGCCCCCCTTTTTAGACAGTGATGCCCCTCTTTAGCCAGTATCCCCTCTTATGACAGGATTGCCTCTTTAGCCCGTGATCCCCCCTTATACCAGTGATGCCCCCCCGTACCAGTATCCCCCCTTGTAGCCAGTGTGCCCCTCTTATACCCTGATGCCCCCCTGGGCCAGTGATGCCCCCCTTATACCAGTGATGCCCCCCCTTTTACCAGTGATCCCCTTTTACCTGATGCCCCCTTGAGCATATCCCCTCTTAAGCCTGATCCCCCCTTAACCCGTGAGCCCCCCCTTACCAAAGATGCCCCCCCTTGTAGCCATGTTTCCCCCCTTGTAGCCATATCCCCCCCTTTTTGCCCCTTGCCCCCCCCTTTCCAGTATGCCCCCCCTTTTACCATTTATGCCCCCCTTATACCAGTGATCCCCCCCTTTTACCAGGGCCCCCCGTACCGTGATGCCCCCCTTAACCCTGATTTCCCCCCGTAAGTAATATAAAATAACAAAAAATTACTTACCAACCTCGGTCCGCGCGTCCCCCTCCGGAGGTGAGGGGGTAACGGGGTGACATCATCTGGGCATGCACGCAGCTCCCCGGATTCCCGGGGGCAGACTCCGCCGAGGGGACGAGCCAAGGGGGGTGGGGGAAACCGGGCCCCCTGTGACGCGAACAGGGGGGGAGTCAGGAGGGGCATCCTCCCGCCCCCTCCCCGTACGGGAGCTGCGGCCTTTGGCCTTCAGCCGCGAGACAGGGCGCTCTTCCGGGGAGGGGGGCCGGCGGCCGCGGCGCCCCCCGGGGACGGGGCCCGGCGCCAGGGCGGTCGCACCCCGCCGCCCCCAGGGCGGCCCGCCCCAAAATAAATGCTTTTATCTCTATGCTTCACTTTTTGATGGGTTTTTAGGGGTTACTCACCTTTTCTTCCTCCAAACCCGCTATGAGTTAAAACCAAAAAGTTTTATTTTTTGGGCTCTTCTGACACATGACCTTCTCCCAGCCCCCTCTGAATCATCTGGATCCCTTTTTGGGGGAACTTCAAAAACGGGCCTGGGCTGTTTTCCCCTGACAGAGGGGCCCTTGGTTTTAAACCAGATGTTGTTTTTACAAATGGGAATCTTTTTAGACTGTTGCCCCCTCATTCAGGTCACGACCATTTTTTTCCCTGGTTTTGGGGTGATTCCGCCTTTCCAGAATCACCTTATCCACGAGCGGATCTTGTGGAGCCCCCAAACCCGGTAAGATTGACGTCATCTTTTTTTCTTCCATTTTCTAAAATTCGCAACAGTTGTTGCCCTTTCCCCCAACTGCTTTCTTATTTTTCCTTTTCCCCAATGACTTTCAGGGCCAATTTATTTTCCTAATCTTGGCCATTGTGGAGAGTTTGGAAGGTGATTGAGTGTGTGGACAGGTGTCTTTTATACAGGTAGTGAGTTCAAACAGGTGCAATTAATACAGGTAATGAGTGCAGGGGAGGAGGGCTTCTTAACAAAAAAGACTAACAGGTCTGTGAGAGCCTGGTTGGTAAGTGATCAAATGCTTATTTCATGCAATAAAATGCCAAATAATTATTTAAAAATCATACAATGGTACTTTCTAGTTTCTGTCTCTCACAGTTGAAGTATACCTACGATAACAATTACAGACCTCTCCATCCTTTGTAGATGGGAAAACTTGCAAAATCGCCAGTACATGTGTATATATATACACACACATATATACACTCACCGGCCACTTTATTAGGTACACCTGTCCAACTGCTCGTTAACACTTAATTTCTAATCAGCCAATCACATGGCGGCAACTCAGTGCATTTAGGCATGTAGACATGGTCAAGACAATCTCCTGCAGTTCAAACCGAGCATCAGTATGGGGAAGAAAGGTGATTTGAGTGCCTTTGAACGTGGCATGGTTGTTGGTGCCAGAAGGGTTGGTCTGAGTATTTCAGAAACTGCTGATCTCCTGGGATTTTCACGCACAACCATCTCTAGGGTTTACAGAGAATGGTCCGAAAAAGAAAAAAACATCCAGTGAGCGGCAGTCCTGTGGGCGGAAATGCCTTGTTGACGCCAAAGGTCAAAGGAGAATGGGCAGACTGGCTCGAGCTGATAGAAAGGCAACAGTGACTCAAATAGCCACCCGTTACAACCAAGGTAGGCAGAAGAGCATCTCTGAACGCACAGTACGGCGAACTTTGAGGCAGATGGGCTACAGCAGCAGAAGACCACACCGGGTGCCACTCCTTTCAGCTAAGAACAGGAAACTGAGGCTCCAATTTACCCAAGCTCATCGAAATTGGACAGTAGAAGATTGGGAAAACGTTGCCTGGTCTGATGTCTCGATTTCTGCTGCGACATTCGGATGTTAGGGTCAGAATTTGGCGTCAACAACATGAAAGCATGGATCCATTCTGCCTTGTATCAACGGTTCAGGCTGGTGGTGGTGGTGTCATGGTGTGGGGAATATTTTCTTGGCACTCTTTGGGCCCCTTGGTACCAATTGAGCATCGTTGCAACACCTTGTTGAATCTATGCACGAAGAATTGAGGCAGTTCTGAAGGCAAAAGGGGGTTCAACCCGTAACTAGCATGGTGTACCTAATAAAGTGGCCGGTGAGTGTATATATATATATATATACATATATATACACATATATATATATATATATATATATATATATATATATATATACACTGGCGATTTCTCTCTCTCTCATATATATATATTTATATATATACAGAAAGAGAGAGAGAGCGCATTGAGGGATTAGTTAGGATTGTATTGTTTATGCTGTAGTGCTTTAGAATCTAAATCTGGCATTTAGCATTGCAAAAAACACTATGGGCGACATGTATGGCGAAAAACTGTGGCTCACCGATCCGAATCCCCTGTCGGACGCAGAGATGCAGTTTTAGGCGCAAGCTTCGCCACTTTTGGATGCGCCTAACATGAAGGGGCGTGCAATGGGCGCGGTGTGGCCGTTCTGGGGCGGGACGCACTTTCGAATACTCCGAGGCATGCATGATCGGGCCTCCGCAAAGTGCGGCGCATTGCAGCGCTCGACAACTCCGACAGGCAGACCTAGTTGAAGCTGGTCTAAATGAGCCGGAGGAGGTGAAGTGAAGCGAGAACGTAAAATTAGAGGAAAAATATATAAGATCGCAAAAGAAATAAATCTCAGCTCCGTGAGGCATGGAGTATGATTCCAAAAATAGTTTTTATTAGGTGTAAAACATTATCTGAAAAAGAGCTCAAACCTTCTGAAAACATACATAAATAAAATCACTAACAACGCGTTTGTCGCCGTAACGGCGCAACATCAGGAATTGCGATATAGAAAATTGCCGGGAAATACAGCAATTCAAATTCTGTAAGCTCTTCTCATTGGTCGACATAAACCAGCCAATCAGAATAGGAGCGACAGTGACCCATTATAACCTATGGAGTAGTATTGACCAATCAAATGAAAAGGCGGGACAGTTCAAAATACAGTAAAAAATGCAGAAAAGAGCTGATTGGTTGAACTAGCCGGGGCTTGGCTATCCCGGCCAATCAGAGCGCGAGCTACTTTGTCCCATTGTAGTCTATGGAGAGATGGGGGCAGTGAAATCTCAGCTCCGTGCGGCATGGAGTATTAGTAAATAAATCGTTTTTATTAAGTGTAAAACATTCTCTGTAAAAGAGCTAAAACCTTCTATAAACATACATAAATAAAATCACTAACAACGCGTTTGTCGCCGTCACCGGCGCTACATCAGGAATTGCGATATAGAAAATTGCAGAGAAATACAGTAATTCAAATTCTGTAAGCGCTTCTCATTGGTCGGCATAATCCAGCCAATCAGAATAGGAGCGACAGTGAACCATTATAACCTTTGGAGTAGTATTGACCAATCACATGAAAAGGCGGGACAGTTCAAAACACAGAAAAAAATGCAGAAAAGAGCTGATTGGTTGAACTAGCGGGGGGTTGACTATCCCGGCCAATCAGTGCGCGAGCTACTTTATCCCATTGTAGTCTATGGCCAGATCGGGGCAATTAAATCTCGTCTCTCAGCTCCGTGAGACATGGAGTATGATTTAAAAAATCGTTTTTATTAGGTGTAAAATATTATCTGAAAAAGAGCTAAAACCTTCTATAGACATACATCAATCAAATCCCGAACAACGCGTTTGTCGGCGTCGTCGGCGCAATATCAGGAATTGGGATATTGAAAACTGCTGGGAAATACAGCGCAGATATGAATCCACCAATCATATAGTAGTGTCTATTTGAGTGGAGCAAGAAGGCGCGATAGAAGACGCCCTAAAAGTTATTACTGTCTATGGAAATATTCTAGTACTCTGATTGGTTGGGGGAAGAGGGGCTCGTCCTGCTTAGCCAATCAGCGGGTGAGCTACTTATCTCATAGAGTTCTAGCTCTGTTTGTGATTGGCTAAGTTAAAAGAGGCGCGATTATTTGGGCCAATGGGAGAGCAAGCGACGTTCTTATGGGTTTTCTAATGCGATCTATAATAAAACTGTACATACCCGAAATCAAATGATAAGACTCACGAAGTTGTGCCGATGTGTATATAAAATGAACATTAATATGGGGGTAAAAAAAACAAATAAAAATGAATTCAATGAGTTCATTTTTATTTCTGTATTTTCATTAGCCAATGATCAATAATATGGGTGTAACGAAAATAAAGAAATAAAAATGAATTCATTGAATTAATATTTATTAGTTTATTTTCGCTACCCCCATATTATTGTTCAGCTTATATAGAGATCGGTACAACTTCGTGAGTCTTATCATTTGATTTTGGATACGTACAGTTTTATTATAGATTGCATTAGAAAACCCATAAGAGCTTCGCTCGCTCTCCCATTGGCCCAAATAATCGCGCCTCTTTTAACTTAGCCAATCACAAACAGAGCTCGCTCTGCATTTCTTTTCCCCATAGAACTCTATGAGATAAGTAGCTCACCCGCTGATTGGTTAAGCAGGACGAGCCCCTCTTCCCCCCAACCACTCACAATACTAGAATATTTCCCATAGACAGTAATAACTTTTAGGGCGCCCTTCTATCACGCCCTTCTTGCTCCACTCAAAATAGACGCACTACATATGATTAGTGGATTCATATCTGCCGCTGTATTTCCCAGCAGTTTTCAATATCGCAATTCCTGATGTTGCACCGGCGACGGTCTCAACCAATCAGCTTTTTCTGCCTTTTTTACTGTATTTTGAACTATCCCTCCTTTTCATTTGATTGGTCAATACTACTCCATAGGTTATAATGGTTCCCTGTCACTTGAATTACTGTATTTCCCGGCAATTTTCAATATCCCAATTCCTGATGTTGCGCCGGTCCCGGCGACAAACGAGTTGTTAGGGATTTGAGTGATGTATGATTTCAGAAGGTTTTAGCTCTGTTTCAAATAATATTTTACACCTAATAAAAACGATTTTTTTAATCATACTCCTTGCCGCACGGCGCTGAGAGCCGAGTTTTCATTGCCCCGATCTCTCCCTTGACTACAATGGGACAAAAGAGCTCGCACTCCGATTGGACGGGATAGCCAAGCCCCCGCTAGCTCAACCAATCAGCTCTTTTTTGCCTTTTTTACTGTATTTTGAACTGTCCCGCCTTTTCATTTGATTGGTCAATACTACTCCATAGGTTATAATGGGTCACTGTCGCTCCTATTCTGATTGGCTGGTTTCTGCCGACCAATGAGAAGCGCTTACAGAATTTGATGTAGCGCCGGTCACAGCGACAAACGCGTTGTTAGTGATTTTATTTATGTATGTTTATAGAAGGTTTTAGCTCTTTTACAGAGAATGCTTTACACTTAATAAAAACGATTTATTTACTAATACTCCATGCCGCACGGAGCTGAAATTATATTGCCCCGATCTCTCCATAGACTACAATGGGACAAAGTAGCTCGCGCTCTGATTGGCTGGGATAGCCAAGCCCCCGCTAGTTCAACCAATCAGCTCTTTTCTGCATTTTTTACTGTATTTTGAACTGTCCCGCCTTTTCATTTGATTGGTCAACACTACTCCATAGGTTATAATGGGTCACTGTCGCTCCTATTCTGATTGGCCGACCAATGAGAAACGCTTATAGAATTCGAATTACTGTATTTCCCGACAATTTCCAATATCCAAATTCCTGATGTTGCGCCGTTCTTTTTTGTGAGTGATTTTATTTATGTATTTTTTTAGAAGGTTTGAGCTCTTTTTCAGATAATGTTTTACACCTAATAAAAACGATTTTTTTGAATCATACTCCATGCCTCAGGGAGCTGAGAGCTGATATTTATTTCTTTAGCGATCTTATATATTTTAACTTTGATTTTTAATGATCCACATTTCACTACATTTAATCGCTTTTAGACAGCTTTGATTTTTCTCTTTATTAATTCATTCATTTGAAAGACAATTCTTTTTGCTATTCACTAACATGTTTAATGATTTCTCGCTGTTTTCCAGCCTGTCTCACACACTGGCGAGGCGCAGGGAACTTTTCATCGCATGTATGAGCGCACCTCCTCGGGCGGCAAATCTTAGAAGGACTGCGCCTAAGTCCCGCACTGCGCCTCACACACTAGCGAGGCGCGGTGGACTTTACACCGCATGTATGAGTGCACCTCGGGCACCGACATACATGAGGCGCAGCTTTCACGTTCGAGCGCTCGAAAACGTGCGCTCCGACACGCCGAGATTCATACATGTCGCACTATATGTTTCTGTCACTTAAATCTAATAGATTTGTTTATATTTTTCTGTTATGCCATTTTGGAATGGATTAATAAGAAATCTGCACTATCGTTTGGAGAACGCTCTTTTTTTGCTGCAGTCAACAGTTTACAAATCCAGCAATCTATATTTGTTTGATGTAGAGTACACTGACCTTATTCTATATTAAGTCTATATGGATTACAATTCCCAGGACGTGGCTACTAGAATTTCAACTGTATGGCCTTATGCACATTGCAAAGCTAAGTGCACAAAGCCTCTACAGCAGAACACGAGTTTGGTAGCAGGTATTCTGTCATTTCTAAGCTGAAAATACTTTTATGGTAAAGAATATGAATTCTCAAATATCAATTTAATTTCTGTCAGATTTTAACAAAATACTTGTGTGCATTCATACAAAAAAGACATCTGGAGGCTGTATGAGGTCTAATACTTAAAGGGGATGTTTCGCTTCCTTAGGTCGGCTGATTCACACTGCTCTCAGCTTCTCAACTCTGGAAATGCAGGGGCGTTTCGTCCCCTCCCAGCTGGGTGACATCTCCCCCTTCACTGTGCATGCTGGCTCCCGAGACTCCCCCCATCTCTGAGTCCACATGTCATTGTGTCTCTCCCTGCAGTCTTATTTTGTAAGAGCTGTATACATACCACAGGCTGCATTCAATCTAGACTGAGCAACTGAAATCTTCTCCTCTCACAGCTGGAGATGCTCTATGAACGGCACAGATCTCGCTTCTATGCAGGAGAGTTAGGCACCGGGACAAAACTGTTTTGTTTTCTCATTGTAGAATCTGTTGCAGTTTGTTTCTGCTGGGTGTGGAGAGAGAAAATGCTACGGCCCCTAACTCTGAGTCAGGCAGGGATCGACACAAATTGTGCTATTTCCTGATTGTGTAAGCCCTTCAGTGTAATTCTGTTTCTTCTGCCTGTATAAAGTGAAAATGTGACGCTCCCTTACTCTGAGTGAGAGACACAGATCCGTGAATTCGACCAGGGGCTGTGCAGAATGTAAATGAGCTCTCAGCTAGTGAAATACAAGGAGGAGGGATCTGGAGGGATCCCACCAGGACTGGATATCAGTGTAAACAAAAACACAAGATAAGGAATACTGTGAATACAAGACATCCAATTGCAAAGTTGCTTGTTTTCACTGTCCCCTTATTCTGAAGACCATTTAATGAAATGATAAAACCCCTTTAAGGCAGAATTTTTAATTGGTTATTAGTGGTATTTTTTTTTTTTTTAAATGGAGCACCGCAGCATCACAAGAATTATTGTAGTAGTATTTAAAAAAAATAAATAAATAAATAAATACCCCTGCCTGTTTGCAGACTTTTAAGAAGCTGGGGGGACATTTTAATTATTATACTTTCCTATTCCATTTGAGTCCTCACCTAGATTTGGCTAAAAAAAACTGGCAGTTTTCCCCAAACAAAGAACGTGAGTGAAAACAACCCTAAAGGTGGTTTGACATGCTGAAATCTTGTAAAAAGCTCTTTCCACATTCTCTGTGCAGTATTACATGGCATCCATAAAAATGCATAGTTCTTTAGAATGTGCTGCTCTTTTTCAAGAACATTTTTTTCTGGCTTGACAAAAAAAATCCTTTCAACTTAAGTGGAATAATACCTCAAAAAATTCTAGAATACTGAGGTAAAACATGTAAATTCAGCTGTGGGTGGGCCTGACAAGGAAATGTGATTTGACATATCAGCTCTGCTGTTCCTAGCTATTTCTGTTACAATTACATGACTGCGGGAGGCTTATAAATTATAGTGCACAAGGCTCAAGAGCTCTAAAGCATGAAAATGTTTCATTTAGTTAGGTAAACAAACTCCATCACTTGAGATAAGAGAAAGCAAGGAATGACTCACCATGGTTGAACTGTCTGACTGATGCCAGTTTGCAGTAATGAGAGAGCAGGGAGAGGTGGTTGGTAAGCAGAAAAACTTGTGTACTCTAAGAGGAGATAAAATCTTCTTTATCTCCTGACTAAAGCAACATCAAAACAGCAATGTATTTAGTAGTAGCCTACATTTATCTTTCACTACATGTTAAAAACGAATGATTGTAATGAGAGAACCCCTCTAAGGTGAAATCTGCCGTGGAAAATGTTTGCCATGTCTGAACATAGCCGAAGGCAACCCCAACCGTGTATATCTGTATATACTTTTGAAACCAGAAGTTTACATCCACTTTATAAAAAGACACATGTGCATGTTTTTTTCACTATCTGACATAAAATCAGAATAAACCTTACCCTTTTTAGTTCAATTCGGATTACCAAAATTATTTATATTTGCCAAATGCCAGAATAATGAGAAAGACAGAATTTTTTAAGGCATTTTTATTACTTTCTGCAAAGTCAAAAGTTTACATACATTTGGTAGCATTCCCCTTAAACTGTATGACTTGGGTCAGACGTTTTGGATATCCTTGCACAAGCTTCTCACAATAGTTTGGTAGGAATTTTGGCCCAATCCTCCTGACAGAACTGGTGTAACTGAGCCATGTTTGTAAGCCGCACCTCGCACCTGCCTTTTAAGCTTTGCCCATAAGTTTTCAGTAGGATTGAGATCAGGGCTTTGTGATGGCCATTCCAAAATATTGACTTGGTTATCCTTAAGCCACTTTTTAACCAGATTGGCAGGATGCTTCGGGTCATTGTCCATTTTAAAGACCCATTTCCACCCAAGCTTTAACTTCCTGGCTGATGTCTTGAGATGTTGCTTCAATATTGCCTTATAATCTTCTTTCCTCATGAGGCCATCTATTTTGTGAAGTGCACCAATCCCTCCTGCAGCAAAACAGCAAAATGATGCTGTCACACCTGTGTTTCACAGTTGGGCTGATGTTCTTAGGCTTCCAAGCTTCTCCCTTTTTCTTCCAAATGGCCAAACAGTTCAATTGTAACTTTGTCAGACCACAGGACATGTCTCCAGAAATGTAGGTCTTTGTACCTGTGTGCATTTGCAAACATTAATCTGGCTTTTATATGTTTCTTTTGGAGTAATGGCTTCTTCCTGACAGAGTGGCCTTTCAGCCCATGTTGATACGGTACTCATTTCACTGTGGATAATGACACAATCTTACCAGCACCCGCCAGCATCTTCACAAGGTCTTTTGCTTTTGTTCTTGGGTTGATATGCACATGTCAGACCAAAGCACGTTCATCTCTGAGACACAGAACCCATCTCCTTCCTGAGCGGTATGATGGCTGGACATTCCCATCTTGTTTGCACTTGCGTATAATTGTTTGTACAGATGAATGAGGCACCTTCAGGTATCTAGAAATTGCACACAAGGATGATCCAGACTTGTGCAAGTCCACAGTTCTCCTTCTGATATTTTGGCTGATTTACACACAGAAGCCATGTGCTTCTGGTGCACAATAAAATACATTCACAGGTGTGTCTCTGACTCAGATGTTGCCAATAACTCAGATGTTGCCAATAAACCTAACCTATCAGAAGCTTCCAAAGACATGACATCATCATATGGGCTGTCCCAAATTGTTTAAGGGCATAGTAATCCTAGTGTATGTAAACGTTTGACTTTGTAGAAAGGAATACAAATGCCTTAAAAATTCTCTCTATCATTATTCTGGCATCTGGCAAATATAAATAATTTTGGCAATCCTAATTGACCTAAAACGGGTAAGGATAGTGAGAAAAACATGTATTTGTGTCTTTTTATAAAGTATATGTAAACTTCTGGTTTCAACTGTACATGTTACTATGCATTTCATGAGTGTATACAATATATATTGCGGGGCTAAACTCTGTCACAGGGACCACAGACATAGAAATGTCCAAATAAATGGGTCTTTATTTAAAGGCAGTCCAAAAAAACACAAACTGCTTTAATCAGCAGGGTTGAAAAAGTAAGGTATAACATAAAGATGACCTTCTTTCAGGTAAAACAGGGGTAAACAGAAACAGGTTACTCTAACCAGAACAGTGTTTAAAGGTGGCATCAAGGTTCACCAGCACCTCTTAACTCAGAGGTCTGGTCACAACACAGAAAATTTCCAGACTCATTTCAGCTTGAAGATCACACCACACCCAGCTCACTTAACTTCCTGGCTTAAAAAGGCCAGGGGAAACCTGGCCTAGATATGTGGGAGCAGTCATTCCACCCAACTCTGAGATTGCTCCAGTAAAAAGCCAGCCCGGAATAAAATTGCTTGAAAGCAGCCATGCCATCACTTAAATGTTTCAGTAACCTAAGGTTACTGACTAATTATATCTGGCTTACTTCAACAAGACTTTGCATCTCGGTGACACGTATCATCTACTGATTACTGCATCTTGTGCCCATCTTGTGCCCTGTCAATTCTCCCCCCCCCTGACAAAATCTGAGATGCTGGACACTTTCTATTCAGTTTACCTGATCAATGTTCCACATTGAACCTAAAGTCTTGAAACGTAAGAAACCGGTGTGTTATCCTGGCATTATTCCCATTTTTTAACCTCATTCATTTAAGCAGGGCATGATCCAAAACCAATTTGAACCTTCTGCCAGTAGATAAAATCTAATGCCCATTTGATGGCCAGCCACTTTTTTCCACAGTAGAGTAGCTTTTCTTGGCTGGGGAAAGTTTACAGCTGAGATACATGACTGGTTGCTCTTCTCCATGTATGTCCTGTGACATTACTGCACCCAGGCCTACATCAGATGCATCGGTATATGCTATGAATTTTTTCATAAAATTACTAACTTGACTGGCTGTTTTTTTTCAAAGGGCAAGTTTGAGTTGGTTAAAAGCTCTTTCCGCCCCCGGAGACCTATTCACCATGACCGACTGAGTCCCTTTTGTTAGCTCAGTTAACAGGGCTGCTATAGTGGCAAAGTCAGGGAAAAACATCTGTATTAGTATACAATTCCCAAGAATGCCCTCACTTATTTTTTTAATGGGTGTGGCCAACGCTATATGGCTTCAACCTTGTTTATCTGGGTTTTAATCAAACCTCTTCCCATGATGTATCCCAGATATTTGGCCTTTTCCATCGCAAGCACACATTTTTGGGGTTGATGGTAAACCCAATTCTCTTTAGGGCATCTAAGACTGCTTGCAGTTTTCCTAGATAACTTCCCCAGTCACAGCTAAAAATCACAATGCCATCTAGGTACGTGGCGGTATACTTCCTGTGCAGGATCAGTATGCAATCCCTGCAACCCAAAAGGCATCTTTATGTACTGGTAATATCCCTCAGAGGTGGAAGGTGGCGGTGTTTTCCTTGGCCTCCTTTGCCAGTGGGATTTGTCAATATTCTTTTGTGAGGTCCAATGTGGTAATGTACTGGGCTGTTCCTAACCTTTCAATGAGTTCATCTAGACATCAGACATGCTTCCACATTGGAGACCTCATTAAACTTCCTAAAGTCATTACAGAAGTGGCATTCCCTATTAGCTTTTGGTATGAAGACTATTGGGATTGACCACACACTCTCAGATTGCTAAATGATTCCTATATTTAACATTCATTTCACTTCTTGGGACACCACTTGTCTATTGATCTCAAGTATTCGGTATGACTTCAGATTCACCCTAACATGAGGTTCAGTGACAATCTCATGCTCAATAATGGAGGTGAGGCCAGGCAACTCAGAGAACATGTCCTTATTCTGTTCTAACAGTTCCGTGCATTGCTGCTTCAAGGACGTTTAGAGGGTATCTGCAATGGTGACATCTTGAAAACCAACCTCTGATTGGATGAGCAAGCAGAATATGTCTCCATGGCTTGATAAGGTTTATGTGATACATCTGGATAGGTTTCCTTTTACCTGGCTGGTATATTTTATAATTAACCTCACTCACTTTTGGAAAGACCTTGCAAAGACCTTTAACAGTCCCTGCCACTTTGCACTTTCCACTGTGGGTACAAGCACAAGTATCCAATCTCCTGGGCGGAACTGTCTAATCCTGGCCATTCTATTATATACCCTACATTGGGCTTTGTTGTCATGGAGAAGATGTTCATTTACTATTGGCATGACACTAGCTATTCTCTCTTGCATTTGGGCAACATGCTAAATTACACTTTTACATGGAGTTGTCTCGCTTTCCCAAGTCTCTTTACCTACGTCAAGTAACCCACAAGGGTGCTATCTATTTTATAGTTCAAATGGTGAAAACCCTTTGGAGGCATGAGTGACTTCTCATATGGAAACAATAGATATGGTATCAGGCAGTCCCAATCTCGATCTTTCTCAACCTTCCTTAACATCGACTTCAGTGTCTTATTGAAATGCTCTACTAACTTAGTGGTCTGTGGATGGTATAGAGTTACGTAACTGTCTTATGCTCAGAATCTTAGACTCTTTCATAATATGTGACATAAATTGTGTTTCCTCATCAGTCAAGATCTCTTTAGACAATCCCTTTCTGGAAAAAATATGGAGCAACTCTTCAGCAATACATTTTTGATAAGGCATTTCTTAACTGTACCGCCTTTGTATACCACGTAGCATAATTCAGGATAACTGAGATGTACTGGTGGCCTCTAGCAGATTTTACTAACAGACCTACCAGATCCATAGCTATGTGCTCAAGTGGTGTCTCAATGATTGTCTGAGGTACTAATAGGCTACATAATTCAGAGACTAGTGCAGTCACTTGTCATACTGGACTAGATTGGAAAAAACTAGATATTTCTCTATGACATCCTGGCGACAAAAATCTTTGCATAATACGCTCCTGGGTCTTATCTTCTCACAAGTGACTTCCCAAAATTATTTACCCAGTCTAACAGATCATTTTTTAAGGCAAAATAAGGATACTGGTTATCTGTGCCTAGATCTTGGGGAACACCATTCAACACAGTGACATTTTCGAAGGCACTATTTAAAGTAAGATCCCTGAGTTGGGCCATCCCAAAATTTTCTTGAATACCTTAAGATCAGGAATATTACTTCCATGTGATGATTCCTCATCCTCATTCCCCACTAACACCGTCATAGGAAATTAATTTGTGATATCATCATACGCATCAACCTTTTCATTGGCCACTTGACCCCACAAGTCTCAAAACAAAGGAAAGCCTCTTCCTACTACTTTGGGGTACATCAGGTACTTGACAACTCCCATGGTATGGGACACATAAGTCTGGTTCACAGATAGTGTTACTTGGTCTTTAGTGTCTCCATGAATACACTTTACTCCCAACCTCTTCCTGGGGACAAGCACATGTGGTAGTGTGGCCCTTACCAAGGTAAAAAAACTCCCAGAGTCAAGAAGCCCATTGACCATTAACTCACTCATCTGAGGACCTGCGACAGGGTGGAGAACAGCACTACCTGTAGGGTAAGCGAATCAAAAACAGCGGCGACCCCCATTACACCCCATGGATTCTGGGGACAGAGGGCAGTGCTCTGCTATATTGCCCGGTCTGTGACACCTCCAGCGAATCATGGGGTGACCATGTCTTCCTGGAACAGGCTGGGGACTCTCCGGGTCTTGGGTATGCCACTTTGGTTTAGGCCCTTTCTTTAGTGATCCTGGGCCACTCCAGGAAAGCACGAAAAACGATCTTCTACCAGCCAGTCTATAACAGGAGTCTTCGACTGCTTGGCATCTTTCCATAAGGCTCACTAGGTCATCAACATTCTGGGGGTCTCCCTGAATGACCCAGCATTGTACAAACTGTGGCAACATTTGGATGAACCAGTCCATGGCCACTCTTTCCACCATTTGCGCTGGGGTACAGTCCTTAGGCTACAGTGATGAAACAAGTCAAATATTTGTGCCCTGGGTAGTTTGTCTTTACTATATGCCCAGTGTTGTACACATTGGGCTCAGTCGTCCCGGTTTACACCCAGGCAGGCAAGGATCTCAGCTTTAAGTTTTCTGTACTCTTTGACTTCTTGTCGGGTTAAATAAAAATATGCTTTCTGAGGTTCCCTGGTCAAATAAGGTGCCTGCACTTGTGCCCATTGCTCTGACAGTAGTTTTTTCCTCTCTGCCACTCTCTCGCAGATGGTAAGAAAGGCCTCAATGTCATCAACAGGTGTCATCTTCTGTAGTGCATCCCTCACCAATTTCCGTGTTCCACCTATGTCATTTTTCCCAGAAGGAACTTTGTCATCTTTCCTTCTAGCTGTCTTTGTCAGTGTGGCAAGCTAGTGAACCAGGAGTTGATTGGTCTCCTATTGGGCCTGAATGGCTTCCATATGAGCTGTCTGATGCTGGGCGCTGGTTTCTTGCTGTTGGAGATTAGCCTGCACCAACTGTTTAATCAGCGCCTCCATACTGGGAGATTCTGTCTGCAACCCTGCCATGGCTTTAACCCAGGACATGCAAGACACTTCCTTATATATCCTCTGTGATTCTACTCAGAAAGTGCTATGCCTGCATCCTCCACCAATTGTAGGGTTCAGCTCCGTCACAGGGACCACAAACACAGCAATGTACAATTACATTGGTTTTTATTTAAATAAAGTCCATAAAACACAAACAGCTTTTCTTCAGTGGGGATGCAAAAGTAAGGTAAAACATAAAGATGAACTTCCTTCAGGTAAAACAGGTTACTATCACCAGAACAGTCTTTAAAATTGGCAGCAGGGTTCACTAGTACCTCTTAACTCAAAGGTCTGGACACAACACAAAAAACTTCCAGACACTTCAGCTTGGAGCCACACCATACCCAGCTCACCTAACTTCTTGGCTTAAAAAGGTCATGGAAAACATGCCTGTTTATGTGGGAAGCAGTCATCCAACCCAACTGAGACTACTAAAGTAAAAAGCCGTCCAAGAATATAACTGCCTGAAAGTAGCCATGCTATCATTTAAATGTATCAGGAACCTAAGGTTAATGACCAATTAAATCTGGCTTACTTCAGCAAGGATTTGTAGCTCAGTGACATGTATCAGCCATCGACTATTGCTCTTTGTGTCCTGTCACAATTTATATATATAGCTAAGTTCATATTATAGGTATTTTATTTTTCTGCACTGAGGTCAGATAACAAAAATGTGGGTCTTACACATTTATATGCCTAAAGAAAAGACAGAATGCTAGTGTACCAATTTAAGTTTGATGGATGACTCGGACCACAGGGATTTCTGTAAATATGATATACAGCAAGAAGATGTTCAGCATTCCAAAAAGTAAAATAGTTTTTTATTGAAATCAGCTAAGATCCATATGTGCACAAAATTGTGATGAATCACTGGACCTTGGCTGTAGTATAATTAAAGCATAAGCTTCATCTCTGTTAATTAGCATAGCTAATGGTCACACATTGTGATCACAGACTCGTAAAAAAGAAACATTTCATAGAATCAACAAAAACATTAAAATGTGAGAGAAACATGAGAGAAGCTTTGTATCATTACTGTAGAAAGAGGTTGTCACGTCAAGGGAAGTGCAGTGAGCCCTAACTGGAACCCAGCCCACTGTCCCTGCCTGCTTGACGTGCTGCCCTAGGCGGCAGACGGCAACTGGGCGACAGTCCCTGCGCTGCTAGAGTGCGGGGGGCCGTCAGGAGGAAGAATAGTCAGACAGTCCTGGTCAATACCAAATCAGGAACGCCAAGAAATACCTTAGCACTCCGTATATCAAATAAAAAGTATTCGTGTTTATTTAAACATTAAAGTAAATATATCTCCAAAACAGGTAGTATGAGCATGAGATTTCCAGACTTTTTATGGAAAATTTTCGGCCATATTAGCCTTCCTCAGTCCTGTCTGGGAACAAGTAACGGGAGCCAAGACGGCATCTCCCAGACAGGACTGAGGAAGGCCAATATGGCCGAAAATTTTCCATAAAAAGTCTGGAAATCTCATGCTTCTATATACTACCTGTTTTGGAGATATATTTAATTTAATGTTTAAATAAACATGAATACTTTGTATTTGATATACAGAGTGCTAAGGTATTTCTTCTACATTGTCTACTGTCAAGACCAGACCTAATTTTGGGGGTAAAAATCCAAATACACTCACTATTCAAGGGCTTTCTCTTATCATCGCTAGACTTGACTTAATCTTTGGATTTTATGAAGGGCCATTGCTGGCATTTTTTGACATAGGGTTGTAGAGCTTGGTATTGCCTTTGCATCTGCAGGCCAGCTGTATATGATGCTTTTTTTTGCATTGAAACATTATAGCCACACATAGCACTAATTACAACTTTTCCATATAGGTTAAAGGTAGACTTTTTTAAAATACTCTTCCTGTTGTATTTAATTTTTCAGAACTTATCACTCTATCATTGGAGTTTGTTGTTCATACAAGTAGTTATCATGTAACAGCACCAATAATAAAGGGTTTGTGAGGCACTTCTTCCTTCAATACAGTATGTTTAATGGATTGGTTCAAATAAAATCCAGTAAATGTACATTGGATTTATTTATCTTTTGTATTTATTTTTCTTTTTATCTATATTTTCCATTGTAAGGAGTAAGATAATAGAGTGATTTTTTATTTTCCATTCTATTATGTATTTTACTGACATTTCCTTTTTTATCATAGAACATTGTTTCCTGGAACATTTTCCATTGATAAGGCTTCCATGTAAAAATAGAAATGAAATTGGATAGATATGAGAAAATCACTGCTTAACATATTTGATTTAATGGAAGTCAACACTAATATTGATGCATTTTAAATGCAAAGAGGGTTTCACAATAAAAGCCATTCAGATAGCAATCTGCTTTGTAAGCTGTATTTGAACAAGGACTTTAAAAATCCTTCTGACACCATGTGGCTGGCTTCCGATTCTTTTATTTTTCTCAATATTGGATTTTTGTCCTGTGCTGTTCTATTTCATGTTGCTTTGCATTTTAAGCCTGCATTTTTTCTGGCTTTGTGATCAAAATTTTTAATTTCATTCCTTAGATTAATAAATATTGAAACACTTGTAAATTGAAATCTGTTTGTCATCAGAGATTTTGAAACACTAAAAATTATTGCGTTTAGTATTGTCTTCTATGAAGTATAAAAAAGCAAAAACCCTATAATATTAAATGATCACTAACCTTTCATCAAACTTTGGAAACATTTGTAGTGCAAGCTAGTGTAACATACTTTGTAATTGTACTTGCAATTTATGCTTCTGTCTGCAGTCGTGCCCATGCTGCAGCTTGGCATGCGTGCTCTATAGGGCGTGCACGCCGGTTCTTTTAGATTTAAAAGGCCAGTATGCCATACCGTCCAATAATGGTTCACTTGCCCCTTTATTAGTTCTCCTCCCCCTGCTTGCCTTGCCACTTTTATGGTGTTAGTGAGGAGCTAGTTTTGTGTGTTATTCCATCCTGTGAATGAAAAAAGGTTCGGTCAGCTCACCTGGTCCTGGAATAACCACTTGACTGAAAGCTCCTCGTCAGAAAGCCAAATACAAACAGCAAAAAGGATCCAGCGTATGCACCACTCAAGGTAAGGTGAAAAGGGTTCCATAGTTTATTGAAAAATAGTTAAAACATCCAAAGAAATCGCATCAAACCGACGCGTTTCGGAGCCGATGCTCCTTATTCATGGCATAGCATGTTAATGAAATGTACACAGTTTAAATAGCCCGGTACCCGGTCATGTGATGCCGGTCATGTGATGGGGCTAAATAGAAACAAACAATCTTAAAACAAAACATGCTTATATAAAACAAACATTGCGATGTAAGGATGTATATATTAATATTTGATATTAATTTTAGTATTGGCAAATAAGATCATGTCTTTTATTCAATCCGTTAGGAAACCTGGTGTCTAACTTAAAAATCCACCAGACTTCCCTTGCTAGCAGTTTTTCTTAAAATCACCACCCCTCATCGGTCTTTTAACTCTCTCAATCCCTTGAAATATTAGATCTAAGCTGTCACCCATATGGACCTCATGGAAGTGTTTTGAGACCATCGAGATACCTATATTGAGAGTTTTTTTAGCGTCGGACATATGTCTTCGAATGCGTGTTTTAAGAGTACATGATGTACATCCAACATATTGTTTATGGCATGCCCGACATGTTATCTGATAAATTACCCATCGTGAATTACAGTTTATATATGACTGCATGTTAAAAGTAGTGTTTTTGGAGACAGAAGAGAACTCCTTTGATACCACTACATGGTTACATGTTAGACATTTTGAATGTCCACATTTGTACATTCCTATAGTAGTTATTCAAGTGAGTGCAGTAGGAGTTTTGTTAGGAGAAAGGAAAAGACTTGGAGATAAAACTGATCCTAAAGTACGTCCCCGTCTGGAAACAAACTGAACATCTTGTGTCAGAATATTGGTATCACCCTCCTTCTCAAGTAATGGAAGGTGTCTTTTGACAATATTGCAAATTTTGTTAAACTTAGGGCTAAAAGTGGTAGTAAAAACAATTCTATTATCATTAGCCTTATGAACTCGTTCACTATTGTGTAGAAGATCTGATCTCTGGACTCTGGCTATTCTACGACTAGTCTTTTTTAATAGCCAATTAGGATATCCACGTTGGTTCAGTCTTGTGAATGTTTTATTTTCATATATAGGGAATAGGTCAGGATTAGAGCAATTTCTTTTTATTCTAGTTGTTTCTCCATATGGAATGGCTTCTATCACATGTCGCGGATGATGGGATTTAGCGTGTAAGATAGTGTTACGAGCAATCGGTTTACGGTTTGGAATAATTTCTACTTTGCCCTTGTGGCCCATTAAAGTTACATCCAGAAAATTCATAGACTCCTTATGCCAAGAAAACGTAAAGGCAAGGTTCATGTTGTTACTATTAATGTAGTCACAGAATTCAAGTGCCTGTTGTTGTGTACCCCCCCACATCTATATACCTGCCGTACCACCTGATGTGGGGGGAAAAGGGGCAAGATGACGTAAACAGGTATCTCTCCTCCCACGCGGACATATAAATGTTCGCGAGGGAAGGAGAGAACCTAGCACCCATAGATGCTCTGCACTTTTGTACAGAAAAATCTCCATCAAAAGAGAAGTAATTGTGGCTCAATAAGTACTCTAGGCACAAAAGAATAAACTCAATCAAATGAAAAAGAACTGATGAATCAGATGAATCAGATGAAAAAGAACTGAAGCAAAAAAGATGGGACCTAAGGACATCTATAGCCAGATTGTGTAGTATAGAGGGATATAAAGCGGTAACGTCACACGACAGCCAAGACCAGTTAGTATTCCACTCAACATCCATAAACATAGTGACCAAGCTCTTTGTATCCCTAATGTAACCTGGTAACGAAGTTACCAATGGCTGTAAGATAGAATCCAGCCATAGACCTAACCGTTCCCCTAGCGACCCTATGCCTGCCACAATAGGCCGCAAGGGAGGGGGGAATAGGTCTTTGTGAACTTTGGGGAATGAGTGGAAAATGGGTATGACAGGGGATTCTACGTATAGTTTGTTTGCAAGAGCCGTGGTAATGACGCCCATTTTTTTTCCCTCATCCAAAATGGATCTTAGATGTTTCTGAAATTCAAGAGTAGGATCCCTATTTAGAGGTGAATAGGTAGTCGTGATCAAGAATCATTTTATTTAATTTACTGTAAAGGCCCACGTTCATCAATACCACCGCTCCTCCATTGTCCGCTGGTCTAATTAATAAATCTGTGTTTTTGCGGAGTTCTATTACAGCTTGTTGTTCTTTTTTAGTAAGATTATGTTTTGTTTGTTGATGGGTAATTTGTTCCTGTAGTTGCAGTAAATCCTGTTCTATCCTATCTTGGAATAGATCAAGCCCTTTGGGTCTGGATTGAAAAGGATAGAAATCTCTATTTTTAATTCTAATATCTGGACATGGAGTTATGGTAGTAGTGTCACTATCTCCTTCTAGCGATCTAAGCTCAGTCAGACATACATTTTCAAAAAAAGAAACAAACTCATTGTTATGCATAGTATGTATATCATTATTAGTATTATCAACTGTAGTCTCAGCGGAAGTAATCGGTGAGAAATGGTTCCTAAGAGTAAGAGTCCTAGCAAAGAGGTTGACATCCAAAATAGTCTTGTACAGGTCAAAGTCTTTCGTTGGGACAAAATTCAAGCCTTTGGATAGTACAGACAGTTGTGTTTCGGTAATAATGTAGCTAGATAAATTGACCACTGGATGGTCTAGTATCTGTAGTTTCGTATTTTTGTTTGTCTTTTTGCTCTTGTGCTTCCGCCCGGCTCGGCGCCCTCGTTTTTTGAAGTGGCGTTTGATTTAGATTTTTGTTTATTGATTTTTGGTTCGGCTCCCAGATGATCTGCCAAGGAGTCATCCGAGGCTTCATCAGAAGTATTGTACCTTCTTAGATCCTCTGAACTGTCCAAGTCTGGAAACGAGACTCTATTGGAACCAAGGTGAGACTGACCATGTTGAGAAGGCGACTTCAAAATGGATTTAGGCCCTTTATTATAAGGGATCCAATTGTATACTTTGTTTTTATCATAGTCATTAGTATCTCGGGCAAATTTCTTGCTCTTATACTCTACAATATTCCTACGGAACCCTTTTCACCTTACCTTGAGTGGTGCATACACTGGATCCTTTTTGTTATTCTATCCTGTAGTTTTCCTGTGTACGAGACCTGTTTCCTGTCTACGTGGTCTGCTGTCTGCCCTGACCACACCTCGCCCCGGCTGCCTACACAAGCTAGTCATGTCATGTGCATTACAGCTTAGTAACTCCATGTGCCTCATAGTAATAGCAGTTAACCCCATCATGTCCCTCACATTAACCCCCTGTGTGCCTCAAATAAGAGTTACTGATATGTGAGAGACATGGAGGTAATAATTAGGTATCTTCATAATTAAGGTCCTTTATTAATACCCCCATGTGTCTCACATATTAGTAACCCTTATATAGGGCACACAGGGGTTAATATGAGGGACATGATGGGGTTAACTGCTATTAATGTGAAGCACATGGAGTTTCTGAAACTAAATTAATATCTCTTAATGCCTGACATTAATACGCATAGTAACTAAAGGAAGGTACCTGGATGTTTCTCTTTACGGTTGCATCCTCTCCTCCATGTGACAGACATCTTCTATAGGCGTCAGACACAATGAATCCTGGCCACTGACATATCTGCAGGGTAGATGCTAATCCTAGTGGGCTAAAGGACCTCTGATCCATTTTTTGTTTTTATTAAATTTTTTGTTTACATTTTTCAATTATTTTAAGGGGAACATCTCTCCTTATGGAGAGCACCAGTTAAAGTGTGTAGTGTTTTGATTGCCTTTTAGCCCACTACTAAGCATCTGCATATCACAAGGCATTATGGGAAAGGAGCTGGAAAGCTCACTGCGCCCTCTATAGGTTGTAACAAATCCTCAATTTACTTCTGATTCATTGAATCTTTGAGAAGCAAAAGGGAATAATTGTCAAGCCAATATTGCTCATCTACATACACGTTTCAGGGTTTTGCCCCTCATCAGTGTAGAGCAGAGCGTTTTTGGCTTGACTGGTGGGAGGCAATGAGTGGGTATGAGAAGGGGAACATCTCTCCTTATGGAGAGCACCAGTTAAGGTGTGTAGTGTTTTGATTGCCTTTTAGCCCACTACTAAGCATCTGCATATCACAAGGCATTATGGGAAAGGAGCTGGAAAGCTCACTGCGCCCTCTATAGGTTGTAACAAATCCTCAATCTACTTCTGATTCACTGAATCTTTGAGAAGCAAAAGGGAATAATTGTCAAGCCAATATTGCTCATCTACATACGCGTTTCGGGGTTTTGCCCCTCATCAGTGTAGAGCAGAGCGATATTGGCTTGACTGGAGGGAGGCAATGAGTGGGTATGAGAAGGGGAACATCTCTTCTTTTGGCGATCACCAGTTAAGGTGTGTAGTGTTTTGATTGCCTTTTAGCCCACTACTAAGCATCTGCATATCACAAGGCATTATAGGAAAGGAGCTGGAAAGCTCACTGCGCCCTCTATAGATTGTAACAAATCCTCAATTTACTTCTGATTCACTGAATCTTTGAGAAGCAAAAGGGAATAATTGTCAAGCCAATATTGCTCATCTACATACGCGTTTCGGGGTTTTGCCCCTCATCAGTGTAGAGCAGAGCGATATTGGCTTGTCTGGTGGGAGGCATTTAGTGGGTATGCGTAGGGTCACATCTCTCCTTATGGAGAGCACCAGTTAAGGTGTGTAGTGTTTTGATTGCCTTTTAGCCCACTACTAAGCATCTCAAAGATTCAGTGAATCAGAAGTAAATTGAGGATTTGTTACAACCTATAGAGGGCGCAGTGAGCCTTCAATTATTTTAGGATTTGGAAAATACTTTTGAAGTAGTATTTGTATTTAAAATACTTCGGGATTAAAGTATTTAGTATTTGTATTTAAAATACTTCAGTCATAAGTATTTTGTATTTAAAATACTTTCCCAAAGTATTTTCCCGAACACTGACTGTTAATAACACACTATGTAATCATGGATTAAAAACTTGTAGGGCACGCAAGGTCCCCCTGCACATGCAAGATCATGTCCAGTTTCATTTGAAGTTCGCCAATGACCATCTTGGGTGAAAATGGACAAATTGTGCACAATCTGCAATTTTTCCCTCCACGGTGTCATGTGACTCATTAGTGTTACAAGTAGTGATGAGCGATTGTGTCAACAATTGTTATCGAGTCGATAGTCGATTATCGCAGATGACCATTAAAGTCTATGGGAGAGGAACAACAGCTTCATTCTTACACCCAAACAGGTGAGGAGAAGCTGGAATTAACATCCACAACAGTAAACTTGATACGTGCTACATCTTAGGCAAGACAATTAGGCTATACAAGTCACAGAAAAAAATTAATATGCTAAAATAATTCATTATGTTCAATGGCTAACCGAAAAGATGAGGACGGCATAGCCACAACAGGTACAGCGGTAGCAGTTGCAAAGGGGCCCCTTTCACACAAAACAAGACACCAGTATTGGAAATGGCACGTGGGAACTGGCAGGAGACCCCTATCACTTTTTGCACCAGGGACCAACATCTCGTCACATATGTGATGGCAGCAAGAACGTTCTAACAGGGAACGTGGAGGTTCAGCTGGCAGGGCCCTAGGGGGTCCAGTTGGTCAACAAGCTCTGTCTCAAATTCCTGCATTCTACTTTCAATTTGTGTGGGTGGAAGGAAATTGCTCACTTTTGATTTGGAATGTGGATTAAGGAGGGTGGCCACCTAGTAACCGCTGTTCATTTTGATGGCCTTGAAGCATGGGAAATAAGCTTTTTTCAATAAGACCTTTACTATTGGTTTCTTTTACAGCGGTGTGAGGTGTGTAAAAGCCTTAGTCATCCTTATTGAGGAAAGCAGTGTGATTGTATTATATAGTCTTAGGTATAGCAGTAATAGGAATTTTAGTTTTATTGGCTATAAATTAAAATATAAGTTGTTCACAGTTTTAGTCTGCCCGGTAACAGTGGTGTCATACCCTTCCAGCCAATAGGGAGCTGAGTCTCTGTGGAGCAGAAGGGGGGCTAGCTGCCAGTTGTGGGGGATTCAAAGTTATCTAGGGAGAAATGTAGTTTTAGAGTTAGTCTGCCTGAGATTGCCAGTGAGAGAGGCCAGAGAGGATTCTCATCATTCCGGCTGGAGATGAGAGGAGGCAAATTCAGCTGGAAGGGCAAGAAGCAAGCCTAGGATTTTAAGGACTTGTACATAGTTACCCTGTTTATCAGCAAAAGCAAGCCGGGAGGGTGCCGGGGCAGAACTTCGCCCTCTGGCCGGAGCGCATAGGAGAAGGGGCAAGGAGCCTCAACTACAGCAAGACGGACGTGGCAGCCCCCTGAGCTGAGTGGAAGAGCCACTGAGGTACAGCCAGGTTAGAGCAGTGAGGTTGGCAAGGAGGAAGCCCCCTCGGGTACTGCTGGGCGAGTGCATGGTTCCTGTGCTGTGTGAATCTCTATGCGAGCGACAGGATTGTTCGGCAATTGTCGTTGCTGGAGGAAGAAAAGAAGTAAAGCCACGGTTCTCCCGGTCAGCAAGTGTTGTGTCTATTGTCTTTATTTCTACGCCGGTACACAGAGTCCCACATCGTCTCTCCCCGCATTTCAAAAGAACCTAAAGGAGTGGCATCCACCACCCTTACAGCGGCATGACCCCAAAACCAGCAAAGATGTCCTTGATAGACCCTCAGAATAAAAAGTGACAGAAGAAACAAGTATTTGAACCACTATTTTAGTGAAATGGAAATTGACTATCCCTGTCCTTTAATGCAGTATGACACCAAAATCCACACAGATGCCCTTATGGACCCTCAGATTAAAAAGTTCCAGAAGAAACTATTATTTGAACCAGTATTTTAGGGTAGTGGACATTGACTATCCATGTCCTGTACCGCAGCATGACCCTCAAACCTGCATGACCCACAGATTAAAAAGTGCCGGAAGAAAGTAGTCTTTGAACCACAATTTAAGTTGAACTGGACATTGACTATACCTTTCCTGTACCACAGCATGACCCCTAAACCTGCATGACCCACAGATCACAAAGTGCCTTCTAACCCCCACCACATTGTGTCATCAAAGAGGTCTTTAAAAAATGGATTATCCACAGTGGTGGTTATAAGAGTTGACATTTGGCCTGCCTTCGCTTCAGGTTGGACGGATGCTGACGATGATGATGATGACATTCGTGGCCGTGACTGGGAGGACGAGGAGGTAAAACTGAAGGATGCAGGTTGCGTTAACCACTGAAGAACAGATTGGCCTTGCTCTTCATTACTGAGATTCACAGGGAACCGACACAATGATGACCGGCCTGACAATCCTGCAACAGACGATGTGCTGGCTTGGGTGTTTTCCGCAGCAGTGGAAGGAGCACCTTCTCTTGTAGCTCTGGCTCCATGTCCTACACCATTCTTTGCTCGCTTACCACCTGTAGTTCGCTCCATGTTTAGGAAGATAAAAATTTAAAAGGTATAGAAGAGTTTTTCACAGTCTCTTATTGAGAAACTGTACTGCAAATATGGCAAATCACAGGTATTCTTAAATCCCTCTAATTTCCAACGGCCAACTAGGATCAGAAACAGAATTGTTTCTATCAAACATCTGTGAAATGCAGTCTGGTGGAAGAACTGTAACACCAAATCAACAGTGTTCTTCCTTCAGTCCCTGAGATTTACAACTGCCCACTAGGACTAGCAATTGACAGTTTTGCACAAATAGCGCACTTGTACGATAGTTTATTGAAAACTGAGACACACGGAGTGCAATATACAACTATTGAAAAGTTATACGGATGAGATATGGTGGTTTTACAATGCTGACAACAGGCGCCAGTTACAATAAAATATCTGTAACCAAATTTGTGGACAAGTGCTCTATTTGCGCCAAACTTAGACGCACGGACTGCAATAGAACTAATTAATAGGTATATGGATTAGATATGGCGGTTTTGGCACCACTGACAACTGACACTAGTTACTACAAAATATCTGTAACCAAATTTGCAGACAAGTGCGCTATTTGCGCCAAACTGAGACGCATGGACTGCAATAGAACTATTTAAAATTTATATGGATTATATATGGCGGTTTTGGCACCACTGACAACAGGCGCTAGTTACTATTAAATATCTGTAACCAAATTTGTGGAGAAGTGCGCTATTTGCACCAAACTGAAATGCACGGACTGCAATAGAACTATTTAAAAGTTATATGGATTAGATATGGTGGTTTTGGCATTACTGACAACAGGCGCTAATTACTATAAAATATCTGTAACCAATTTTGCGGACAAGGGGGCTAATTGTGACAAACTGGGAAGCACAGACACCAATAGAACTGCAAAAACAAAAAGGGACAATTTCACCTCAGTTGGGAGGTCTGCTGGCCAAAAACTGTTAAAAAAACATTGCTATTTCAATGCCAGTTCAGGACAGGACAGGCTGGGCAGCACACAGCAATAGATGTCTCCCCGCGGCCGCACACAGCAATAAATGTCTTTAAAAGTCTCTCTCTAACTAAATATGAACTAAAATTCTCTAATGTAGCTATATCCTAAGCTTCATAGCTACAAGGATAGTTTTCTGTATAAAAAAAAGACTGTGTCTCTGAGCTGTGACAACAGCTATTGGAACAGGCAGCGAGACGTGTTGCTCTGTAGTGAGATAATTGAGGAATGAGACTGATCAGGAAATGCAGTCGTATACATAAAACTGTAATTGTTGCAGCCAATGAGATCCATACACCACCCACAGCTGACGTCGTATACCCCTCTGACTCCCCTCTTTGCTCTGAGCTGATTGGCTGGCCGCCAAAATTACCGGAAACGCGGATTTCAACTTTTGTCGATAGTATTGCTCATCCCTAGTTACAAGGTCTCAGGTGAGAATGGGGAGCAGGTGAATTAAATTTGGTGCTATCGTTACTCTATCATACTGGTCACTGGACGTTCAACATGGCACCTCATGGCAAATAACTCTCTGAGGATCTGAATAAAAGAATTGCAGCATAGTTGACATGACCATACAGTGGTTTACCAACACAGGATCCACTCAGAACTGGCCTCGCCATGGTTTAAACAAAAACACAAACAGGGAAGAAATCGTCCAATAGAGTCCCCAAGCAACACCAAACTAAGAGAAACCAGCAAAATATGGTGTGTTATTAAAAACAAAACGTTTAATCAATAGGTTTAAAATTAGGACAACTGTCCAAACATCTATATTAAATGAAAAGCGCAAATACGCAACAAAGTAGGCACAAAGTAGGGAAGTCCCTATTACACCCTACTTGACCAATAATAATAACCTATAAGGTGAATTATGGAGTAACCACCCTAAAAAAGGACCACTCCATCTGGAAATCTATCCCTAGTGCACACTGATCTCTGCACTAATGTAGTACCTCAAAACATCTTATGGTACCTAGAAAATCCCATCAAGGGAAAAGTTTGGCATAAAAAGTACCAAATAAAGCTGACCACAATATATGGTGTCAATGCTAACTAGCAGAATAATAACGTGTTAATACCACACTAGTAAGCTATCAAATTAGAAATAATACAAATAGTGCACTTACAGGCAAAAAGAAGCAACCTCTGTTGCCATACTAATAAACAGTACTAAGATGCATGCAGGCTCTGACTGTGTACCGATACAAGCCTAAACAGAAAAGAGAAGTAGTCCAAGGTAAGGCTTACCCCTCTATGTGTGCCATGCTACCCCTTCGGTGAGGTCTCAGAGCAGGAGTGATGTTCACCTTACTGCAAGCTGCGCAGAGAACATATGCAGCCGCATACAAGAAATACACAGCCGCAACTTTCTGTTCCGGCACAACAGGCCACCCACGTGAACCGTCACAGCCGCTATCACGGCAACCGCAATAAACACAACGGTGCCGCAGCAGCAGCTGCTCGATCGCTCGTGTTAGTGATGAAGGTAACTAACCAATACAAAAATAAAGGGAATTAAACTAGCAGTTACGATATCAAAAACAGACTGATGAAGAAATTAAATGAAAAAAGGACCAAATGTAAATATAACATCAATGATCCTAACAATAACTGAACACTACTAAAATAAAAATATTAAAGGAAATAAATAACAGAAAAAAGAGAGGAAACAACAGCACAAAAAAGAGAACAGAAAAAGAAAAAAAATGGAAAAAATATATGTACCAAAAATAGTATATTAGAATATAAAAAAAGGGGGAAAAAGAAACAACAGGACCTTTTATTATATATAATTGGAGAAATTTGTACCTACATTTAATATAGATGTTTGGGCAGTTGTCCTATTTTTAAACTTATTTATTGAAGGTTATGTTTTAATAACACACCCTATTATGGTTTACCAAAGAAGGTGAATGCACGTGCTCAACGTCATATCCAGAGATTGTCTTTTCAAAAATAGACGTATGATTGCTGAAAGCATTGCTGCATAGGTTAAAGGTTTAGGGGGTCAACCTGTCGGTGCTCAGCCCATACTCTGCAGACTGCATCAAATTGGTCTGCATTGCTGTCACCCCAGAAGGAAGCCTCTTCTAAAGATGATGGACAAGAAAACCCACAAACAGGTTGCTGAAAACAAGCAGACCTCTGAAGAAGCTAATGAGGCGAAACGCGTTTCAACGCGGCAGCAGTGGTACTATTCTCACCTTACAATGGGTATAATTATGCTCTATTTATCTGTATGCTTAAAATACTTTTGATCTATGTAACTGCTTATTGGTCCTATTGGAGTGTGTGGGTGGACAATTAAATGATAGGATAGAGGAGGGTCTTCACTGTTATCTGACATGTAACAAGTGAGTTCTCTATTGCAGATTTTTGGTAAGCCCTATAATCTTCTTCTTGGGTTTCTTTTACACTAAACACTTGTCTGATTACATTTTGTTTGGACTATTATTTGGTATAAGGATCCTATTTATAAAGTATTTTGGGCAAGAGAATATACAACCCTTTATCTGTAATGGGATTACATGTAACTCAATTATTGCTATTTAGTACCACTTCATGTCACTTTTTGGTTTCCTCTTTTGCTGTGTATTCATTTTTAATATGCTTTTTAGTTAAATAAGGTAAGTATTTTCTTATTTATAAGATATTATTTAATTTTTGGTTGTATATTGATATGTTAGGAGTTTCTCGATTTTGTAGACTGGTGGATTTGGGTGTTATTTCTATGGGAACAGTCAAGTATGGTTGTGAAAGTGTCATGGTTTGGGGCTGCATGAGTGCCGCTGACTGTGGGGAGCTACAGTTCATTGAGGGAATCATGAATGCCAACATGTACTGTGACATAGTGAAGCAGAGCATGAACCCCTTCCTTCAGAAACTGGGCCCGCAGGGCAGTATTCTAACATGATAGTGACCACAACCACACCTCTAAGACTACAGCTACCTTGCTAAAGAAATAAAGGTAAAGATGCTAGACTGGCCAAGCATGTCTTTAGATCTAAACCCTATTGAGCATCTGTGGGACATCCTCAAACGGAAGGTGGAGGAGCGCATGGTCTCTAACATGCACCAGCTCTGTTATGTTGTCATGGAGAAATGGAAGAGGATTTCAGTGGCAACCTATGAAGCTCTAATGAACTCCACGCCTAAGAGAGTTAAGAAAGTTCTGGAAAATAATGGTGGCCACACAAAATATTGACATTTTAGGCACAATTTGTCCATTTTCACTTTTGTTGCCAGCAGTTTAGACATTGATGGCTGTGTGTTGATTTATTCTGAGGGCACACCAAATTTACACTTACTACTTTAAATTGTATCAAAGTGTAATATCTTCAGTGTTGTACCATAAAAAGATATAATACAATATCACAAAAATGTGAGGCTTGTACTCACTTTAGTAAGATACTGTTTATATGTCTGATAGATGTAGGTTCCACCTCTGTGACCTGCACTAATTTCCAGAACAGGGTTCTCTGAGGCCTGTCCTTCCTGGTTATGCAGCTACTGAACAGAAAAATATCTGACCTTATGGAAACTGTAGAGCTGTCTGTGTACTGCTCCCACAGAAGTGAATAAAAAATAGGGAAACATCACAGAACAGCAAACTCTTTTGTTTCTTTAACTTGAGAATCATCAAAACATCATCACAAGCTCCACTGTTTCAGTTCTGGAGCTAGAGGTGCATGTGGAACCTGCATCTGTGACCTATCCTGTGAGTATGACATCACAGTCTAAGATGGTAATAACCCTTGAAGATAGTGATATGCATTAGATGGGAAACCATTTAATGTGTGTGGGAGGCTTCCAACTCTCCTCGATGGCAGATGTAAAGGAGAAAAAAGTTTGTAGTTGGATTTAAACATTCGTGATCCTTTATTCTTAGGAGAGATAAGCCTACGCCAGAAGTGTCTGTCAGGAGCTTATCAGCTTCTCTCTGTTGAGAACACATGCATGCTTGCCTGCATTTGCATGCGTATAGGAGGTTGAGAGGACTATCTGTTTTCTGTATGAGCTGCTTTCCTTATGAATCTGTTTTGGCAAAGACTCCAACAGCACAGTAAAGCTGCCATTATACTCTCCACTATCTAATGATAATGAGATGACTCTGTTGATCCTGCCTCAGTCTACACAGCAAAAACAAGATGCAGATAACAGGATATGTTGGTCTTTTGTGCGTACTAAAGTGTCCAATATAAAATATTGCAGTGTTAGAATTGTCGATTACATCCCCTCAAAAAAAACGTACTGAAATATGATTTCATGAAAGATCTCTGTTTCAGTCACTATCAGACATATATGAAAACAAGGTTATTTTAATCATAATAAAATAATAACTATGTAGGAATAGCACAACATTATCTTGGGTAATATGAGAACTATTTCCCACTTTTATCTTTACATGTAAGAGCACAGCCAAGACTAACATCTTGATTATTAATTATATGAACATCTGTTGGAGGAGGGGAGGTGGGTGTAAATTTGTAATCCTGGTTTTACTGGAGAAAGATTTCTTCTCTTTATGGGGCTAGAGTTTCAAACTTCTGAACATAAAGTCCATTTGGCTGAAATTATTATTCTTTCTGTGTATTAATAATTACAGTATTCTAGCTGCTTGTTTGAAGAATGATTGTTACATCTATGCAGATGCTTCTAGTTTTCACCAAGATTTCATCAGCTGCAATCTCTTTTGTGTTTTTTTTAGTCTATTGTCCTGTTCTGGTGGATTAAATAAAGAAACATACTTTAATAACAGAGATTATAGTGATAGCAATATTGACTATGGTTTGAGAAGAAGGGTGTAGTAGTCACTCACCTCTTAAATTATCTGTTTGTACTGTCGACAAATGGCTTTACATGACTGTAGCCACTAAAAAAAAACCCAATGGATAATATATCAAGGGTTTGAATCTTTATATTTTCCTTGCAATCTTCCAGAGAAGGCATGATATTTGTTAAATTTAGGTTCTTTAAAACGTTTTTTCTTAACAGTACTATTTTAAAATTATTCTGTGAATAGGGAAGACTGCATAAAGTTATAGGGCGACAGGTATGTACGGGGCTCTGCCAGTAGTCTGGCATCCTTTAAGCCTAAGATCTGGTTGCGTTCTGGAGGCATGTCACACCACAACCGTATGGTTCTACATAGTTATGACTGGATGATGGCAAAACTAGTCGCAAAACATTTAGAACAGGCACACCAAGTTAATAGTGGTCTGAGACTGAGTTGTCGTTTTGGAGCTAGAAAGCGCGTAATCTATGACCCGCAGTAGAACAAGTTAATAAATTCAGGCGCATTCTGTGTTACTAATGCGTGCAAAAAAATGTCGTCTGGGCATCAAAATACATACAGTGGGCAAAAAAGTATTTAGTCAGCCACCAATTGTATAAGTTCTTCCACTTAAAAAGACGAGAGAGGCCTGTAACTGACATCATAGATACACCTCAACTATGAGAAACAAAATTAGAAAACAAATCCCAAAAAAATCACATTGTCTGATTTGGATTTTTTTTGCAATTTATTTGCAAATTATGGTGGAAAATAAGTATTTGGTCATAACAAAAGTTCATCTCAATACTTTGTTATATATCCTTTGTTGGCCATGAGAGAGGTCAAACGTTTTCTGTAAGTCTTCACAAGGTTGGCACACACTGTTGCTGGTATGTTGGACCATTCCTTCATGCAGATCTCCTCTACAGCAGTGATGTTTTGGGGCTGTTGCTGGGCAACACGGACTTTCAACTCCCTCCAAAGGTTTTCTATGGGGTTGAGATCTGGAGACTGGCTAGGCCACTCCAGGAACTTGAAATGCTTCTTACAAAGCCAATCTTTAGTTGCCCTGGCGCTTGGGATCATTGTCATGCTGAAAGACCCAGCCATGTTTCATCTTCAATGCCCTTTTTGATGGAAGGAGGTTTGCACTCAAAATCTCATGATACATGGCCCCATTCATTCTTTCATGTACTCGGATCAGTCGTCCTAGTCCCTAGCAGTCCCCTAGCCCCAAAGCATGATGTTGCCACCCCCCTGCTTCACAGTAGGTATGGTGTTTTTTGGATGCAACTCAGAATTCTCTCTTCTCCAAACACGACGAGTTGTGTTTCTACCTAACAGTTCTACTGACCATATGACATTCTCCCAATACTCTTCTGGGTCATTCAAATGCTCACTAGCAAACTTCAGACGGGCCCGGGCATGTACTAGCTTAACAAGGTGACACGTCTGGCACTGCAGGATCTGAGTCCCTGGCGGCATAGTGTGTTACTGATGGTAGCCTTTGTTACGTTGGTCCTAGCTCTCTGCAGGTCATTCACTAGGTCCCCCCGTGTGGTTCTGGGATTTTTGCTCACCGTTCTTGTGATCATTTTGACCCCACGGGGTGAGATCTTGCGTGGAGCCCAGATGGAGGGAGATTATCAGTAGTCTTGTATGTAGGTGCCATTACTACTGGTAATGAGTGGAGGACAGAGAAGCCTCTTAAATAAGAAGTTACAGGTCTGTGAGAGTCAGAAATCTTGTTTGTTTGTAGGTGACCAAATACTTATTTTCCACCATAATTTGCAAATAAATTCTTTCCAAATCAGACAATGTGATTTTCTGGATTTTTTTTTTTCTCATTTTGTCTCATAACTGAGATCTAGCTATGATGTCAATTACAGGCCTCTCATCTTTTTAAGTGGGAAAACTTGTACAATTGGTAGCTGACTAAATACTTTTTTTCCCCACTGTACATGTCGCCTATAATTTCTATTAAATACCTTAAGGTAAACATCTCAGCAAGGGCTAATGCACCTGCTTAATTGCACCTGAATATCTCATATGGGCCTCTGTTTTACTGATACAGTGATACAGTGATCCCTCAACATACCATAATAATTGGTCCTGGGACACCATCTAAAACATATATACTGTGTATGCACATACATTTTTACAGGTATTTGCCGGAATAGCTGCACAGTCAGTAAGTGCCTATCTAGACGATTGCACAAGGCAGAAAAAGGATGTAATCACGTTCACAAAACATGAAACAGTACCATCTGTGTCCACAAGGTGGCAATACAAAAACCTTTCTTTCAAAAATATATTTAAATGTAGCTCACTCAGAAAGTCAATTTGACAATGTAATGATTAAAGACATTCTTTATGGAGACTTCTCACTTTCATTTTGCAGGTTGTATTATAATTACAGAATATTTTTTAGCAATATAACTTGATAATTGTTTAATGTATATGATTAGTGTTGAGCGATTACGTTGGCTATCGACATCGGGCGATAGTCGATAATCGGCCACCATCGATAAGGTTTTTCGATAGTCGATAGTTGATCATCTCCGATGACCATTAAAGTCTATGGGAGAGCAACAACACCTTCATTGTTACACCCAAACAGGGCTGGAGAAGCTGGAATTGACAGCCACAACAGTCAAATGGATACCTGCTACATCTTAGGCACAACACTTAGGCTATAAAAGCCACAGAAAAAAAGTCACACACCATTCACTATCCCTGTCTTGTACCACAGCATGACCCTTAAACCTGCATCACCCACAAATTAAAAAGTGCCAGAAGGCAGTATTATTTGAACCATCATTTTACTTGAACTGGACATTAAATATCCCTGTCCTGGAACGCAGCATGACCCTAAAAACCTGCATGACCCACAGATTAAAAAGTGCCGGAAGAAAGTAGTCTTTCAACCACCATTTTAGTTGAACTGGACATTGACAAACCCTGTCCTGGACCGCAGCATGACCCTTAAACCTGTCTGACCCACAGATTAAAAAGTGCCAGAAAAAGGAGTCTTTCAACCACCATTTTAGTTGAACTGGATATTGACTAGAACTGTCCTGGACCGCAGTATGACCATTAAACCTGTCTGACCCCCAGATTAAAAAGTGCCGGAAAAAGGAGTCTTTCAACCACCATTTTAGTTGAATTGGACATTGACAAACCCTGTCCTGGACAGCAGCATGACCCTTAAACCTGTCTGACTCACAGATCAAAAAGTGCCCGGGAAAAAAGGATTCTTTGAACCACCATATTAGTTGAAATGGACATTGACTATAACTGTCCAGGGCCACAGCATGAGCACCAAACCTGCATGACCCCCAGATTATAAAAGTGCCGGAAAAAAGGAGTCTTTCAACCACAATTTTAGTTGAACTGGACATTGACTATCCATGTCCTGGACCGCAGCATGACCCAAAACCTGCATGACCCACATGATGATGATGATGACGACATTTGTGGCCGTGACTGGGAGGACGAGGAGGTAAGACTGCTGGATGCAGGTTGCATTAACCACTGAAGGACAGATTGGCGACGCTGTTCGTTACTGAGATTCACAGGGCACTGACCCAGCGATGACAGGCCTGATGGTCCTGCAACTGACGATCCGCTGGCATGCGTGTTGTCGCCAGCACTGGAAGGAGCACCTTCTCTCGTACCTCTACCTCCATGTGCTACCCCCCTCTTTGCTCGCTTACCACCTGCATTTCGCTCCATGTTCAGAAATATAAAAATTTGAGAAGGTATGGAATAGTTTTGGAAAGTCTCTTATTAAAGACGGCAAATCACAGCTATTCTCAAATCCCCCTAATCAAAACAAAATTGCTGGGATTCAAATTTAACTGCAAGGTGTCTCTATCAACAAATCTGGACTGGGCAAAAGTGCAAAAAACACGTATCTGTTATGTTTTCGTATAATACACGGTATTTTTTGCACCTTTCAATTCACCTGTGGTGACTATAAAATTGCTGTTTTAAGATTTACGTGCAAGCTGCGTCAATGAACAAAGCTGTAGTGCGCCAAAGTCAAAAAACAAGTATCTGAAATGTATTCGGATAATAAAATGTATTTTTTGCACCTTTCAATTCACCTGTGGTGACTATAAAATTGCTGTTTTCAGATTTACGTGCAAGCTGCGTCAATGAACAAAGCTGTAGTGCGCCAAAGTCAAAAAACACGTATCTGAAATGTATTCGGATAATAAAATGTATTTTTTGCACCTTTCAATTCACCTGTGGTGACTATAAAATTGCTGTTTTAAGATTTACGTGCAAGCTGCATCAATGAACAAAGCTGTAGTGCGCCAAAGTAAAAAAAAACACGTATCTGTTATGTTTTCGTATAATACACGGTATTTTTTGCACCTTTCAATTCACCTGTGGTGACTATAAAATTGCTGTTTTAAGATTTACGTGCAGCTGCGTCAATGAACAAAGCTGTAGTGCGCCAAAGTCAAAAAACACGTAAC